>CM060314.1:46961601-46991601 GCA_030674185.1 Monoplex corrugatus | reverse complement strand
ATAATGACATAGAGCAGTTGGTACATAGTACTAGTAGTGTCAGAGAATGATAATGACATAGAGCAGTTGGTACATAGTACTAGTAGTGTCAGAGAATGATAATGACATAGAGCAGTTGGTACATAGTACTAGTAGTGTCAGAGAATTGTAGTGACATAGAGCAGTTGGTACATCGTACTAGTAGTGGCAGAGAATGATAGTGACATAGAGCAGTTGGTACATAGTACTAGTAGTGTCAGAGAATGATAATGATTAGAGTAGTTGGTACATAGAACTAGTAGTGTCAGAGAATGATAATGACATAGAGCAGTTGGTAGAGAGTACTAGTAGTGTCAGAGAATGATAGTGACGTAGAGCAGTTGGTACATAGTACTAGTAAGTAGTGTCATAGAATGATAATGACATAGAGCAGTTGGTACATAGTACTAGTAGTGTCAGAGAATGATAATGACATAGAGCAGTTGGTACATAGTACTAGTAGTGTCAGAGAATGGTAGTGACATAGAGCAGTTGGTACATATGTATAGCACTAGTAGTGTCATAGAATGAATAGTGACGTAGAGCAGTTGGTACATAGTACTAGTAGTGTCAGAGAATGATAGTGACATAGAGCAGTTGGTACATAGTACTAGTAATGTCAGAGAATGATAGTGACGTAGAGCAGTTGGTACATAGTACTAGTAGTGTCAAAGAATGATAGTGACGTAGAGTAGTTGACATACAGTACTAATGGTGTCAGAGAATAATAGTGACGTAGAGCAGTTGGTACATAGTACTAGTAGTGTCAGAGAATGATAATGACATAGAGCAGTTGGTACATAGTACTAGTAGTGTCAAAGAATGATAGTGATGTAGAGCAGTTGGTACATAGTACTAGTAGTGTCAGAGAATGATAATGACATAGAGCAGTTGGTACATAGTACTAGTAGTGGTACATAGTAACTAGTAGTGGCAGAGAATGATAGTGACATAGAGCAGTTGGTACATAGTACTAGTAGTATCAGAGAATGATAATGACATAGAGCAGTTGGTACATAGTACTAGTAGTGTCAGAGAATGATAGTGACATAGAGCAGTTGGTACATAGTACTAGTAGTGTCAAAGAATGATAGTGATGTAGAGCAGTTGGTACATAGTACTAGTAGTGTCAGAAATGATAGTGATGTAGAGCAGTTGGTACATAGTACTAGTAGTGTCAAAGAATGATAGTGATGTAGAGCAGTTGGTACATAGTACTAGTAGTGTCAAAGAATGATAGTGATGTTAGAGCAGTTGGTACATAGTACTAGTAGTGTCAGAGAATGATAATGACATAGAGCAGTTGGTACATAGTACTAGTAGTGTCAGAGAATGATATAATGACATAGAGCAGTTGGTACATAGTACTAGTAGTGTCAGAGAATGATAATGACATAGAGCAGTTGGTACATAGTACTAGTAGTGTCAGAGAATGATAATGACATAGAACAGTTGGTACATAGTACTAGTAGTGGCAGAGAATGATAGTGACATAGAGCAGTTGGTACATAGTACTAGTAGTGTCAGAGAATGATAATGACATAGAGCAGTTGGTAATAGTACTAGTAGTGTCAGAGAATGATAGTGACATAGAGCAGTTGGTACATAGTACTAGTAGTGTCAGAGAATGATAGTGACATAGAGCAGTTGGTACATAGTACTAGTAGTGTCAAAGAATGATAGTGATATAGAGCAGTTGGTACATAGTACTAGTAGTGTCAGAGAATGATAGTGACATAGAGCAGTTGGTACATAGTACTAGTAGTGTCAGAGAATGATAATGACAGAGCAGTTGGTACATAGTACTAGTAGTGTCAAAGAATGATAGTGACATAGAGCAATTGACATACAGTACTAATGGTGTCAGAGAATAATAGTGATGTAGAGCAGTTGACACACAGTACTAATGGTGTCAGAGAATAATAGTGATGTAGAGCAGTTGGTATGCAGAGAATGATAGTGACCTAGAACTGTTGGTACTTAGTACTGATGGTGTCAGAGAATGATAGTGACCTAGAGCAGTTGGTACATAGTACTAATGGTATCAGAGAATGACAGTGACCTAGAGGAATTGTACACAGTTTGCAGTTGTTTGTGATTTTATGCTTGACAAAGGCCAGTTGGCCGAAAATTTGCACTTGTCTTGTGTTGTATTAAATACGCATTCTTATTCTTTTTTCATGTTTTTTCTGGTTCCTGTTTGCTTGAACGTGGGCAGTCACACTTGTTTTGGATTTAGTAGTAATGGTGTTAGAGGAGATAGTGATGTAGAGCAGTTGGCATGCAGTACTGATGGTAAAGACTTGTGATTTGATTGTCAGATGATGATAGTGACCTGGAGCAGTTGGCCAGCAGTACCGGGACATTACTGGACAGATCATCATCATTGGTCTCAACATATATCAATATTAAAAGATGTCCTGATGGCAATACAGAGTCTCCAAGTACAGTGAGTGTTTTATGATCTTTTTGTGTGTGTTTTTGTGTGTGTGCAGGTTTTGGAGAGGGAGAAATGTGTGTGTGTGTGTGTGTGTGTGTGTGTGTGTGTGTGTGTGTGTGCGAGACAGAGAGAGAGAGAGAGAGAGAATGTGTGCTTATGTATGGCAAGTGCATGGCTTGAATGACAAGTCTCTTCGTTCGTTCTTTGATTTAACATCTTTTCACTATAATGATATTAGTCTCTGTGTGTTTATGTGTGTGCGTGTGTGAGTTATAGAGAGAATTGTGTCTATGTTCATAAAATGTGTTTGAAAGCTGGTGTGGTGGAGCATGTGTACATGTATGTGTGTGTGTGTGTGTGTGTGTGTGTGTGTGTGTGTGTGTGCAAGCGTGCATGCATGCATGTATGTGAGGGTTTCTGATAAGGTAAAAGGTAAAAATGGAGGAGGTCCCATGGCTTCATTCATCAGATTTCTCAGGGGGTCCCTCACTTCGTTTTGGGGTCTTTCTTAGACTGGTAATGTCTTCAGTTCTGATCAGATCTGCACAAATACAGAAGTAAGCATACTTTCCAGTCATAATAGGCAAGGTTTCTGGGCCAAGCAATTGATACATGCATTTGTGATCACCTGCTCTTCATTATAATCCTGTCTTCAGACAGCATGCAGTAATGGCAATTAATTTAAATTTATAGGTAATCATAAAGAGGAGTAGGGGAAATCCAAAGGTAAACAACTGTAGCAAATGATCTTGATGTCGGACTAAAGCAATATGAGACATGGTTTCTTAGTCTTTTGTTGTATTTTTTTTAGAAACTTGTAGAGGGTCACAAGGACCTACTCAGCAAGCATGCACTCCATCCTTTTGGTTTTCAAAGCATCAAGGACGCATATTTTTGTGTGTTATCAGAAGTTTTGTGTGTGTTTCAGTTTGTGTGTGTCTGTGTTATGTGTATGTCTGTGTTATGTGTGTGAGACCTTTGTTTTACATATGGTAAGGATTGCAGTTTTATTTGTGGTGGTTTTGTACAGAGGGACTTAATGAATTTGTTTTGCAATGTGCACTAATTGTGTCTGGTGTTTTTCCAGGGCAAGCTGACCTCTGTGAGGTTTCACAAGACAGCAAGAGTGCTCATGACTGCGAGCACAGACAAATCAATAAGACTTTTCCAGGTTAGTTGTGCATAAAGTCAAGATTGCTCCGTGAAGTGTGTGTGAAGTATTTGCTATATGAGTGCTTTATGAAGTGTGTGTCAAGTCTTCATTATATGTGTGCTTTATGAAGTGTGTGTAAAGTCTTCATTAGTATATAAGTGCTTAATGAAGTGTGTGTGAAGTCTTCATTATATGTGTGTTTTATGAAGTATGTATGAAGTCTTCATTAAATGTGTATTTTATGAAGTGTGTGTATCTTCATTAAATGTGTACTTTATGAAGTGTATGTAAAGTCTTCATTAAGTGTGTACTTCATGAAGTATGTACGAAGTCTTTATTATATGTGTGCTTTGTGAAGTGTGTAAAGTCTTCATTAAATGTGTACTTTATGAAGTGTGTGTGTGAAGTCTTCACTATATGACTTATGAGTGCTTTATGAAGTGTGTGTGAAGTCTTCATTATATGAGTGCTTTGTGAAGTGTGTGCGAAGTCTTCATTATATGAGTGCTTTGTGAAGTGTGTGTGAAGTCTTCTTTATATATATATGTGCTTTATGAAGTGGGTGTGAAGTCTTCACTATATGACATATGAGTGCTTTATGAAGTGTGTGTGACGTCTTCATTATATGTGCTTTATGAAGCATGTGTAAGTCTTCATTATACGTGTGCTTGATGAAGTATGTGTGAAGTCTTCTTTATATGTATGCATTATGAAGAGTGTGTGAACTCTTCTTTGTATGTGTGTATGGCTTGCTATACATGTATATTGTATTAATCGCGTATTCGTAAGTATGGGAGACCCAGTTGGCGCAAAGCTAAGTGCTTGCCCTCCCCCTGTGGGAATGCCATGGGCTCTTTCAGGCTTTTGTTTATTAAGATTTTGTCCTGTTGCGACTGATTGTCACTTTTCATGGAAATAATCATAATTCTGACTGCCACAGCCACAAAAGTGTGTTTTTAGGCTTCATATTGCCCCAGATTGAAGAGATTTTGACCTAGCTTTTAAAAATGTTCAGGGGGAGCAATCCCAGACCTTCCTAGATTTTCAGACTTTTTCATCCTGACCAATTCCCACTGTCTGATACCAATAGGGAGTGCTGGGAGAAAATGGATGCCTGCTTATGTTCTCAATTATGTATAAGTGTGTTTTTCATTATTATTGTATGCCCATTATACAGGTTGATGGCAAGAGGAATGCCAAGATGCGAAATGTGTTCTTTGACATTATGGCATTTCTGTCCCATTATGCAAGTTGATGGCAAGAGAACACCAAGATGTGGGACATGTGTCATTCTTTGTGTCGTTTATAGTATCGCTGTCCCATTATGCAAGTTGATGGCAAGAGAACACCAAGATGCGAAATGTGTTCTTTGACATTATGGCATTTCTGTCCCATTATGCAGGTTGATGGCAAGAGAACACCAAGATGTAGAATGTGTTCTTTGTCGTTATAGTATCGCTGTCCCATTATGCAGGTTGATGACAAGAGAACACCAAGATGTGGGATGTGTTCTTTGACATTATGGCATTTCTGTCCCATTATGCAGGTTGATGGCAAGAGAACACCAAGATGTAGAATGTGTTCTTTGTCGTTATAGTATCGCTGTCCCATTATGCAGGTTGATGGCAAGAGAACACCAAGATGTAGAATGTGTTCTTTATCATTATAGTATCTCTGACCCATTATGCAGGTTATGGCAAGAGAACACCAAGATGTGGAATGTGTTCTTTGTCGTTATAGGCTCTCTGTCCCATTATGCAGGTTGATGGCAAGAGAACACCAAGTTACGAAATGTGTTCTTTGTCATTATAGTATCGCTGTCCCATTATGCAGGTTGATGGCAAGAGGACAGCCAAATTGCAAAGTGTATTCTTTGTTATTATTATGCATCTGTGATTCTTTGTCTCATTATGCAGGTTGATGGCACAAGAAACACAAAAATACAAACAGTGTTCTTTAAAAACTACCCTGTGATGAGCGCTGAATTCAGTGCAACGGGAGAAGAAGTCATCACAGGATCAAAACACAGAGGATTTTACGTCTTTGATATGTTGGCTGAAAAGGCCATTTTGATACCAAAAATCAAAGGTAAACATTGCATACATTGTAGTGTGTGTGTATGTGTGTGTGTGTGTGTTTGAGTGAGAAAGAGTGTGTGTGTTCATGGTTTTTGTTTATTTCCTAGTGGTTATAAAGTGTAATCCCCTAAATATCCTGGTGACCTCCACTATCCACCCCCACCCCAAAAATTTGGGTGTAAATTTTGCGCTCATAATCTGACCCCCTAATTTCTGGGAAATAATTATCGCTGTGTAGGTGAGATGATAAATTGGTTTAAGTTTTGTCTTTCTTATATTTTACCTATTTCTCATTTCACCTGCAGTCACACTCCTTCCTTTACTTCGTTTAGTTGTTAACGTTTTACTATTTACCATTGAAAAATTAACAGAGTTGCCAGATATTGCGTAATGTCATACATTAATCCTTTGATTCCTAAACCCTATCCTTCAACTGTGAAAACTTAATCCTTTGACTCTCTCTTTTTTTCCCGTCAGTTTCCTGCAGGAAGCTGGTGGAAAAGGTGACAGAGTCAAAGGATTAAGTTTTTACTTTGTTAACATGGTTCACAATGCAGGATGCTGGTGGATAGGGTGCGAGAGTCAAAGGATTAATCTTTGTGGTTACTACACTAGGTTTTAATTACAGTGACTTTATCGAGTGTTATGGAGTGACATCAAAATTGTATGCTTTAAATGTGGCTCAGACTGACTTTTTTTTTTCATGACGAGATTTGGCATGAAATTCTTTGGTAAATTTCTTGTGTTATTTATTACCTGTTTCTGATTTCATGGTATGATGTTATTTTTGATGAACTGAGTTGACTGTACAACACTAATGTGTGTATTGAACCAAGTTTATATGTATTAATTTTTTTATATATCACTGTGTATAGTGCAACAAGCATGTTTTGACATGGACTGTTCACACCATAAAATATTATGAACTGTGTGATTGAGGAAGGTCTCGTTTGTACCAGATAAGCTTTGTACGGCACTTTAGGTAGTACAGTGCTCCTCATGCATTTAGTGTGATCATGCCTCACATGATCTTATACATAGCCATCTGAGGCATGTCTGTGTCATCGACATTATGTGCCCTGCTGCATGGCATTGGCGGTCATGGCCTTCCAAAGGAATCTATCCATTGTCGTTGCAAGTATATCTCCCATCCTCTCTGTCCTCAGCCACCCTGCAAGTCTGTCCTATATTTTCTCCCTGGATCTACCTGGTGTTTTCTTTCCCTCCAGCTTTCCTGTTGTGATCAGGTGCTCTAATTTCTCTTTCCTCATAAAATGTCCTTTAAATCTTGCTTGTCTTTTCCTAATGTCTGTGTAGACTAGGATATATATGCATGCATGCTCTTCTGTTGAATTGGCCCACACTGTATAGGCAGCATAATTATATCGTTGCACAGTTTGCATACTCCAACTTTAGCCAACAGTACAGTCCTTCTCAGTTATCTACAAGTTTTTAATCCTGGGTCATTGTCTGTCAGCACTAACTCTCCCTCCCCTTCCTCTTCTTACCCCTGGAGACTGTTCAGATGGTCAGAGGGTGTTAATGGGGTTGCAGGTCTGTTGACATCAGAGCACACAAACACACAGAGGAGTCTGAATGTTTGGACTATCTACATTATCTTAATGCAGTTTCCCACAGAGAACAGGCTGTTTGGATTTCTACATTAATGCAGTTCCCTACAAAGAACGTTCTAAATGTATGAATTTCTACATTAAGTATGTTAATGCGTTTCACTTTTTGATATGAACATGTCTGATGCTATCGTTGTCAGCCTTGGAAGAGACGAACATGAACAGACTCCGCGTTACACCAGACGGAAGGTTCATTGTCTTCTTGGGGTCTTACGGCAACATTCACTTGTTGTCTGCCAAGGTATGGACTGTTGAAATGAACTTTGAAAAATTTATGATTACTTATGGATTGGCATGCCCAACTTTCTAAACAGGTGTTCGCAGTCCGTTCAAGAGAGATTCACTGCGCCCAGACAGTTCCATAAGTACACAATCAGCCAAGCATGCCAGTAATTATTTGACAGTATTCTTGAGTCTGCACAAAGTCCTGTGCCTTGTCAAGGTCTTGAGATAAGGAGAGGTGTGGAGGGGGGAGAGAGCAGGACCAATGAAACAAGTCAGCTGATACCTTCAGAATGATTATGGCTCTAAGCCGATGGCCAGATGGCCAGCTTCAACCCTTTGCTCCAGCACCCAGTTCACCAACCACAAAATCTGAACGCTTTAACTCCCTCACCTTATCCACCAGCTTCCTGCAGGAAGATGGTGGATAGGGTGAGGGAGTCAAAGGGTTAAGTTTTTGCTTTGCTGATATAGTTGACAATGCAGGATGCTGGTGAACAGGGTGAGGGATCATTAATGTTGCAAAACCCAAACTCCTATCCACCATAGAATTTAGATGATCTTATGAACATTGGTTTCTTGTTTAAATGTTCTGTCATTTGACATTCATAGTGGAATAATGTGGTTGGAAGTAAGCCTATGTAGGATATATGAATTTTTTTAATTTGTTCTCAAACCTAACAACTGAGATTACATGCCTCATTGTTTGGAATGTGTGTGTGTGTGTGTCTGCTCTGTGTGTGTGTCACTGCTCTGTGTGTGTGTGTGTGTGTGCGCGCATGTGCGTGTCTGTGTATTTTGTATGTCACTGTGTGTGCATGTGCATGTGCACACAACTCTGCGTGTGTTCGTCATTTTATGTGTGTGTCACTATGAATTCATCACTTTATGTGTCTATATATGCACAGACATACCAGATTTTTATATGTGTATTACTTTGCTTCTGTGGTGGTTTCAGAGCAAGGAGTGGATTCATACGTTACATATGAATGGTGGTGTGACGGATGTCTCATTTTCCAGCGATGGTTCCACCATGTTTGGTACTGGAGGTATGCGCAGTGAAAACATCAGACTTGTAATTGAATGTGAACAAATAAGCTATGCTGGCCCTTTTTCTTCCAACGATTTCATTAAGTATTGTAATACTCCTTTATTCCATGATGAAGTATTGTAGTGCTAGTATTTTGAATTAGATACCCAAAAAGAACCAGGTAATTGTGTAGGATTTTTGTATACATGTGAAATGTTTTGGTAATAATGTGGGGTTTTATGTCATATATTTTTATGTAGGCCTACTTGTCTAAGAGGTAATTGTGATATTGCAAGCATAGAAGCATGTTGATGTTTGCAGTTAGTTGTGATTAGTATATTCAAGATTTTGCTATCAAATGAATATATATATATATATATATATGTATTATATATGCTGCCAGTGAATCTACATATGTATTTGGTATCAGGTTGACATTCATCCGGAAATTACATTGAGGTTCTATACATGAACTTGTTAAGGGGAAGAACTGAAGTGGTTGAAATTAAGACTGATTTGTATCTCCATCTTTTTTATTTTATTTCAAATACGAGGGGCACACATTATGTTTTGCAACCTAGACGAACTAATGACGTCACTACTTTGTTTTTTACATTACATCATAGACCAATTTCGTAATACTTGTGACAAAATTTTTTACTTGATTCCGTACAACCATTGTCATTCCATGCGACTAAATGTCTGGTAAGGGTGACGGGTCTTCTGCCACAGTGTTGACCTTTCGCGAAGGGATTTTCGAGCTATGATGTATTATGACTACTGCCAAGGAAAATCTTTTCAAGAGTGCTTTCAAAGTTTAAAACACTGTTTTGGAGATCAATCTCCGTCCAAAGCCACTGTTTTCAGGTGGTTCAGACAGTTCATGTCTGGAGCGAGAATGTTGGAAGACGATGACCGTTGTGGTCGAATGGCAATGACCGTTACCCCAGAAAACGTCTCTAGGGTAGAGTCCCTGATTAAGAAGGACCCAAAAATGACATGCGCTGAAATACAGGATATCATGAAGATTTCATCGGGAAGTCTCACTCGCATTCTTCACGACTGCCTTGGCGTAAGGAAACGTTGTGCCTGTTGGGTGCCGCATAACCTGAGTGAAGAGCAGAAGCGGGGTAGGGTGACTGGTGCACCCACATGCTAAGAAAATTTGACGGAGGAAGGTCTCCTCGCGTTTGGGACATCGTAACAGGAGACGAAACTTGGGTATACCAATACGACCCCGAGACAAAGCAACAGTCGGCGGTGTGGGTCTTCCCAGATGAGAACCCACCTGTGAAATTCAAAAGAAACAGAAGTGCTTCCAAACAAATGATAGCGTGTTTCTTTGCAAAATTCGGCCACGTTGCCACCATACCGCTTGAGGACAGAAAGATGGTTACGGCTGACTGGTATGTCAACCACTGTTTGCCTAAAGTCTTCCAGGCATGGTGTAAACGGCGTCCCCGAACGGGTGTCCGTGGTCTACTTGCTCCATCATGACAATGCCAGCGCGCACGCAGCAGCTGTAACTCTGGACTTTCTAGCCGCCAGTGATGTTCAGCTGGTCACCCACCCACCATATTCACCTGACTTAGCCCCCTGTGACTGGTTTTTGTTCCCTTCCGTCAAAAGGCAGCTGAAGGGAAAGCAGTTTCAGAACGCCGAAGATGCCCGAGCTTTCTTCGAGGGCGTCATTTTGGACATACCCCGGTCAACGTGGTCGGTGTCATAGACAGCTGGTTTGAGAGGATGGTCAAATGTGTACAGGCTGAGGGGGGTTTCTTCGAAAAACTGGAGTAGACAGAGAGGTTGTAAGTGTTGTTGAAAAACCAGATTGCAAAACATAATGAGTGACCCTTGTAGTGGACATTTCTATCACCATCTTTATTTGGTGACTTAAGATAATGGACATCTAATGATATCAATAATAATAATGATGATGATGATAATGATTAGTAATGATTCATAATCAGGCATGCGAATTGTCTGATTTTTGGCAGATTTCTTTCTTTTTGTTTTATTGACAAAACTTTTTTTCTGATAAAAAATGTTGGACCACTGAAGTCGATTTATTCTCAAATGACATCTCTGACCATAAATGGCTCGAGTCACTACTTAGTGGCGGGGAAAACAAGTTGGAGAATGGATGTGAAAAATCAGTGTGGCTGGGCACGCAAGATCGTGAAGAGGCTTGCTGTGTTAGACAAACATTACCATATTACGCCAAATGTGGAATTCCGTGCCTGACAAACCATTATTGTATTATGCCAGATGTGGAGTTTCATGCCTGATGAACCACTTAGCAGCCAAAAAATATGATAAATCCATGAAAAGTGGGTGTACCTGTACATCCTAACCAGTCTAAACATATTTTGATGAGTTTTGTAATACATGTTGTATTGTTCATTAAGATTTTGTCCTGTTGCGATTGAGTGTCACTTTTCATGAAAATAATCATTTCTGACTGCCCAAATGTTTTTGGGCTGTGAGAGCTCTAGATTGCACAGATTTTGACCTAGCTTTTAGGAAAGCATCTTTGTTTCAGATAATGGACAGTCTTTATATTTCAGTTAATTGACATTCATATATCTTGTTACATGTGCTTGGTGATTTCAGATGGTAAACATTTGAATCATCTTTATTTGGTGATTTCAGACGACGGACGGATCAATGTGTTTGACCTTACTACCCGACAGTGTGTCCATCAGTTCATTGATGATGGGTGTGTACGTGGGACATCCATTGCTCTGTCCGGTAGCTATCTTGCATGTGGGTGAGTACATAGCATTCATGTCACCAGATGGTTTTTGACCACCATACCAAACATTTCATTATTTTTTCAATGGGTCCCACAACTTGATCAACCTTACTCTCTCGTGCTATCCACCAATTTCCTGGGTAAGAGAATGAAAGGATTTAACCCTTAACTGTTCACAAAGCCAGTAACCGCCCTGCGGAAGAATGTGCCGATCCGTTCGTAGCGGTTGAGATCGCCCGACCTTTTCCGGCACATGTGTGGGGAATTTCCATCACTACTGGCTTTGCTGTCTTATCGCACATGTGGTTAGAATCTTGGTCAGTCTCGCGTTGAATGTTCTAAAAATAGTATGAGCATTCTGGGATGCAAGGAACTTTCCATTCACTACTGAAAGACTTTGTACTGACGCTGTGATACATTCGAATGCGAATACTAGGAGCTAGCTTTACATCTAGCAGTGCAAATGCGAAAGGGTTAAAGCTAAATTTCAGTTAGACTTCTGATAATTTGTTGGAGTGGAGGGTATCGAATATTCAGACTTCTGCTAATCATATCATTATTAGGTGTATAAATATTCATTAATATTACAAGCTCTTCAGAAAGATGAGAAAAATTAAGTGATGCCATAATAACAACCTTGATGACTTTAAGCCTCCAGAAATTCCAAATGAAGCAACAGAAGGAAAATTCAAAACACGGTGCACAATGTGAGTTGACAGAGATTCACTTTGAACATTATTTGTGACCTCCCACCACCAATTCAGTCTTAACTCACAGTCAGTGGAACAGCACTAGGTGCTGAATTGGTGACTGAGGGTCTATCTGGGGTGTTTTGACTTTTTCTCAAAATTGATTTCTGTGGACTATAATCTACCCCCACAAGAAAAATGTTTTTTCTTGAAAAGATATCATTAATCAATTTAAAATGGTATTTTAATGCACTGATCATGGCAGAAAGAATGCAATTTCTTACCAAACGTACTTATCTTTGTCTCTTATTGCGAACCGTCGTCTGCACAGAACCCCCACATGTAATATACTGACAGAAAGTTCTTTGGTGCACCTTTTGGATAATGACAGCTAGAATTAGAAACAAACCGGGTCAAAGCCATCAAATAAAGAAATGTAAGGAAAATGTGTAGGAGAGTACATGTACAGGCTGTTTTCTCAAAATGACTGTCATACAACATAATGACTTTAAATATACATAACGTCTACATTTTTTGAGTACAAGCTTTATTCAAGTACCAAAATAATCAGCAGAATGTACACTTTCCAGTGATATGTATATCTCAAAATGCTAGTTAAGACTGATTTCATGTGGGAGGTCACATTTTATCTTTTTGTTGCTTTCAGCTCCAACACGGGTGTGGTCAATGTGTACGACAAGGACACATGCATGATGTCAAGGAGCCCACAGCCTCTGAAAGCCATCACCAACCTGCAGACCTCATGTACAACAGCTGTCATGAATTACAACACTGAAATATTGGCACTTGCCTCAAATCTGACAGAAAAAGCAGTTAAACTGGTGAGTAGGCTTTTTCCCTTCTTTTTCCTGGTCTTAGATGTCTCTTTTAAAGTCTCCGGTTGTTTTTCTTCTCATTTTAGTGCTTTTTTTTCCCTAGAACGTTATGTCAGACGTATTGTGTTATTTCTTCTCCACAATTTGTGTAGGAAATGACGACTCAAAAGTCAACTGCTTGTTTGGTGGCATTTCAGTCACTCATGAATTTGGTTCCCTTCAGCAACTGTTGCTGTAGTCGCAGCATGGCATAGCTCAATAATGCACACTGCTTATGCGTTTTTATTACAGAACGTTTATGTGTTCTTAATTTTCTGTTCCTTTTTTCCTTTTCCTGTTGAAGTACTGTGTGTATTGAAATGGAAGTAGCCCTCATATGGCTGTACGCAGTTGGCTGGGCTTTAAGCAACAATAAAGATTCCGTGAGCGTTTGACAATTCTGAATAATCAGTATTTGACTGTTGGTACTGATTTTAAGGATGATCGCGACCAGATCAACATGGCTGTCAACGCAGAATTCACCTTTGTTTTTATGTCACAATGTTTTCATTTTTTACCACATTGATCTGCTTTGTTTTTAGAACACTTGCACTCAGATCTTATTACTTGTATCATCATCATACAGTGCCATAGTTTACTTTGATTCAGGCTCACTTGTATCCAGATCCCTTCACAGATATACATGCTCCAATATGTGCTGCTTGCAGGTTCACATGCCATCTTTGACAGTGTTTGCCAACTTTCCTGATCTGAATGATACAAAGATTCGCATTCCTTGGACTATGGACTTTTCTCCCAATGGTGGATACTTCTCCATTGGCAACCAGAAAGGATATGCACCTTTATACAGGTATTGTTATCTTCCACTTCTCTGCATGTGTTTAGAAATGTGCTGTGTTCTTTTGTTAATAATGTGTGTAGCCTACATTGGCTGTGCTTTTTGTGTTAATAGTGTGTGTACATTGTCTTTGGTTTTGTTTTGCGTTAATAATGCATGTACATTGGCTGTTTTTTGTGTTAATAATGTGTGTACATTTTTGTTTTGTTTTTGCGTTAATAATGCATGTACATTGGCTGTTTTTTGTGTTAATAATGTGTGTACATTGTGTTTTTTGTGCTAATAATGTGTGTACATGTCAGCAGCTGAAAGAATATAGCTGGTAATGTCACAAGCAATAAGTAGTGCTATGGATACCATTAAAAAATGAATTGCAGTGATTTTTGTTGGATCTGCATTTTAGAGAATTTGGTGTGTTTGTATGTATGCGAGTAAATTCTTCAGTGAAATTTATTTTCTGAACTTTCTTATAGTTTGACTTCATCATATCAGCTACTTTTTTTATTTTCATTTGTTGAATAGTCAATAGTTACTCTGTACATCTTTTAACTCATCCTTCTGTTCAAAAGAATATTTTGACCTCCAAAAGTTATGCAGTACAACTGAGAGCCACAGTAGCAAATGGTTTATGAAACAAAATGGCCTCAGTTGTTACTAATGTTTTGTTTTGGTTTCGTTTGTTTTTCTACTTGTTAATGCACATTTTTCATCTTTACAGAGTAAAACACTATGGCAACTACTGACATCCATGGGAGGACAGCGTTTCACCTTGTGAGAAAAGTGGTGAATGTACATATTTTGGAAGAACACAGAATGGAGTGGGAAGGTATAGATGTGGATCAGTTACACATCTATACATGTGCATGCACTCGCAGCAGTGATTGGTGTATGAATGTGGATGTAAAATAAATGTAATAATACAAAATGAAGCTTTTAATAATCAAATCATGTGTGTTTATGAAGCATGTGTGTGCTCAAGAGAGCAGATGGATGGATGTGTAAGAAGTGCATGTATGAATGTAGAAACTGCAAATGACCTGTATACCTGTCAGTAGGTGTATGACGTAATAATAATAATAATTACAATATTTATATAGCGCAAAATCTTGATAAAAAATCAAATCTAAGCGCTGAAGCAGACACACACGCAAGCACGCACGCACGCACGCACGCACACACACGCACACACACACACACACACACACACACACACGCATGGCTATAAATGGGGAGAAAGAATAAAAGCAATAAAAGCAAGAATAAAAGCAATGGAAAATTATAGAGAGCATAGCATATACAATTATATATTATAACCATGTGATTCCCTCCGAGCGGAGACAGGCTGCAGAGGGGGGTTAGGATTTTATGCGGAGGAGAAAAGGTGAGTTTTGAGAGCGGACTTGAAGGAGACAAAAGTAGGTTGCTGACGGACTGAGAGAGGAAGTTTGTTCCAGGAGAGTGGACCAGAAACAGAGAAGGCTCGTGGACCATAGGTATTGAGCTTAGTGCGTGGAAAGCGAAAAGTCAGAGGATCGGAGGCAGAGCGGAGGGTACGTGAGGGAACATAGATCTCAAGTAGGCTTGACAGGTAATCGGGGGCTGCGTTATTGAGGCTTTTGTAGCACATGGTGTCTAGTTTGTACTGTATGCGCTTTGATACAGGGAGCCAGTGAAGTTGTGCCAGGAGAGGAGATATGTGGTCAGCTTTTTTCTTTTTGAGTACAAGGCGTACAGCATTGTTTTGAATGCGCTGTAGGATGTGAATGGTGGAGGCAGGAAGACCAGACAGGAGTGAATTGCAATAGTCAATGCGAGACATTATGAAGGAGAGAACGAGTTTTGCAGTCAAACGTGATCAAACATTGTATTTTGGCCATTGCAAAGATAAAGGGTTAGCACGTAAGCAGAGTGGCACTCCTGTTACTGATGATATTTAACTCATTTCTCGCACAGACACTTCCAATACATCACATATGGCACACAAACAAAAATTTATAACAGGTTTTATTTCTTCCTGTGACCCCTTTACATTACTGTAACAAGACTGAAACCCACCATCCGCTCTATGCAACCACAACTCATACCATGCACTAGTATATCCACATAGAGAGCACTTAAGATATAACTAAGTAACAGCCTGCATCAATCATTCAAAGATGCTGCCTCAAGATCTTTGGATACATCACTTGTTTCCTCTTCTTCCTCCTCCTCTTCTTCAGAGTCCTCTTCTTCCTCAGAGTCATCTGAAAATACAGAATTATCACAAATATAGGCATTGTTGTAGGGAGATGATGCTGGACAGAACATACTCAAGTAAGTGTACAGATTATAGCCACATCGCAAGCCAATACGTATAGATTTGTGCCTGTGTGGTAAGATCCAGTGTGTGATCCCCAAGCACACAACCAGCACTCCGCACAAAAGACACGAAGTAGACCTGACCAACACACATACATTTGTAGCATATGCTACACCACACACACATGGCAGTACACATACTGGACAAGACAATAAACACATAGAGAACAGGCAAACATGAACAAATGAGGATGTGAAAATCAGTCTGGTTCCTCAACTTTCAAGTAACATGCTGTTGTCAAAGGAGGCATAGTAGCTCTGCAGGATCAAATCAGTCACTAAAGAGAAGTACAATGACGGTCAACTAATAAGGCACTAATGAACACGAGTACAATGACCAGTCAACTGGCAAGGCACTAATGAACACAAGTACAATGACCAGTAAACCATGAAGGCACTAATGAACACAAATATTATGACCAGTCAACTGTCAAGGTACTAGTGAACACAAGTACAATGACCAGTAAACCATCAAGGCACTAATGAACACAAGTATTATACCAGTCAACTGTCAAGGTACCAGTGAACATAAGTAGGCTACAATGACCAGTCAATTGGCAAAGCATTAATAAACACAAGTACAATGACCAGTTAATCATCAAGGCACTAATGAACACAAGTATTATGACCAGTCACAAGGAACTAATGAACACAAGTACAATGGGCAAGGCATTAACTCTTTGGAGACGCACCCAAAAATGGCTGCTGAAACTCTCGAGACGCACAGTTTTTGGTACTTTTTAAAAAATTATGGAGAATATCTAACCACAATAAACCTATCCTGTTATATATGTTTTAAAAGGTCAATGGTTAAACTCTGCTGTCAGTACATGTATAATCTCCCTTATTATATAGTATACACGTCGTCTTTGTGAAAAAACTCATAACATCTCCGCAGTTATAGCTGCGCAGCATCACAGTCGAGACACGGAGCTCTGCAACTATAGCTGCGGAGCATCACAGTCGAGACACGGAGCTCTGCAACTATAACTGCGGAGCATCACAGTCGAGACACGGAGCTCTACAGCTATAGCTGCGGAGTGTCGCCATCGAGTTAATGAACACAAGTAGGCCTACAATGACCAGTCAATTGGCAAGGCACTAATGGACACTAGTGCAATGACCAGTCAACCAGCAAGGCACTAATAGACACTACTGCAACTAGCAAAGTGGGTAGCACAGTTTCCTGATTAGGAGTGTCATGGATTCAAACGCCCCACGTCTAAAAAATACTGTGATTTATCGGCTCCAACCAACTCAAGAGCTGAGCATGCTATGGGTTCACTAAGACTGGACTAGGACAACATAATCGATATCATGAACAATACGGATATGTCTGTTAAGAATGTTGCTCTTATTTCCTGACAAACACCACAGGTGTCTGTATCTCTTGGACCTGGATGATGCCAGGATATTTTATGAAAGTGAGTGTTTAAAAAAAAAATTCACCATGGCAGCAGTGAAGTCTTATCTAATGGATGGTCTCCCATCAACTGGACAACTTCTGTGATTTTGCAAAGGAATGGACCTGGATACGGTGGACTGCCAGAGAGGTAAAACGAACAGCATGAAGGTAACACCACTTAAACAATGCAAATTACATGGGCAGAACAAAAATCCTGAAATATTTATTGATGTTTTCCAATAAAAAGTTGTATCACTATCAAGCCTGCGTACAAGATCTGAATATGTATGCATGTAAGTATACATATTCATACATAGCCACATTAAACACTATACATACTTATACACAGCCGCATCAAACACAAGCAAGGAGGTGTGGATACATTACCGTCATTATAGCCACCATTAGCAGAGGTAGAGATGCCGTATCCACTGAAAGAAAACCCTCCATAGGCTCCACCATAGTCGTCGTCATCATCATCTCCAATCTGCTGACGCCCATATGCATAGCGACGAGCTGTGAGACAAAGCCAGACATGACATATTATGAATCAGCCTGTCATCATCACATGGACCATTAACCCTTTGACTCCCGCACCTTGTCCACCAGCATCCTGCATTGTCAACCACGCTAGCAAAGTAAAAACTTGGCCCTTTGACTGCCTCACCCTATATACCAGCTTCCTGCAGGAAGCTGGTGGATAGGGTGAGGCAATCAAAGGGTTAAGTTTTTGTAGTGGGTGGAGAGGGTGTGGGAGTCGAAGGGTTGATTGTCATGAATCATCAGAATTGTGTCCATGAAACTTGCCAGTCTCCCTTGCAAGTTTGCCTAGCCACAGTTCATTACTAACCATGAGAATGCTGCTGCATGTAATAATCAACTGAATGACATTCTGACAAAACATTACAAACATTTCCTGGTTATAAACCTAGTGAATTTTTAAACATTTTCAGCTTTAACCAACTACATTATTACTGTCTTTAATAATGATTCTAAAAAAAAAAACTGAAGAAAAAGAAAGTGATCAACAAAGAAAAGATATTTAAAAAAGGTTTAAAATATGAATAAATTTGAGTGTTCAGATGGCCAAACTCACTGGACATGCTAAGTTCTTTGACCTCAGAGGTGTCATTGCCACACTTGGGACATGGAATGATCTGATCTTTGACATACTTCACTCCCTTGCGTCGTACATGATCTTCACAGTAGCATATCTGAAAACAAACAGAATTGTATTTTCATCATGTTCTCACCAAAAGCATTCAAAATCTAGCACATAACTGACCATACCAAAACCCTCACACGCACACAGTCCGCATAAACACATAAAAAATGCACAGTCACTGTTTTTGAAGTTGTCATCAATCTGATATTAGTTTTCTTGTCTAAGTCTTATCAACCTTTGTTCTATACTTTCATGCATTGATATTTCATTTCTTGGTTAAACAATACAACATACTGCAAACACCTCTGCAACAATCAGTGCCAGTTACTGGACTTGTACAGTTTTGTAAAATGTACGAAAGGAGCTTTCTGTTTGTGCACTTAAAGCCACTAAACTACAAAGTGTAAAATTTATTACACAATCGACAAACAACACAAAAACGCACCTTGCATCTTAAGCATGAATATTGCCCATGACGATTGCAGGACACACCTGGAAATGACCAAAACATGCAATCAATACATGTTTGTAACGTATCAACAGACAACTAACTGTCCCCTGTTTCTTAGGCACATACATGCACACAAACCAAGCAATTTCTTTTCAGAAACACGCGCATTTTAAAAAAATTAAGAAAATGAAAACTATGGTGAACCCCTTACCCTCCTCCTTAAAAGAATCAGAACAAAAAGATGAAAGATGTGATCTTAGTTGCCAGCACCTAATTGATTAAATGTGTACATGACTAATACCGTTACTAACATAGGAAAAATGTTCATTTCAACTGTATGCACGACTGAATTTCTGCTGTTAACATATGGAATATACAAATGCAGAATGAATGTCTACCATAAAAGACAGACTGAGAGAGACAGAAATGGAAGAATTAAAGGAAAGCAACCTAATAAGTATAATAATGGGCTAGAGAAATGCACACAGTAAATCAGCAAAGAGGCGGTCTATTATTCAAAGACGTACAACTGATTCCACTAATTCAAGAACAAGAACAGTCCAGTACTGAGTAATTCAAGAAAAGTAGGCCTACCCTTGTTCAAAAGTGATTCATTGCACTCAGACAATCCCATACACGCTCCGTCTAAATCTGCCAGCAAATATGAGGCAGGCTCCTGAAGCCTACACAAAACCCTTTGCACTGGCAAGGTATTGGAGATGGGAAGGGGGTGAAATAGCACCTGTGCAATACTGACACCACCAGAATGAATGGAACATAAAGATGAGCACTGATAAGCTGTCTGGAATATTCACTTTGAGTAACATTATTTGAAATGTTCATTTCTTCTATTTTCCAGTGGTGTGTGTTTGTGTCTGAGCTGTTTGTGGTTTATTTTGTTTTGTTTGTTTTACACCGTGGTCAAAATTGTATGATTTGAGGGAAAAATTAACCACCAGCAAGTTAATGCTCTTCATCATCCCAAAGAAACTTTCACCCAAACTGAACAACAAAAACAAAAACACTGATCAACAGACAGGTTTCCCACTCACACACACACACACCACATACACACTCTCTTTCAGATAACTGGTCCTCACATTTCAAGTTTTCAGCCTCCACCACCTGACAGCTGGCTTGATGTTCAAACTGATCATCCTCACACAGGAAGTTGGTGCAAAAACTGCACTTGAATATACGACCACCTGGCAAACATAATGAACATCACAATCTATTCATTTGCTGGTTTCAACAGGCACACAAGACAATACAGCCCCGCATTTCATACCTTTTAACCATGTTTGAAACAAGATCATAGACTTAGAAATCCACTTAATTATTCTAGATGTGCAAAGAACAGAATCAGCATACATGACATGAGCAACAACAGAGGCACTGGGATGGGGGTGGGGAGAGAAACATAACCAACATCAGTCCAGCAACGAGTTTGGCGTTTGTTCATGAGGAATTCATCATATTCGGACAATTCCATTTGTGCTGACCCACATGAACCAGCAATTATCTGGCAGACACCCAAGCCTACGTAACATCCTATGTGTTAGCAAGGTCTTGAAATGGGGAAGCAGGGAGAGGACCTATGAAACACTATACTGACAACAGCAGAATGATAGCTACTTAATTAAGATGAGCATATGAGCCCATAGTTCTATCAAAAGAACCAACCAGTCTACAATAATGAACAGCAGGATTCCATTTTCTACCAATAATTCAAAATGTTTCAGTTCACAGATCACCTGAATCATCTGAAGACTGCTGATGATAAATATCTGTGGTACAGCACAGCATAAAAGAAGCAAGTAGCTGAAGCTATGATCAAGTAAAAGAACACAGACCAACGCCATAATTTTCTGACATTTTATCTCATTATCATAATCAATATATGAATAATTCAAGTTCAAATCCAAAGTTTGTTCACTGTAAATATATTTACAGACCAATTCCTTCCTATTCTAACACTTACCACAATACTGTAACTAAAAGCAAATTTCTTTCTTAAAATAACATTTAATAAACATTTGCTTCCCACATGCTATGACTGGGACAAAACCACTTCACAGATACGTCACTGAGGCTGTTGGTCAAATTTTCTGACCAATACCACAGGTGTCTGTATCTCTCGGGCCTGGCTAACATCCGGATATATTAAGATAATAAGCATAGAGTACAACCTGTCACATAGTCTCAATCCTAGTTGAAACTCCATAGCATCTTGATTTTCATCCTCATCATCGTAACAGCATTGTAAAAGTTGTGCCAGATTCTGTGGCCATTAATATAGCGTAGAAAATGGGACAAAACAAATAAACAAACAAAAAAACAAAGGACGAAGAGAACAGAATTAAATATGACCAAGTGAATAACAAGTCAACTGAACAGAGCACACCAAAGTAAAAAGGATATCTGCTGAACATGTACCAGGACAGGAAGCTATGGCAGCAGAAACGGAGGAACTTAGTGGGCAGATTTGTGATTTCCGTCTTAAGCAGATGAGTAGAGGTACGAGGCAAGAAAGCCCCATTGCCAACTAATTTTATCAGTGAGAGATGGTAAAGTATGTGTAATTAAATTCAAACTTCTTTATCAGTGAGAGATGCCAAAGTATGTGTAATTAAATTCAAACTTCAAGTCTCTAATGAATCATTGTGTCTTCAAAGTGAAGGACGTGAATACAAAGGCCACAGAAATTTAAATCATATACCATGCTCCCAGACTCCTCGCTTGCACTCAAAACAGATAGCATCTTGTAGAGGACATGTACAGGCATGGGTCTGAAGGCACTTACGACCATGACACACCCAGGATTCACAGAAATCACATATAGCACCCTGAAAAACACAAAAACACACTACGTACATGTGTATACACTCCTCTTCAGTAACCAATACAATATTACAAGATAATCAAATTCAGTTTTACATCAGTAAACAAACTTTTTACCAATTCAGCACCAAACGTTTCAGGGCCAAGTGGTGACTTGTAATGAAAACACCACTTTGAGGACTTTAGTAATTGTACAATCATTCCAAATATTGTTAAGCTGGACCTTTTTTTTTTTTTTGTGGCTTTTTTGTGTGTTTTTTTTGCCATGCCAATTCTTGTTGTAATGTGTTTTGTACAACTGCCATCTGCTGTTTCGACTGAGCTCGTCATTTAGATTTTCCATAGATCTTATATTGATAAGAATTTCAAGTGCTTGCTAGCTCCAACGTGCATCACTTTGGTCTTTTTTGCATTAAAATTAAACCCTGCTTTCTTGCTTGCATTGTCAACTCTGTAAGGAACTCGTCTCATGCTGGTGATATTGCTTGATCTTACAGCAGTGTCATCTGCATGCCTTGAATCTGTGATGTCTGTGCTACCGATTTTGACACCTAGACCATCCAAGTTTGCTTCTCTTATCACCTTTCAGTATATATATTGAAGATTCTATATATGCACTCCACCCAAATCTGCCTTCAATTATCTTGCAGACCCCTTGTGCAAATGATGTCTATTTCTAACAACTTCTATTTGTGGTGTGTGTGTGTGTGTGTGTGTGTGTGTGTGTGTGTGTGTGTGTGTGTGTGTGTGTGTGTGTGTGTGTGTGTGTGTGGTGTGTGTGTGTGTGTGTGTTGTGTGTGTTGTGTTGTGTTGTGTTGTGTTGTGTTGTGTTGTGTGTGTGTGTGTGTGTGTGTGTGTGTGTGTGTGTGTGTGTGTGTGTGTGTGTGTTTGTGTGTGTGTGTGTGTGTGTGTGTGTGTGGTGTGTGTGTGTGTGGTGAGTGTGTGTGTGCGTGTGTGTGTGTGAGTGTGTATGTTTAATTGTATTTGCATGATCTTGGTATTCTGTTCCATCTTATTCGCTGTTAAAATAGCGGTTATTTTTACAAAAGTTTGCCCTTTCCATCATGGCCGCAACTTGGTTGCTACAGCAACATACGTTTTGATTACATTAAGCTTAAGCTTAGTCTGTCTCTTATTATGCAAAGTTTTAGGCCAATCTATGTACAATCAACATCACAGTGGCACTTTATGTCCTAAGACCTGTCTTCTAACAGCCTCAGGCCAGGAGTGCTGCTGTCCTGAATAGCACTGTCCTGAATGGGTTAAACTTAGAATAATCTAACAATGAGAATAAAGCACCTGCATGCTTTCAGTTGTGTACGGCTTAATTATTCTACATATAATAAATATGTTAACAGCAAAATTTCTAAGTTCACCTTCCATACGGTCTTTTTCAGTAAATATGAATCTATGCAGCTCTACTGTCTACTGTAACCTATTTCTTTTAACAGGTAAGATGCTCTACATATTTTGATGATGCTGAACACTGAAGCATAGTGGAAACAAACTAACCTCAATGCATTAAAGCAAACAAATCTATGTCAAAGAGTTTAGAGTTTGTTTGACAGAGATTCACTGCACTTGGACAATTCCAAATGCATTCCACCCAAATGTGCCCACAATTATCTAGCATACTCCTTGACCCTGTGTGAAACCCTATGCAATGGCAAATTCTTGAAATGGGCAAGAGGGAGAGGGGACAGGGACCTATGGAACACTAAACTGACACCACCAAAATGATGGAAACATTCTGACTGGCAGTGAACAGACCAACTGTTAATGCTGTGGGCTGGAATTGAACTGAAGATATCAGACTTTGATCTCAGAAAAAAAAAGCCAACTACAATACTTCATAAAAAACATTTATAAGCAAAATATGACAATATGGTATCTGTCTAAAGGCATGTTAAACACATGCACAAGCAAGTACCAAGTGGAACAACTTTCTTCACTTCAGATATGAGCAGAGTGTAATGAACAAGCCAATTACCACCATGCCAAGACCTGTAGTAAAGGTCCCTCCATGCTTCACCACACAATCTCCTGTCTTCATCATGCACTTGGACTTTCCTGAAACAACACACACCCAGGCAACAAGGTTTGGAATATGAAACAGAACCAATACATACTAATATAGCAATACTGAAGGGTGAATCAATCTCATGTTAACAAAAAGGCACCTGGAAATGGGACAGGGAGGTGCAAAAGAAGTGAGAGAAAGTGGGTGGCAAACAGAAATGAGACAAGCACAGTTCCTGTACTTTTCATAATATCCGTAAGCCTGTACCTACCTTATGACTAGCCACAAATGAAAACGCTCACAAGATTGAGTCGGCTTACATTAATGTACAAGTCAGTGCATAGTTTACATGTGTGTCTAGCACAACGTGATTATCCATGAGCTTGTTTCTACTTTATCCCCACTATTCACAACTTAGTCACACACTGTCAATTTATACAGTGTTCACAAGGTTATGTCTATTTACAAAAACATTCAGAAGTTTGCACCTTTAGAAAAAAAACTTCATTAAGTTAAAGACTTCCTTGTTTAGTCAGGCCTTTCAATTTTTTATCATAGCTGTTTATCTACCAATACGCATTTCCATTTTCAACTGTCGTCCGGTCGATCATGTGGCATCATGTATTACGTACATGTATGACCATAAATACAAGTGTAAGTATCGTTAGACATTGTTAATACATAGTCACCGTGCCTGTGTATTCATGTGTGCTGTGCATATTTTGATGTGTGTACATGTTAGTCAGTGTTTCATAGATTATGCTCTGTCTTGAAAAATGTTATATTTATTGTTATTGTTGCTTAAAGCCCAGTTTACTGTGTAGATCCATATTAGGGCTATAACCATTTCAAAACGTACACAATACTTCAACACTGTTATTTCTATCCAAAGCCAAGCCAACTATTTAGAGCCACATCAAGAGTCATAAACATTCCAAAACATACATAATACTTCGACAGGAAAAAAAAAGGGAAAAGAAAATTTAGAATACATATGAATGCATTCGCGCACATAATCTAAGGAGATGCCCCTGGCACTGACCACTCCATCCAACTGATCGCACAGGGGATTTAAAAAACATACCAAAATACAAACTTAAACATAACTAAGGACACTAAAACATATAAAAATGGGCTTTAATTACCCAACTGTTTCCACACATCTCATTTCCCTACAACCAAAAATGCACTCAATACATGTACCCAATGATCAATCTTAAGTACGGAAGACTTTATTGAACCCATACAGGTGAATGGACCAGCAAGGCAGAAATCAATAGGAAGAAATGAGAAAAAGCAAAGAAACGAGGCAGAAACAAAGAGAGTGAAGAAAAGAGGAAATTTCCAGTACAGAATTTGTAGAAGATGGGGATACTATTTATACAGAAAGAGCCCTCAGCATCCCCACAGGGGGATGTAAATGTGTAATCTGCAGCAAGTCGAATGAGTTTGGAGAATAGTGCTATTCAAGAATAATTTCTTACTATTTTTGAGAATAGTGCTGTTCAAGAAGGATTTCTTATCATTTATTATCATTATTACTTACCACATTGTCCACAAACTGGCAGACGTTGTAAAGCACCACAGAAATAGCAGAATGCCCGACTCTTCTGAGACCTGTGCAATTACAATAATAATTGACTATGTTTGCAACCATATACTTGCACTCTCTGCACACACATGTATATTGAATATCTTAATTCAAAGTAGGTCATTTCAAATGGCTGCAACAACACTACTGGAACCAGGTTCACACTATCTGACTGACATAGTCTATCATTAATATTAGTATTAATAATATACATACACACATAAGGCAGCTTACCATGTGATACTATATAGTATTAACTAATATATATATATATGTATATAAGCATTAGATACTTTATGAAATCAATAGCATTCATTCAGTGCTCACCAATAATACAAATGTACAATTACAAGCATAAGCTTTATTGTTATTACTGCTTACAACACAGCCAACTGCACAGAGCCATGTCAGGGTAATAACCATCTCAAAAAGTACACCATACCTCACCGGAGAGGGAAAAAAAGCCTGGAAAAGAAAAGTACCGGTAAGTGCACATGTCAACACTTTTGCACATATAATCTAAGGATATGTCCCTGGCATTGACCACTCCATCCAATATAGCAGCAGGGGATTTAAAAAACAACACCTGAATACAAATGTAACATGACTAAGTACACTAAAACATACATGTAAAAGCTGCCTAAATTACCAAAGACTGCCTCAGCACATCATATTTCCTTGGAGACAAAAATGTACTTAACACATATATACAAAAACCAGAAGAACAAGAAAATCAATGTAAGCGCATCTCCAACAAGACAACACAAAACAAAACAAACGCAAATTTTCGGCCAACTAGCCTTTGTCAAGCGCGAACGCACGGTCACAGACAAATCACAGACACCAAACAATGGATAATAAAAACGGGACTAAAAACTTCCCTGCCGCCTCGTCCAGTGGGTAAGAGATGGAATGCCCATGTCATCATGAGCAGTAGTAAGAAAAGGGGAGAGGGGAGGCAACTGTGATGTCAAAAGGGAAGTGAGATAAGTTCTGCAATTTTGAGAAGTGGCCATGCTATATCGGTATAGCCCTGTTCTGAAGAAGGCACAGGGCAAGAGCCAAGAGATAAGGGAGTAGATTGTGCCCGGTGCCAAGAATCTGGTAGGCGTGGGAACAGGAAGAGACATGAAACGGCATGTCTGAATTTTGTTACTCATGGACGAGGCGGCAGGGAAGTTTTTAGTCCCGTTTTTATTATCCATTGTTTGGTGTCTGTGATTTGTCTGTGACCGTGCGTTCGCGCTTGACAAAGGCTAGTTGGCCGAAAATTTGCGTTTGTTTTGTTTTGTGTTGTCTTGTTGGAGATGCGCTTACATTGATTTTCTTGTTCTTCTGGTTTGTGTTTGCTTGGGCGCAGGCAGTCACTCTTGTTTTGGAACATATATACAAAATTATCAGTCCTGAGAGAGACTATGTAAGGCTTTACTGAACACACACACAGGTGAATGGACCAATACGGCAGAAAATGACAGGAAGAAATGACAGAAAACAAAGGATCATGGGAGAAACAAAGAGAGTGACAGAAAAGAGGAAATTTCTAGCACAGAATTTCCCAAAGGTGGGGATACTATTTATAGCGAAAGAACCCTGACATCTTCATAAGGGGGAAACATAAGCTTACCATGTGAAACTGTCTCTAACATACTTGTGTGTGTATATATGTATACAGACATCAGTATTACTATTAGATAATCTAAATTATACCAGCATGTGAAATTAACAATGTTACCGCTTTTGGTTGACGTTTTACTCAAACATAAACATGCAAGTGATGAATGGATACAATCTCAAGTTTCTTTTTTTCTTTTCTTCTTTATTAATTTCCTCAAACTTAATTCCACAACCATTAGAGATAATTCACATCGGCAAAAACAACCACTTCAGTGGATGCCATTTGACATTTTGATTTCTTTATTAATTTCCTTCAACTTTATTCCACATAAATAATTATGTCCAAACTGTACACATCAACAAAAACAAACTTTATTCCACATAAATAATTATGTCCAAACTGTACACATCAACAAAAACAAACTTTATTCCACATAAATAATTATGTCCAAACTGTACACATCAACAAAAACAAACTTTATTCCACATAAATAATTATGTCCAAACTGTACACATCAACAAAAACAAACTTTATTCCACATAAATAATTATGTCCAAACTGTACACATCAACAAAAACAAACTTTATTCCACATAAATAATTATGTCCAAACTGTACACATCAACAAAAACAAACTTTATTCCACATAAATAATTATGTCCAAACTGTACACATCAACAAAAACAAACTTTATTCCACATAAATAATTATGTCCAAACTGTACACATCAACAAAAACAATCACAGATTTTTTTTATTACATGCTCTTCATATCTTTTTAAATTTAAGATTTAATATCACTGTTTGGAATTATCATTCTATATTCCATCTAAATGGGACATTTAAAAATCAATTACTCAACTGTGCAATACAATACCCTTAATACAATATTAGATGCAAAAACTGGGTATCATGTTTCAATCAGAAGAAATTCATTTCACTTATCAGTAAAACAAAATTGCTTTGATATGTGACAATATGATGAAAATACAGTTTTCAGACTGATATGGTGATAATGCATACACACACATACTTTATTTTAACAGAACTTAAGGAAGAACACCATGAAACAAGAAAGGAACATGACAACATTACTTACCTTTTACACTGATCGCATTCCTGAAAAAGAAGTAACAAAACATTTGCAGTTTCAGTTTCTCAAGAAAATGTCTTCATACTTGGAATGATTTTCATATGTACTGACACCACTTGTGCCATGTGACAGAACATACAAAATGATCATGGCACAAGCCTTAAGTCTGCATGTAAGTCCCATGAGCTGCTAAGGTCCTGAGAAAAAAGAAAAGTGGACTAACCGCTCCCCCCCTCCCACATTTCCCACGTTATGAGTATTGCATTTTAACAACTGAACTAATGGACCAATATTCTGGCAGTGGATTACTCCACTCATGTCTCAATGAGGAACACAGCCAGCTGCATGAACTAATTAATGTGAATTGCGGGAAACACTGAATGTTGATACTTTGAATGCATATTGTGGCCAAGGCTCCATAGTTTGGCCACACCCATCTCTGATGGTAAGCAAAGACCTACACATCACTGGAGGCTCTATTTTCTGGTGCACTGAGCTGTTCATAGCCCAAACTTTGGCTCTGTGGTTCTCAATTGAGACCTGGGTTTGAAACCTGCTGAAAAGATTCTCCTTCCACGGTGGCAGCCCATTATCATATTGGGCCTTATTGGGCTTTTTGTTGTTGTTTTTTTTGTTTTTGTTTTTTTGTTTGTTTGTTTCTTTCTTTCTTTCCCATGCTCTCCTCTGCCTTGTCTCACTAAAGCTCCCATCTAAATCAGCAAAAACGAAGCAAGATAAGAGGGAAAAGGAAGGGGATGATAGGCTCTTGTTCTCGTGACAGGTGCAGAAAAAACATGGCTTGGATTGATTTTTGTACACAAAACATGTAAATGTCAGGAGGAAATAATCTTCAGCAATTTATGCTAACAATATATCTAACCTGACTCAACATTATAGAATACCTATTTAAACACAGTACTATTACTTTACATATTGTCTGTGCTGTTAGGATCACATACCAATAATGCAAACTTGGAAAAGATAAATAATGCAAAAATCATGTAATAATTTTTTTTAAAAATCTACATGCTACACACACCACACACACACACACACCATTAAAAACAACAACAACAAAACATAAAGTCTACTGTCAAACAGACCAGAAATACATACATGCATACATATATATATCTCTTCTAAATTAATTTCCACAAGTTAGAGTGGTGTGCTTGTATGTGCATGTGTGTGTATACATGTGCGTGTATACATGTGTGTATGTGTGTGTGTTTGCATGTGATGTGTGTGTGTGTGTGTGATAGACATGTGTGTGCATGTGTGATGTGTGTCTGTGTGTATTACTCTGAGAGTGCAGGTATATGCCTGTGAGACACAGTCACATACATCAACAGTACTACGGCTGAACAGAGCTCCCTAAGGCTGTGCATGCTGACATCAGTTTAACCCTTTGACCCCTGCATCCTATCCACCAACAGCAAAAACTTAACCGTTTGACTCCTTTACCCTGTCCATCAGCTTCTTGCAGGAAGCCGGTGGATATGGTGGAGGAATCAAAAGGTTAAGTTTTTGTTTTGCTAGCACGGTTGACAATGCAGGACACTGGTGGACAGAGTGCGGGAGTCAAAGGGTTAATACAGCTGTGAATTGATGTACATCCTAGCCCTAGACCAACCCTCAAATGTGGGGTCAGTTTTCACTGTAAATGATTGGCAAATCCTGACAGTGAGAATAAGAGGTTAAGCTAGGGTTAAAAGTAGGGTTAAATTAGCATTTGCGTTGTCAGATAGAATTAAGTATAGAATCAAGATGGTG
>CM060314.1:46951601-46956601 GCA_030674185.1 Monoplex corrugatus | reverse complement strand
TAGGAAGGCAAGGAAACGCCAAAACAAACAAATGCAACAAAGCTAAGAAATCTGATAACTGAGGCCTTAATTTAGGGTGAGGAACAGTGAAACAGAAAAAGGGTTGGTGGCTTAGAAGTTAGAGAAAAAGGAAGAGTGTTCTGAAGGGTCTGAAAATTTGGGGGCAGAAAAAGTAAGAAAAACAAGGAAAGAAGAAAACATTCTTTGAAGGACAGCAAGAGAGTACATGTATAAACAGTTTTACATACATAGAGAGTTCCACATAGACATTGAATGTGAGTGCATTTCACTTCATGTACACTTGCAGTGGTTTATAAAATGTCAAGTGTGTATGACATCCAACTTTCAATTGGAAGGTGTGGGATCAAATGTGGCTGGATACCACCTGGTGGGCGAAAGGTGTTTTCCAATTTCCCAGGTCAGCATGTGCAGACCTGTTTGTGCCTAAGTCACCTTCATGTGTGTACACACGCAGAACATAGATATGCACATCAAAGATCCTGTAAGCCATATCCGTTTCCTGCGGCTTATGGAGATGTGAGGACATCCAGCATGCATGCAACATACTTCCTTTATTGTGTGGACAAAATGTCATCCATACACACATCTGCATCCAGGAATATTCACTGTTTGGAATGCTTGAAGAAAAATGAAACAACTAGAACCGCTGATAAGTGATATTGCCAGGGGAATGAGAAGTTCTGAGTATATTGACCCTGTTAGAAATAAAAACCAGTTGTTTGGGGTTGTTGGGTATTGGTGACTGATTTAATGTTTTACTGTGTATATGTCATGTTCTTGTTTTGTGTTGCATAGTGGCTGAAATGCCTGTATGCATGTGCAGTGCACTGGTTGTTTGGCTTACAGTGTGAGGCACTATGTTGTTACACAGCCTGTATATAGTCTGTCTTCAGTGGGTACTAAATGTAGGTAACAATGACCAACTTATTTTAAAGAGAAATGTCGCATAAGTACATGCACATTTTTAGTTAGTTTTGTTTACTTATTAAATTCATAGTGGACTTTGAAAAATATGAAATGTTGGGGATAACCAATTTGTTGCATGGGTTCCTTTGCATTTGCTAAGTGCATTCTGCACACGAAAGCTCGGTGTATTATCTCATCCAAAATATTAGCACACAGACCTTTATTCAAGATCTTGTGGAGAAAGAGAGACGAATCCTTGTCAAGCCATAAGTCAGAGCCTAGATCTCTAACTTCTCTTTCCAGGTGGGTGCTTTATTTGCTGGGCTCCTGTTCTATCTTTAGTAGGAAAAAGTATCATCTTTTCATTGCCTAGTGTATATATATATATATATATATATATATATATATATATATATATATATATATATATATATACACTAGGCAATGAAAAGATGTGTGTGTGTGTATTCATATGTATACATATATATATATATATATATATATATTATTTTATATACACACACACAAGGTTCCATCATCAACTAGAAAGAGTTACACTTGACAGCAGCATGATAAGCTAAGTTTCTCTGGTGTTCCTATTTTTAGATTAATTGCGGTACAGTATTGTAGTGTATGATAATCATCCATGGCTGATGGAAACCTCATAATTCATTATCATTTGATTATTTAGCTGAGAAATTATGAGGATTCCTTTTGTCACCTATGAATTTGTCATGGAATGGATCATGTGAAGTGGATAGTACTGGTTGGTACTGGTATTAGTTGTGATTAGAACCAGTACATATTTTGTCAGTTCAAATTCAACAACATTCAATGTCAGATTAAATAATGTGTGTATTTTGCACCATGTAAACTTTGCTTACAGGTATGTGAAAGAGGTGGATGCTACCTTCTGCCTAAATATATGGTACTGATTAATACATGAATGTAATTATAACAATAAAGTGCACTTGTAAGCACATTGAAGTATGCGTCAGCATGCTTGCTTGTAGTTGTGCATATCTGAATGCATATGACATACAATGGAGTTAAGAGTTTATTCAGGAGAGATTCATTGCATTTGGACAATTTTATATGCACTCCATCTAATCTGGCAGAATCCTTGAGCCTGTGTAAAGCCTTATGCATTGGCAAGGTTTTTAAATGGTTTAGAGGAGGGAGACTTGTCCAGTTAACATACATGTCAACCTCTATTTAAATTACACCATAGTAATTTACCTTTCATACCTTAGTAGCAGCCCAAAAATAGAAATAGAGATTTAACACAGTTTTTTGTTTGTTTGTTGTGTTTGTTTTTGTTTGGTTGGTTGGTTGGTTTTTGTTGTTGTTGTTGTTGTTTTGTTTGCATGTGTGTGTGTGTGTGTGCGCGTGCGTGTGTGTGTGTGTGTGTGTGTTTTGGTGGGGTGGGTGGGGGGGGGGGGGGGGAGAAACAGTTTACTGATGTCCTTTAAATACATCATTAAAGATTAAAGATCTTTCCTTCAGGACAGTGTGAGAATCAGTATTTGAATACATCTGGGAATTTAGAATATGATCTTGCCATTGCTGTGTGAAAATGATTTTGCACAGATTTCTGAATTCGAGTAGTTTTTTGTTCGCATGACACAGTACATAAAAAACGGTTTAATAAAAACTTTAAGAAGTAGGGTAACCTGCACAACTTGGACATGTTTGTAGGAAACACTAAGCTAATTCCATGAGAATGATTTTTGCATGAAGATTAGCAACAAATGGGTCTGTTGAAAAAAAATGTGGCATGCCCAGGCTGGTAGATAATAATACTTGTGCAGAGATAAACAGTGTTCTCATATGGATCTCTTTTTGTCTTCTCACAGTCTCTCTCTCTCTCTCTCTCTCTCTCTCCCCTCCTCTCTCTCCTCTCTCTCTCTCTCTCTCTCTCTCTCTCTCTCTCTCTTCTCCCCCCCCTCCCTCCCTCCCTTCTATGGTTGCTGTCTGTATATTTTTCTTGTTCTCTGTGACTGTCTCTCTCTTGCGCTTTCAGGAGTCGGTTATGGAGGACTGTAAATAAAAAATGAAACAAAACAAAACAACAACCTTGTACTTGGAACCAGGAAAAACACGAAAGAAGAATACGAACGCATATTTCATACAACAAGGCAAGACAGGCTCAAATTTTCGGCCAATGCCTTTGTCAAGCATAAGATTATAAACAAACAAACACCAGATACAAAACTTTTGAGAAAAAGACTGAAACTTCTCTGCTGTTGTGTCCAATGTGTGAAAAGGAATGATTCAGTCTTTTTCTCATAATTTTTGTATCTGGTGTTTGTTTGTTTGTAACCTTACGCTTGACAAAGGTCAGTTGGCTGAAAATTTGCGCCTGTCTTGTCTTGTATTAAATACGCGTTGGTATTCTTCTTTCGTGTTTTTTCTGGTTCCTGTTCGCTTGAACAGGGGCAGTCACACTTGTTTTGGATTTCCTATACTTGGGGCTGGAAGGACAGGAATTTGTGTGGATGTTCCTGTTATCTCTTTGCTCTCCTCTTTCTTTCCTTGAGTATAATGTGTGTGTGTGTGGGTGTGTGTGTGTTCCTTTATCATCTCTTTTCTCCTGTCTACCTTTTCATTCACCCGGCTGCTTCAAGACCTAAAAAAAAAAAAAAAAAAGATGTATGTTTAAACCTCTGAGCCCATAGTATTCTAGCCTGTTTGTTTTGTGAAGATGATTTGAATTTGAAAAATATTGCTTTGGTAAACTTAGTAAGCCAAAAGCTGGATCATTTTATGGTCAGGAAGAGGAAATGTCGTTATCGTTACGTATGATTTGTGAAATGGCAAATTATGACCCAGTTCAATTCTTTGGGGTGTTCGCATATAATGGGAACTGTGAATACTAGACAGCTGTTAATGTAATTGTGGTAGACGCTATGGCAGCTTGACCTCATTAGCTCTTGTTGACTTTATGGTACTGGGACTTCAACTAAATGAAGTTGGGTTTTGTGGGCTTTTTAAAGAATTTTTCTCTTCTTCGCGCTTAACTTCATGAAGAGTCATCTGAGTGATGACCAATAAACGGTTCATCAGTTTCCTCCATCTATGTCGGTTATGTGCCAGAGCCTGGGTCTCAGCAAATGATTTCCCTGTCCATTTAGCAGTGTTGCCAGCCCATCATTTTTTCTGTCTCCCCACTGTCTCCCTCCCTCAACAGTTCTTTGGGCGATTCCTTGATCAAGGTCATTGGATCTTGTTATCAGCATGCTTACAGTAGGTTTTAATATCGTCTGGTGTGCTGTTTGATGGTTTGGCACACATGTTTATTGGTGATTTGATCAGAGTATCTGATGTTTAGATTCTTGTGATTACAGAACTCATTTCCAATTCCATGGCTTTGATTCATTTCCAAATCCACTCTGACTCTGAGGATCCATGCCTGACATACATGTAGGAAGATGGAATATACAATGCACATAAGAGTGTGTGTTTCATCTTGTGTTTCATGGAGATGTTCATGTCCCTCCATATAGGTTTCAGGCTGGATATTGCTGCTGTTGAATTATACACTTGAATGCTATGAGACTGCTGGTGTTCATCTCATTGTAAAACTTCGTCAGTATTTGGACAGTCCATCAGATGTTTAGCAGAGTCAGAATGACAAGTTATATTGAAGTTTGAATTATTTTGGTTTGATTGAGCAGTTTATACATTATTATATATATAAATTATGATATTGATTATCTGGCAAATTAGTTTGATTTATTTTGTCTCTTTCAATATGTGCATGTGTGTATTATATGAGATTTAGAAGTTTATATTGTGTTAATACTAATATTAATAATCTTGCAAATTATTTTGATTTATTTTGTCTCTTTAAATAGAAAGGTAATAAATACGCTTTCTATTCTCTTTAAGAGCTGGATTCCATGACCATTGTTGTTCTTGTATTTATTGTGTATGGAGCCCTTAGTAGCAATTCCTTTTTTGAATTGAAGAAAAATTAAGCTTTATTCTTTACTTCTTACATTTTTTCTAATAATTCTACCTTACCTGCTAGTTTTGCACTGGTCTTCCCTCTTTTTCCTTCCTTCCTTCCT
>CM060314.1:46841601-46946601 GCA_030674185.1 Monoplex corrugatus | reverse complement strand
CCATTCAAAAAGAGGTTATGTTTAATAGACTCTTTTCAAATTTACATTTATAAATTGGCCTTTTTCTGAGAAGGATGATTTCATTTAATACCAAATGTGTGCATATATTTGTCAACACCAAATAAAACCATGTTTTCAGTCAGTCTTGATATTTTTGGATGTGTCACACATTCTGATGTCAAGAATTTTTTTGTCTTTCCCCAGAATAGTTTCATAATTATGTAAATATTTCCAAAATATATATAATCCGCACTATTTTTGGAATCCAGACAAAAGTCACAACAGAAGTTGTTTAAAAGTCCCGTTTCTTTCAGTATGAAAAGTAGATAATTTTGTATGGACCAGACGGTGGGGGGAGGGGGGGGGGGGTGCATGCGAGCACACACACAGAATATGTGAACAAGATATTCTCAGTTCTTTTCTGACAGTGTACTGTTATCCTTGATGCACATCAAGTTTTGTTTCAGTCAAAGTTTTTCTCAAGGTCACTGTGATTTTGAGATGTGCAAAAAAATCTTGTTTTTCTCTATTTTTTGTATAATTTTTGTATGTGAAGGGAAATTGTTAGAATGGCTTGACCATTGGCAGTGTATTTGTGTATGTGTGTATGTGTGTGTGTGTGTGTGGTGTGTGTGTGTGTGTGTGTGTGTGTGTTTGTGTGTGTGTTTCTAATAAATAAGCTGGCTTGCTTATTATAATTTGTCGTGCCCAGGATATGCAAACATGTGGTTTGCAGAGTGCTTGAATGATTTTACAGAATGATTTAACCCTTTTGACTCCCGCACCCAATCGCCAAGTACAAAAACTTAACCGTCTGACTTCTTCACCTTATCCACCAGCTTGCTGGAAGCTGGTGGATAGAGTGAGGGAGTCAAATGGTTAAGTTTTTGCTTTGCTAGCATGGTTGACAATGCAGAATGCTGGTGGACAAGGTGTGAGAGTCAGAGGGTTAACTTGTACACCATGCACCCTCAGTAAACATACGCACACAAGCATGCATGCATGCTCGCACACACACACACACACACGAGTAACATAAATGAACACAAATGTTGACCGGACTCACAAACACACACACACACACACACACACACACACATACACATACACACGTAAATGAACACAGTGTTCACACACGCACGCACGCACGCACCACACCACACACACACACACACACACACACACAACACACACACACACACACACACACACACACACACACACACACCATAGATAGATTTGTGTCTGTCTCTTCTCTTGAGGTCGTTTTCAGCTGAACAATGAGGCTGTGTTTGGCCTACAGTTCGACCAAAGTGAAAACCCCGGTGATGTGGTCACGGCAGGAAATTCCTTTCATTTGCATTGTTCATGAGAATTACTGTGGTTGACCTTGTGTTGGGGGTAGGTTGGAGATGTGGGAAACCTGAGGCTTGCCTTTGTGTGAGGAATGAGGAAAGTATATTAATGTAATTGCTATTGTGTTACTGTCTGCATGGTGTGTGTGTGTGTGTGCGTGTGTGTATGTATGTATGCGCACGCGCGTGTGTGTGTGTGTTTGTGTGTGTGTGTGTGTGTGTGTGTGTGAGTGTGTGTGTGAGAGAGAGAGAGAGAGAGAGAGAGAGAGAGAGAATGTGTGTGTATGTCTGCATGCATGTGCACTTGTGCATGCTTATGTGCGTGGGTGAGAGAGAGAAAGGCAGGGAGAATATATACATGTGTGTGTGTCGTGTGTGTGTGTGTGTGCGTATGTGCGCATTTAAGAGTGTGCAAATGTGAAATCTATTTTTTGTTTGTATATTATGACACTTGCGATGGCCTGGGCCATTAAAAAAGTGAGATACAAGAGTGTGGAGGTTGTGAGGAAGAGTGAGAAGAGATACGGAGTGCAACCACAGAATGAGAATGTGAGACGAAGATATTAAATAAAGAAAAAAGCACTTCACGGATGCATCATTGAGCATGTTGCTCAAATTTGATGACCAACACCACAGTTGTCTGTATCTCTCGGGCGTGCTTAGAGTACAGCCCTGTCACAGTCTCAATGCAAGAAAACATAAGGCACATAGGTCAAGAAAATTTGATCATCGGTCTTTATCATACAGGGTTTCTTTCAAATTATGTTGTACCGGTACTGTAACATATTCCCAGAATTTAAGACTCGTGTATGGTTTTGTTTCTTTGACTTTAATGTATGGTTTTGTTTGTTTCTTTGTTTTTTACTTGTTTGCTTGTCTTGGAATTCATATCTGTGGCAGTAATAAGGGAAATGTGAGGAGTGGGCTTTCAGGAGAGGTTGATTATTCGTTACATCATTCTCTTACCAGTAGTATAAGTTTATATTTGATTCCTGTACATGTCCATCCTACTGCCTTTATCTTAAGTCTTGAGCTGCACCCTGCATGAGTTAGAGGTTACAGAGACGAATACAAATAGTCTTGTGATCCCAGTCTAATCATTAGGTCAGTATAAGTCTGTGTTTGTGTGTATACCAGCTTCGTAAATTGTGTGTTGTGTGTGTGTGTGTGTGTGTGTGTGTGTGTGAGTGAGTGAGTGTGTGTGTGTGTGTGTGTGTGTGTGTGTGTGTGTGTGTGTGTGTGTGTGTAGTGAGTGAGTGAGTGAGTGAGTGAGTGTGTGTGTGTGTGTGTGTGTGTGTGTGTGTGTGTGTGTGTGTGTGTGTGTGTGTGTGTGGTGTGTGTGTGTGTGTTTGTTTAATCATTGAACATAGGCTACGGTTTTCAGTAGGACATGGTTTTCAGTCTGTAACAAAGATATACATGTGAAATCTGTGTCCTGCTATGGTTTTCTGTATCATATGTGTATGTGTAAAATCAGTGTGCAGCAGTAGGTTTCTGTTTCAGTATCTGTGTCATAGATCATTAGGTAAACAGAAATACCTGCTTACAGGAAAATAAACAAACAGAGCGAAAGCACATACCTAGATTCATGTAAAACGGGTAGGAGTAGAGGTAGTAGTTTGTTTCCTAAAGACTGTTGCTTCAAAACATGTGAAACAATACCAGATCAGTATTATATACAACTCAGAACACACATGGCGTTTGCATACGTGCATGCACATATGCTTGCACACACACACACACGCTCACACATGCGCGCGCGCACACACACACACACACACATACACACCAAGCATGAACACACAAGCACGCATGCATGCACGCGCGCACGCGCGCGCGCGCACACACACACACACACACTGCCCTACGTGGAGTCGTGAAAACAACAGTACCAACCAGAGGAGGGGAGATGTAAACATGCGCAGTTTACTGCTGGAGAAGCTGACAGAGAAACTGTTCCTTCCGAAGGGAAGGCGTTGCAGTGACACTGACAACCCAATAAATTCTGTGCTGTTGCACACAGCGAGTCATGTCAGACAGTGCATCACGTGATATCCTGGTACGGTTGTACTTTCTCCTTTGTGCTGGGTAAACCAAGACGGTCAGCCTGGCAAATTTATATCTTCCTCCTTTCCGAAAAAAAAGAAAAGGAAAGAAAACAGTATTGTATTATACAGACTTTCTTTTCCTGGATTTAAAAAAAAGATGGTTTGGAAAGGAAACGATGTTACTCTAGAAAAAAAAAAAAAAAAGAAAACTCGCATAATGTTCTTTTTTTTTTCTCTCAGATAAAAAAGACAGAAAACGAGGAAACAGTATGAAATAAAAACTGTTTTCATGTCATAATGAAAACAGAATGATAAACAGAACCCAACAACAAATAGATGTTGACTGTAGATGTAATATTATGTTCAGTGGATATGCTGTGGATTAATGTTGACAGTAGATGTAATATTATGTTCAGTGGATATGCCCTGGGTTTACAACTAACAGAACACAACAACAAACAGATGTTGACAGTAGATGTAACATTATGTTCTGCGGATATGTCCTGGGTTTACAACAAACAGAACACAACAACAAACAGATGTTGACAGTAGATGTAATATTATGTTCTGCGGATATGTCCTGGGTTTACAACAAACAGAACACAACAACAAACAGATGTTGACAGTAGATGTAACATTATGTTAATTGGATGTGCCCTGGGTTTACAACAAACAGAACACAACAACAAACAAATGTTGGCAGTAGATGTAATATTATGTTCAGTGGATATGCCCTGGGTTTATGTTGACAGTAGATGTAATATTATGTTCTGTGGATATGCCCTGGGTTTAGAACAAACAGAACACAACAACAAACAAATGTTGACAGTTGATGTAACATTATGTTAATTGGATATGCCCTGGGTTTACAACAAACAGAACACAACAACAAACAAATGTTGACAGTAGATGTAATGTTATGTTCAGTGGATATGTCCTAGGTTAACAACTTGGACATGGGTAAAAGTTTTGCACTGCTATGAAGGGCCGCCAGATTATTTGTAAGGCTCAAACAGCCCAGTTCATTTGGGTAGTGAGCTGAGGAGCCACTGAGATGCTTATGAACTGGGGTTTTGCACTAATGTCAGGCAGAATTTTATGGACAGTGCTTCTCTGCCACAGGAGAGCTGTAAACCCATTTGTTTGAAGCGTAATTTCATTGATTTCTGTTCATTGAGTGACTGCTGTTGCTGTTGAACTTATGAGCCCTGGTTTCGTCATGCTGAAGATAACTTACGTATGTCAGTGATCTCATTTGTGGTAATGTTAAAACTAGAACAAGTTTTGACAGACCCTGTATATGTTTGTATTGTCCTTGATTGGACAGCACCTGATTTGATTGGAGTCCACAAAAAAGCCATCAGAAGCAGTTTTTTTTCTGTATTAAACCTTTTTATATTTTTTTTTTATATCAATTCATACACATAGAGGAACATTACGGTCACCTGGCAACATATGACATACAGAAAACACAACAATATTTCATACACTGGAGACTTCAAAATGAATATCAGGATTTAAGAACAAGTTGTAAAGGTAAGTTTGGCTTATAATTATTCCACTGAACATTAGAGATGGACAGTTGAAAATTTAAGTTTGGCATTATACTGCTCAGTTATGAATCTTGTATTTAGTAATCTTTGGAAAGTAACTGCATTCAGAACATGTTTATCAAACTTGCATATATAGTTAAGTGATTTTGAAAGCATTAAAATCAGCACCAAACAATACAAGGTTCTGTGTGATTTTGATGTTATAAGTATTTTTGCATTTTTCATTGATTAAATGATCCAAAACAAGATTGACTGCCCGCGCCCAAGCAAACACAAACCAGAAGAACAAGAAAACCAATGTAAGCGCGTCTCCAACAAGACAAAACAGTTCTGTTTTGTCTTGTTGGAGACGCGCTTACATTGGTTTTCTTGTTCTTCTGGTTTGTCTGTTTTGTCTTGTTGGAGACGCGCTTACATTGGTTTTCTTGTTCTTCTGGTTTGTTATTGATTAAATGTTTCTATTAAGTTCCAAAAGTTATGGACACAGTAGCAGTTCCACAAGAAGTTTTCAGTAGAATTTCTTGTATTGTTAAATCATATACCTTTTGTCATAGATGCTATACCCATTGCATTTAAAACACTATTGGTTGCAATAATCTGATGAATTATTCTCAGTTGCAAACATTTTAGTTGGATATCAGAAGCAGTTTTTATCCAAGTTTGAGAACGTCTTAACTATTTGACTCCCACGCTTTATCCACCCACTGCAAAAACTTACCCTTTGACTCCATCATCCTATCCACCAGCTTCCTGCAGGTAGCTGGTGGATATGTTAAGGGAGTCAGACGATGAAGTTTTTGCTTTGCTAGTATGGTTGACAATGCAAGAAGCTGGTGGACAGGGTGGCGGAAGTCGAAGGGTTAAATTCATCATCTTTGATCGTATTAGGTTTGCCAGTTGTATTTGTGAAATGATGACCCATTCAGTACATTGTTGCCTGAGGCCAAATGGAACTCCTGCTTGAGGTTGCCTACTTCCTCCACCCTTTATCTTTAATGTTTCATTGTTTTCAAGGTAAAAATACAAAGACTGCCAAACACAAGTCACATGTAGATCAGAAGACAGATAAAGGGAAGAAACTCAATAAACACAGTCCCTGTTTAGAAACTGTGGATATGGATGTGTTTTGAATGCTATTACAAGTGCTGCTGTTCTGAGTTATCTTGGATTTTATCTGCAGTGAGTTAAGATGAGACATGCAGATACTAGTCATGTTGTGTGAATTGAATGAAACCTTGCTTGTTGTAGAGCCTGTTCGAAACAGTTTGGTAAAGTGAAAAGTAACTTGTACTTTGTGCCTCCTGATCTTAGTCCCCTTTTAACTGAGTTCATAATGAACCCTTGCTAGTCGTTATATTTCAAACTAATATAATGAAATAAAAAGTAACTTGTATTTTGTGCTTTCCGATCTAATTCTCCTTTTAACTGGACAATTTCTGCATTCTGCTCGCCACCGTTACAGATACCAGTATCTCTTGTCTGGACAATCAGTAGATAAATGCCTGGACATTCTTGATAATTGTAAAACAACAACAAAACAAAGAAACTATCAAGGAGGAGAGAGGGAAAAAAATAACCCTTTCATTCAGTCACTGTTCATGCTCACATGGTTCCTGCAAGAAACAAGCAAATGAGGAGGAGGGAGTGAAGGGGTTAAGTATGGTGTGTTCCAGGCCAAAGAGTGGTGTGCCCTGCATTGATCTCTATTGCAGCAGTAAAAGCCAGGGCCAGAAACCAGCAGTTTATGGAGTTTACATCACTCACCCCACCCCCAGGGGCATCAAATCCAACCATCCGAACAGGAGGGGGCTGGAATGATGCCTTTGGCAAGATAATTGGGAGGAAGTATATCAGAAGTTACCTCCATCCCGCGTGTTCCTCCAACCCCCCTGACTCCCTTGTCTATACTCTTTACTGTGCATCACCACACACACACCTCTCTCCCCAAGTCCTGATGCACACATTCCATCGAGTCTGTGGTTATTATGAAGCTGGGTTTGGTTTGGAGTATTAACCTTACAGTTGACTTGTTTAGATAGTGATTGGTATCATCTGCCTGGAATGTTGATCTGGGTGTGTGTAGTAATGGCTGTCCAATTTTGTGGGCTTTCTGAATCCACTAATGAGGGGAGGCAGGGGGAGAATTGGGATACTGAGAGGATGCTGATACTCTGTCTGTGTATGTCTGTCTGTCTGCCTGTCCCTCTCTCTCTCTCTCTCTCTCTCCCTCTGTCTCTCTGTGCCTCTCTCCCTCCCTCCCTCCTTCCCCCTCCCCTCCCCCACCGTTAAGCACAAATGCTCTCTTTACAATGTCTAATTGAATGTGAACAAGCTATGTGTACTAGCAAGTTTCATTTGGTCTGGTCTGCACTGGCAATCTCTGGCCTGTACTAACACTGTGTGTGTGCGCGTCTGTGTGTCTGTGAGTGAACAAGTGAGAGAGAGAGAGAGAGCACATAGAACTAAAAACGAGATGGTCAAGGCGTTCCTACAGTACTTTCTTTTTGCATATCTCACTGATCAACTGTTTTGATTGAAAATAGCCATATCAGTTCAAAATAGACCAAATCAGTTCTGTAAACTTAAGAGGCTGTGACTCATAATGTGTGTTCAAGAATTAAATAAGATTGATACCTGAGCCAAAATCCACTTATTTTCCAAAGATCCTTTCACAGACAGCAAAGGAAATCATGACACATCATGTCCATACAGTGTACACTCACATTCTATCTCTCAGTTTCTCGTTCACTCTTGCGAAAATCTTGGTGGGCGTACTATTTGTTTGTGCTGTCCAAAGGTAGAAACACATCTGTATAAATAACACATAAGTAAGAGATTTATGCCGTGCATGATTTTCAAGTCTCTTGTTTCTTGTTGCAGCCGACTCACTTGGGGAGTTTGGAAAATACATCAGTGATATCGAGGACCTTCGAGAACGGATGGTGAGTTTAGATTATTTTTCAGCACTGTTGACGAGATCTTTGTAACAATTGTGGAAATAGAAATTTGGTTTGAAAATGTGTGTTGTATAATGTGTGGAACTCTTTAAGCAAAACCAGTAGATTTTGCAAGTTGGGGATATCAGTTTATGTTGACCTTTTTTATCTCTTGTATCAGGTGGAGATCATTAGCAAGCTAATTAGCACTTTTTTTGTGTGTGTGTGTGTGTGTGCTTTGTGTTTGTTTGTTTGTTTTTTGTTTTTTTTGATTGAGTAACTTTAACACAGGTGTCAGCCAGCAAGAGTAACTGGGAAGGTTTGTGGATTTGGGTAAAATGACCCTTCTGCATGCGTAAAACCCGAAATTCTTGTTAAAAAAAAAAAATGCGTACATGTGACAGATGAATGTTTGTGGCTTATAATGGTCATTAGCACCATTTTGTTACAAGTTTTGCCACCAATCTGAGATTTGTTGTATCCAGTGGGAAAAAAATACTGCGAGTCAGCTAAACTACCCCTGGTAAGTTCCCAGAGGACAGTGGGTTCTTGAAATAGCTGTTGCCATAGTGGATTAATTCGGGTTACATTTTTATGATGGAGGTATAGTAGTATTGTCTGTTATATTGTTACCTGTATGCATATTAAAGCTGCAGTCGCAACAAAAACATCAAGTACTCATCTATCTGATGCTCTTTGCCTTTTGCAAAAAGCAAGCCTTATTATGTGTGCATTTTTATCTGTTCTTTTTTGTTGTTTTCACTTAAATTATATTTTAGTTTATTTCAGTTTATATGTTTTTGTTGTTCTGTTTTACAAATTTGTTTAGTCATTCAAGTCATGTGGTGTATCGTATGACAGTTTGTATTCTATTTTATTTTACTGTAGTTTATTTGTGTTATTTTTTATTGGTCCTATTGTTTAACACTGTCACTCCCACACCCCATCCATCAGCTGCAAAAACTTAACCTTTTCACTCCCTCACCCATTCTGCCAGGTTTCAGCAGGAAGCTGGTGCATAGAGTGAGGGAGTGAAAGGATTAAGTTTTTGCTTTGCTGTCATGGCTGACAGTGTCAGTGTGGGAGGCTGGCGGATAGGGTGAGGGAGTCAGAGGATTAACATGTTTGGCGAGTCATTTTTGTCATGTGGAGCTTGATTTGACAGGCCTTTGTATTGTTCTTGCTGACATTTTAATTAAAAGTTTTTGGGGTGGGGTGTGGTATGTGAGAGATCCTGAACTGAGTGTGGAGGGGACTGGTGTGGCTACCGGTATTGTAACTACTGGTGTCATGAATATTTCATTGCCTTCAGCAACTAACTTTGGACATGTCTTTTCTTTTGCATTTCAGTTTATTCTGTTTTGTTCTTTCTGTGTGTGAGTGTAGGGGATGGGGGGGGGGGGGGGGGGGGGGTAAAGAAAATGTTCAACTTTTTTTTTTATGCTTGCCTTCATCGGGTACATTTTGAGTACCTGCATCTACCAGAAGGTGGAGCATTTTAAAAAAGAAAGAAATGAAATGAAACTGGATGTGGTTTATTTTTAACATAATCTTGGCAGCATTCTGGTAAACATTTTAGCATGTGATCTTATCGTATGATGGTGAAACTTATATAAGGAGGACACATGAGTTGTGAGAGGTGAGAAATGGTGAGGAGAAAGAATGAGAGTCAGAGCTACAGTGTAACCCACCATCTCGAATTGTCTCAGACCTGTATCTATTTTACTTGTCATAATGAATGGGTTTTGTGTTTAGATAAGGCTATGCTGGATCATGTAAATGATACCAGACCATCCCCTGGGGCAGATTATTTAATTTTCTCAAAATGTAGACAAATAATTCAATTTTCTCAAAATGTGGACAAATGATTCAACAAGATCATGTATTGACAGAAACTCAAAGTATTCAGAATATTTCATGCTTCCGAGCTGACAAGAATGTGTCTAATGGTATTATTTTTGATATAGTACATCTCCCAAATGAGTTGTGTGTAATTGTGGTTGCTGTTTTGTATGTGTACGTATATGTAACTATGTGTGTGTGTGGGTGGGTGAAAGGGTGGGTGTTTGTAGATAGATAGATACATACAGATAGATATTAGATGTAGTTATGGAAGGATGGATAGATAGATAGATAAAGAGAGAGAGAGAGAGAGATATGGATATGAGGTCAGACTATGCTGGTAGAACTTTGCTCGGACACATTTGTCAGTGGTCCACACCTTGTTAGGGGCTTTCTTGATTTTTTAGAAACATTGATAAAAATATACATAAAATTAGTTTAACATATTTCATTATAATGAAGCATGTTTTATGTACTGTGTTATTATCAATGTAAAAATGAATTAAGAAATTTTTTTTTGAAAACATAATTCAAAAAGATAATCATGTAAATTACCAGGAATCTGCTGAAGGAGAAATTGCTGAAAAACAAAACAACAACCAAAACCAACAATAAACAAAAACAGTGTGGTCATAAATCGAAAGCGATATAAACGTCTTTCTTTCTGGGGATGTATGGATGAATTGAAAATGGTCATATTGTCTGAACATTTATTCTGTGGTGTGTGTGTGTGTGTGTGTGTGTGTGTGTGTGTGTGTGTGTGTGTGTGTGTGTGTGTGTGTGTGTGTTTGTGCACATGCGCGCGCATGTGTGTGTGTTTGTGCACATGCGCGCGCATGTGTGTGTGTGTATACGTGTTGGGGGATGAGAGGAGTGTGTGTGTATGTGTGTGTGTGTGTGTGTGTGTGTGTGTGTGTGTGTGTGTGTGTGGTGTGTGTGTGTGTGTGTGTGTGTGTGTGTGTGTGTGTGTGTACAATTGTGATCTTTGTCAAGCTGAAGTGAGATCATGTTTAGTTAGGCTAAGTATTTGACCAATGTTGGATAATAAAATCTTTCTTGCATGAACTACGCACACACAACACAAACACAAACACACACACACACACACACACACACACACACACACACACACACACACACACACACACACACACACACACACACACCACACACACACACACACACACACACACGCACACACACATGTACACAGACAACACAGGCCTTTCAGAATGGTCCATATGCCCCCTTCACCTACCCGCAGCCCCCAGCGCCTCTTGTTGGTTTGATGGGATAATGGATGGATTGACACAGTAACATGGCAGCAGTATCATGGATTACTTTTAAGGCAAAATATCTTAAAAGTTTTCTATTCATTTCTGTTCACTATTACATAGAGAGTGGAGGAATGGGAATACCTAACATACAAGCTTTTATGCAACATCAAAATTGTAATGGATAAGAAAAATGTACTCTAGAAACCCCAAATGAAAGAAGAATACTATTAACTTTTTGTCCAGAAATAGATTTAATGAACTAGTATGGCTTTAAACGATTTTTAGAAAATAAATATTTTGGAAAGTTGTAGTCATGGCTTATAATTTCAATAAATGTGTTGATCTGGATGACCGCAAAGAAATCGAGGCTGAACTTATTTTCTACAACAACAGGTTCAAAACCATTAACATGGAATTTTGCTTCAAATGTGGACAATTTTGTTTTGTTTTGTTTTGTTTTGTTTTGTTGTTTTGTTTTGGTTAGTTGGTTGGGTGTTGGTTGGTTGGTTGGTTGGTTTTGCTGCAATGAAAATAGAAGATTTATGAGCCATAGATCCTTTTCAGAGAAATGGAGGATAAGAGTCAACTACCTGAATTATTTTAGTTTCATACAGGCAAAGAATGCACCAGGAAAGGGGGAATAGAATTGAATAATAACAAGCACATTGAAACAAGTAAAGCGTTGTAGACCATAATTGGTGACCCTAAGGGGTCAAAGATCTACTACAACTTCCTTCTTGATAAAATAGAAACATTTAACATGAAAGCTTTTAGTTTTATGTAATTAGAGAATAGACCAAACACTATAGATGACTGGGAAACCATTCAAAAAATCATAAGAAGCATAAAAGAAATAAAAATGAAATGGTTTCATTTGAGACTTTGTTGTGGTATTTAAGGCACAAACATCCTTTTGAATAGAATGGGAATAGTTGATGGTGACAGATGCGTGTTTTGTATTGTAGAAATAAACACAATAACACAATACATCATTATTTGTGATATTTCCATTTCTCAGACAGTTTCTGGATGGAGCAGGAATGAGATTTGAAAGAAAAAATGCCAGTATTGTTAGAAAACATCACTTAACATGGAATTAAGTTTATTTGGAACAGATGAAAAACTGAAAACAGGCAAAATATTTTACATAGTTGCACTATATGGAAAGTTTTACATCTGCAAATTTAAAATTGATAAAATTAAACCTGATAAGAGGTTTGCGGATAAGCCGAAGTGCAGATACATCATGGAAAAGCATATTCATCTGTTAGAAATGCATCATTTATGAAAAAATGGCGGTCTTTCTTCGGCTAAGATCAGGTTAAACATCTGGGTTTTGAATTTGAACACAGCGGAAGATACCAGTTCTATTTCTTTTTATGATTAGCTCCTAACTACTGTAGATGTAATGAATGTCAAAATGCTGCAGATATGAAAGCACATGCTTACTCAGAATTTTTTTCACATATTTTTCCCTGGCATAATTTGCTACCATAAAGTTGTTTTTTTAACTCCTTCATTCCAAGCCGATGGTATGTCTTGATAGCAAGATGCTGACTATGAGGTATTATTTGTTGATTGAACAAGGTTACCTTGCTAATGTTACGAAAGTGTTATGATTGTATGGAATGGAATATGATAGTTTTGGTGTCTTTAGGTATGCTTAAATTTATATTCAGGTGTGTTTTTAAATCCCCTGTGTGATAAGTTGGACGGAGTGGTCAGTGCCAGAGGCATATCCATAGATTATGTGCATGAATACGTTATGTGTACTTAATTTTCTTTTCTTATTTTTCTTGTTGAAGTTTTGTATGTTTTGAGGCGGTTATAGCCCTGAAATAGCTCTATGCAGTTGGCTTGGCTTTAAACAACAATAACAATAACAAGAACAAGAACAATAAAGAATGTAATAGTATGTACAAGAAAAGAAAAGAACTTGCACGGTAAGGAGAAAGAAATTCAGGTTGGTTTTTTTATTGTGATTTTTGTTCGTTCTTTGATCTAACATCTTTTCACTATGAGTGATATTGGACGAATTGTAATTTTATTGGTCGCTTGATATTGATGTTGATTTGTCAGATTGAGGCCTCAGAGGACCAGTTTGTGAAGAGACTGGAACAGTTCAGGAAAGAAAATCTTGGGGCAGCAAAGGTGAGCAGGAAACGGAAAGGGAATAGAATAATATTACATTTTAGTGGTGATCATAAAATATATACATACATACACGCACACACACACACACTCGCACATGAATGAATGTATGTCTGGATTCTGGTGTTGCAGGATTTTTTTTTCACTAGTGTATTTCTAATTTTGGGTTTACTGTTGGATTATTAAATATGAGAGGAGGGGGGGGGGGGGGGGGAGAATGTTTCTCAGGGTTTTTTGTTGTTGTTTTTTTGTATTAAGTTTCAGTTCAGTTTATGAATTACAAGTATTGTACAGACTGTTGTAACCATTTTGCAATTCATGCTTTGATCCATGCATTTTAACAAAGTTTAAACAGATTTCTTAAGTACTGTTCATAATGTGGCTTGTTTTATGTTCCATTTGAGGTATGTTTATTTTTGATGTCAGTACAACCATTATGTTAACCTGACAATAAATGGTTTATAATTATGAAGTTGTCTGTGTCTTTCTTTCTTCTTCTTTCCACCTTCCTTCTATGCTTTTTCTGACATGGCATCTTTCTTTGATGTTTCTTGAACTGTTTCATGAACATATGAAATTACATTGGTTTTAAGAGGGACAAAGTTGCATTAGTTTTTAAAAGGGACAATCACTTTGTTCATACTTGTTAACTGATGTAAAAGTTTGTTGCTACTTTAACTTTGGTTTTGTGTCAAATTATATTTATTTTATTTGAATTAGTGAGTGTGTTAAGTAAAATGTCTAGTCTTGACTGTGGCATCATGTGTGTGCAACCAGGAGGAGAAGAAGAACTTTGACAAGCAGACAGCCAAGTTCTGTTCGTCTCAGGAACGATACCTCAACATGAAGACCAAGATTAACGATACTCAGCTGAAGGAGGTCAGTGCCACTGTGGACGCAGCATAAGGCAGATGGAGTTTTTAGTGTTTGTCATTATCTTTTGAGCATTGTAGTCTTTCAATTTTACTTCTGTTTAGACATGTAGATGATGAGTTCGTGCAGTTATGAACTTTGTTATGTATTTGTCCAGGAGGGATACATCATACTTAGACACTTCATGAGCACTCCACCCAAATCTGCCGGCAGTTATCTGGCTCACTATCTGCATCTGCCACAAAATCCCGTGATTTGACAAGGTCTTGAAATGAGGAATGGGGGAGGACCTGTGAAACACTGAACTGACATCGCAAGAATCATGGAAACATTAAGTCAGTGGAGACGCAGATTTCTGGCGATTGTGATACAGGAAACACAAATTTTAGCTCTATTCAGAAAATCTTGTTAAAAAGGGTATCTCGCTTAGGATAGTCAAATAAAGTTTATTAGAAACTTTGTTAACTTCTTATCATACCAGAATTGGGAGCATTCCACTGGAAGTTTTTTTTTTCTCACTGCAGATTTGATCACTAATGGGGAAAAATTGTTGCTGTTGTTTTTTGTTTTTATGAATGACACTGTACCGTGCATATTCGCATATTTTTCCATATATACAAATACAGAATTTGTGGATTCTTCTATCATGGTCATCGTCTGAGTCTTAGCCATTTTCACCAAAGTCACTGTCTCCTTTGAAATAGGAATGGAAGATCATTTCCATCGTATGCTCAGTTGCTGTATGTCTTCGCTTTGTCGCATTTCCACGTCTCATTGATACAAATTGTAACTGAAAACTGTGGTGGCTGTGCCCAAAGACCGTTTTGATGCCCAGAAGGAGGTTACATTGGTATGGCAAATTGTTGTATTTGTCTTTTGGTCAGTTAGTTCCTTTTTCTTATAACTCACCTTGTTATGGATATTGGATCACAGATCTGATACAACACCGCAAAAAAACAAACAGGACAACAAACAAACAACAAACAAACAGGACAACAAACAAACAAATAGGACAACAAACAACAGACAGGACAGGTTTTGATGTTGCAGGCTGATTTTGAACTCAAAATTTCAGATCTTGAGTCCAGCACTCAGCAAAAGAACCAGCCAGTTTATGCCTGTGGCAAGAAGTTGGTCCCTAACCCTCTTTGGAGTTTGGGAAGTCAAAGCAGTGTGTGAAAGTTGTGGGACCCCAACATAAAATTGTTCAGTTCATTTTACTTTGGTCAGTTTCAAGATGCTGCTGTATTTCTTAATGTTTTAATGTCCCTTGTTATATTTACATTTGTATTCAGTTGTTATTATTTAACCATCTGCTAATAAATTGGGTGGAAAGGTCAATGCCAGGGGCATATCCTTAGATTACATGTGCAAATGCATTAATGTTTGTACTTAATGTTTTTTTTCCAGTTAGGTTTATTTTTTCAGCAATGCATAGTCAGCTGGGCTTTAAACAGTAATAATAAGAATAACAATAAGATGGTGCTGCAATTGATGATTCCATGAGGATGAGTTGATAAACTTTGTTGAATGCTGTAATTACCAACATAAAAGGCACAGCTATTACACTCAACTATGACCTATGCACTTACTTGGTATGTGGTGCCTTATCAGTGTGCAAAATGGGAAAAGCAGTACAGCTTTTCACACTGCACTTTCTCTTCTACTCTAGTTGTAGTCCAACTTTCAGTCCTGATCTGACAGTCATAGCGAGAGTACTCATCAAAGTGTACATCGTTCCAAAGACCATGCGAATGGCATACATTGCGGAATTTAGTCTGAAGATGCAGTTTGCGAGAGTGTGACATTCAAATTCTTACTTTTTGGGTTTTCCCCCCCATTGGTTTATGTGGGCTCTGTCAGATGTGTGCACCTTCTCTGTGACCAAATTGAAATTTTTAAAAGAAAATTTGGGGGTGCATAATGCGCTGCCATCTTACATGCAGGAAATGAAGGTACTCGGTAGATGTTGAGAAGCTTAGTGCTAAGAACAGGATATGCTGAGATGAATGCCAAATATAATATGGACCTACCTGATGATGAAAGTGATGTAGTTCTTGTTTTTCAGTTTGATATTTAGATATGTTGAGAACAGTACATTTGTGGTTTTAGGTGGACATCCCCTCATGGGGTTGCCGGGGCCTCTTTCAGTATAAATAGTATCCCCACCTTCTGGAAATTCTGTGCTAGAAATTTCCTCTTTTCTGCCACTCTCTTTGTTTCTGCCTTCCTCCTTTGCTTTCCATCATTTCTTCTATCATTTTCTGCCTTGCTAGTCCATTCACCTATATGTGTTCAGTAAAGTCTTACATACTTTTTCTTACGATTGATAATTAGGTACATGTATTAAGTGCATTTTTGGCTATAGGGAGGTGAGATATGCGGAAGCAATTTTAGGTAATTTATGCCAGTTTTTTTTTTTAATATGTTTTGGTGTTCTTAGGTATGCTTAAATTTATATTCATGTGTTTTTTAAATCCACTGTGCAATGAATTGGACAGAGTGGTCAATGCCGTGGGCATGTCCTTAGATTATGTGCGCTAATGCATTGTATGTGTACTTAATTTTCTTTTCCTTTCTTTATTCCGGTTGAAGTTTTGTATGTTTTGAAGCAGTTGTAAGCCTGATATGGCTCTACACAGTCGGCTGGGCTTTAAACAGCAATAACAATAACAAAGGTGGACATAAAATGATTTAAGATGAGGGTAAGGTATATGCATATTGTGTTGGTATGTTTCAGGCGGATGCCCAGGTGGACATGGAGAAGCGGGGGTTTTACCAGGCCTCCATGAAGTATGTGCTCAAACTGCAGGAAGTGCAGGAAAAGAAGAAGTTTGAGTTTGTAGAAATTGTGAGTACTTGCCAGGGATATTTGTCATGTTGTAGAGTTAACAAGTATTACTTTGCAAAAACCAAAAAGTTTGCAGCAGAACAGTGTAGCTTTACCTTAACACTGTGTCCGCTGTTTTCATTATTTGTCTTTCCTGATAGACAGAACCATAGTGTCCACAGTACATTCTACAGTTTTGCCCAGTTTTCAGAAATAGAAGAATTAAGCTGTTTCCCAACGGAGAAACTCTGGAAATGCGTTTCTGGGGAAACAAAGAAGACTCAGTGGAAAATGATATTCTTTATCTGCGCTGTAAGACTGACATGAAGCATAGCCATGAGAATTACAACAACAAAAAAAGAAAGAAAGAAAGAAAAAAAAAGAAAGAAAGAAAGAGAAAAAAAGGTTAATGTTCACTGTGAAATGTGTGGCCATATAAATAAATTACCTGTGTAAGACACAAAAACTTGGGTTTGATTCACAGGTCAGACAGGGACTTGTCTTCCTCCTCCACGAGATCTTAAGTGGTGCTCTAGATGTTAGTCTTTTGGGTGAGACAGTAAACCAAGATTTCGTGGCCTAACTTTCACATGGTAAAGCTTTTATGACCTATCCCGTGATTTGACAAGGTCTTGAAATGAGGAATGGGGGAGGACCTGTGAAACACTGAACTGACATCGCAAGAATCATGGAAACATTAAGTCAGTGGAGACGCAGATTTCTGGCGATTGTGATACAGGAAACACAAATTTTAGCTCTATTCAGAAAATCTTGTTAAAAAGGGTATCTCGCTTAGGATAGTCAAATAAAGTTTATTAGAAACTTTGTTAACTTCTTATCATACCAGAATTGGGAGCATTCCACTGGAAGTTTTTTTTTTCTCACTGCAGATTTGATCACTAATGGGGAAAAATTGTTGCTGTTGTTTTTTGTTTTTATGAATGACACTGTACCGTGCATATTCGCATATTTTTCCATATATACAAATACAGAATTTGTGGATTCTTCTATCATGGTCATCGTCTGAGTCTTAGCCATTTTCACCAAAGTCACTGTCTCCTTTGAAATAGGAATGGAAGATCATTTCCATCGTATGCTCAGTTGCTGTATGTCTTCGCTTTGTCGCATTTCCACGTCTCATTGATACAAATTGTAACTGAAAACTGTGGTGGCTGTGCCCAAAGACCGTTTTGATGCCCAGAAGGAGGTTACATTGGTATGGCAAATTGTTGTATTTGTCTTTTGGTCAGTTAGTTCCTTTTTCTTATAACTCACCTTGTTATGGATATTGGATCACAGATCTGATACAACACCGCAAAAAAACAAACAGGACAACAAACAAACAACAAACAAACAGGACAACAAACAAACAAATAGGACAACAAACAACACTGTGTCCGCTGTTTTCATTATTTGTCTTTCCTGATAGACAGAACCATAGTGTCCACAGTACATTCTACAGTTTTGCCCAGTTTTCAGAAATAGAAGAATTAAGCTGTTTCCCAACGGAGAAACTCTGGAAATGCGTTTCTGGGGAAACAAAGAAGACTCAGTGGAAAATGATATTCTTTATCTGCGCTGTAAGACTGACATGAAGCATAGCCATGAGAATTACAACAACAAAAAAAGAAAGAAAGAAAGAAAAAAAAAGAAAGAAAGAAAGAAAGAAAGAGAAAAAAAGGTTAATGTTCACTGTGAAATGTGTGGCCATATAAATAAATTACCTGTGTAAGACACAAAAACTTGGGTTTGATTCACAGGTCAGACAGGGACTTGTCTTCCTCCTCCACGAGATCTTAAGTGGTGCTCTAGATGTTAGTCTTTTGGGTGAGACAGTAAACCAAGATTTCGTGGCCTAACTTTCACATGGTAAAGCTTTTATGACCTACCCCTGACCCCTTTTAAAACTTAAATAGATAAATACATGAGAAATGAAAGAAACATTTGTAATGTTTGTGGAGAAGGCTTCATAACTGTAAAAGCAAACAGACAAACAAATAGAAATTTTCTGAGAATGTAAACTGATAGCCACCTCCACCAAGTTATTTATGAAATGTTACTCACTTGGCAAACCTGCTGACTGTTATTGAGAAACTGCCTTTTATATGAATAAAAAAAAACTCTTCATAGGATTCATACAGATTGGGAATTATGTTGCAGAAATGTAGAAAGTCTTCTAGGTTGAGTTAATTGTGTGTTTGTGCATGGTCATTGGCATCAGTGAAATGAACAATCTGTCATTGTTTTTTGTTTACAGTTACTGGGTTATATGCTGAGCTGGCTGTCATTCTATCACCAAGGTAAGAGAACTAACTCCCTGAAAGAATTTAAAAATGAACAAATGAAATGAAGCAAAACTCTGTTTTCCAGCTGTAATGATATTAGTTCATAGGACACCTTACTTATGTGCTGTTGCTAATCTGCTTATATCAAAATAATGGAAAATAAAATAAAACATAATTAAAGAATAAAGAAATTACATGGGGAAAAAATTAAAGGGATATTAGAACGCAAATACATAAAAGTGAAAACACATACTTAATTGTGGGTGGGGGGGATGGAGGGGGTTGGTGGTGGTGCAAAAAACAAAATTGAAAAAAAGAACAGCAACAACTATGAATATGAATTATTTTTAAGTACAAAATAAAAAGGCATACACATGTTCAGATGTACGTGTGTGTATGTGTATGTGTGAAAATTCATTTTGAAAAACATTACATATTTCAGTAATGACAACGGTATGTTTTTGAGTAAGTTCTTTTGTTTATAAGAATGCAAATATTATTTATACATGTTATGATCAAATCAAAGTGGACAGGTTACCCAGACATGTATTAATACATAAGCAAATTTGTACTGTTAAAGTTGTCAGCAATATCAGCATCTGTAATAACAGGTATGCAGACTTAAGTAAACTGAAACTGAAATAAAGCACATATTGTCGTCGCTAACATTTCAATTTTAGTTCATTAGTACATGTGTAATGATTTAACTTTAATCATTTTTACTGATAATAGACCTTTCAGGCGTTGTGTGGCTAACCATTCACATGCCAAGATATGAATTAAATTTATAAAGATCCAGTTTGGTTCTTCTTAGCACCACAGAAGATATTTTGTTTTAGATATGAAGGAGTTTTGTTACAAACAATTATATGCATTAAAACGCGCTTGGTAAATTTGAAATGATAAGACAATAAAATAGGGACTCACAAAAATATTCTGTGCCTATATGTTACTTGTAAAGCACTCTGTAGGATTTTTAAGGCATGCTTAATACACAAAAATAATTTTCTTCATATGAATATGTGCACACGCATCCCGTACATTTGTAATATGATTAATTTTTTACGTAGTATGGGCATGGAAAAATAAGCAACTAGCTTTGGGACTAATAATTTATTGTATGTGAGAAAACAAATATGCATTTTTAGCAACGGATTCAGGGAGATACTTGATGTGAACAGCCATTTTAGTTCGTAATCAGTTATAAAACTAAGATGCCGATGATCTGAAACATGTTCAGTGACATGGCGTTTAAACCATACAGCTGGTGGAGGCAGTTTATGTTGATGTTTTGGCCAGGTTGTACACAGTCATGGTTTTTGTTTCTTCAGGGTTTAGTAACAAAGCAGTGTATTAGCACCAGTTAGAAACTTCAAGCATGCTTTTCTGCAATTTATGATTGATGTGAGCAGCATTGGCAAAGAAGCAAATAAAAGTTTGTTGTTAAAAAAAAAAAAAAAAAAGGATGGTACAGTGTACCACACTTAGTTGATTGCATTTGTCTGCCCCTCTCACAAAGTTCTCTTTCTGCACCTCTCTCTCTCTCTCTCTCTCTCTCTCTCTCTCTCTCTCTCTCTCTCTCTCTCTCTCTCTCTCTCTCTCTCACCTCCCCCATTCCACCCTGTCTGCTTATGTGTCTCTGTGTCTCTCCCATCTCCATATTTTCCTCTCCCTCCTTTATCTTCAGTTTATCTGTCCTGCTCCTCATTTTTGTTCCCTCTGGAATCAGCATCCCACCATTTCTTTCCTGTTCTTTTTTTTACATCATTGTTTTGGCTTTGTTGGATATAAATGGGGTTAAACTTCTGCTCTTGGATGTTTTGCAGGTTATGAGGGTTTTGAAGAGTTCAAACAGTATGACCAGTACCTTCGCTTGCTATTGCAGAAGGTAGGACTTTGTTCAGGGAAAATATAGATAATAGATAACAAAGTGATTTATTTTGTCAATGCATGTTCATAATAAATAACACTTTTTTTTTCAATGCATGTTAGTAATAGATAAAAAAAAAAAATTGTTTAGCAATGTATGTTAATGATAGATAAGATAAATAATTTGTTTGGCAATGCATTCAGATGTAAAATATGTTTGGCAGTGTATAAAGAAATGTCCATGATTTGTTTGTGAATGTGTGTGTGTATTACAATGGAAGCAGGAACTTGTCATGAATAAGATGATGTTGATAAATCATACCTGCATTCACACAGGCAGCGCATATGTTTTTGTTAAAGCAATAAATGTGCCCGTCTTGTGTATTGTCCTTGTATCAACAACTTCCATTTGTTTTGCATTGCTATATTTGGAGACGACAGTTGATACTTAACGTATGTCTTTTTTCAGGTATGTGAAGTCTTCCCTAAGCAAATATTTTCAGTGGAAACTGACAGAGTTTCCTTGTAGAAAAAAACTAGACGTCCTCAGTATTCTCAGAAAGAGAGAAACAGACAAAAATCATATCCCTACTTGCCGATCCAGAATTTTAAAGAGGTATTCTCAGAAAGAGAGAAACAGACAAAAATCATATCCCTACTTGCCGATCCAAAAGTTTAAAGAGGTACTGCATTGAAATAATACATATGACTGCATTGCAGTAGCTGCCTATGGCTCTTCAAAAGCTGCGCATAATGACTTTAGCAGGCGCTGTGGCTGAAGAGACTTCAAACGCAGCATGCTAACTCATTCCAGCTGTCCTGTTTTGTCTTCTTCATTTTGATTCAGTGCACAATTGTTTATAACATTGAGCACTTAAAGAAAGATGTCTTCAGTGGCCAGATTTGTAAACCAATCAGATGGAGTTGATGAAAAACGTGTTGCCAATAAGTGGGATTAATTGTAATAAATCATTATTCCTTACACTGTTCTCTGTGGTTTTGTAGCCTTTAGGCTGCACAGAATATTGAAAATCTTGGAAGTTAAGTTTTAGATGTGAAATGTACATGAATTTGATGCCTGGAAATGTTCAAATTATAGAGATTCCAATCTGGAGGGGAAAAAGTTTGTTTTCCAGAGTAAACCCTGTAGTTTGAGAGGTATTAGTCTTGAGCAGTTCCTGTGTGTGTGTGTGTGCGTGTGTGCGTGCGTGCGTGCGTGCGTGTGTGTGTGTGCGTGCGTGCATGTGTGTGCGTGCATGTGTGTGTGTGAGTGGGGGAGGGGGGGGGGGGGGTGCGAGATGGGAGGAGGCTGTGCACGTGTTTTATGAGCATGTAGGAATTGTTTACAAATTCTTCACACACATACACACCCCACCCCTCTATTCATTCTGTTCATTGTGTTTTTCATCTTTTTTGTTTTGTTTTTGTGTGTGCATGTTTGCACTTTAATTTTGTAAAATTCTTGTTTAATCATTGCTCCACAGACCCGAGAGGGTTTTGACTGCACCAGAGAGCAGGCAGAGAGGCTGATGAGCAAGATGTTAGAAACACGTGGCACGGTAAGCACTTGCACTAAAGGGCCATATAGTAGAATGTCAGTTTGGCTTGTAGACTTTGGCTGATTGCATGTGTCCAGACATTGATTTTTGAAACTGCTTTTTGTAACTATTTGTGTTAAGTCGGAAATTTTCATTGTGCACGTCTTGTTTAGATTGGTTTCCTTCTTGTTTCATTTAGGGAGTATTTGTTGTGATTTTACAGTGCAGTTGATTTTGTCAGTTATGTACTTTATTCACTTCTTAGCGTGTTGTCCAGTACTGATCTGGTTCAAATTCATTTTAATTAAATCTTTTAACTTGGTAAAAGTTTTTTGAGAGATTTGCACATACTTTTGCTTTCAAAGTGGCAAGAGAGGAAGCAGTTGTTGACTGTATAGAAACCGTTATTTTATGGGACAATAAGACATTTTTTTTAACTCAATAAAAGATAAAAGGAATGGTGTATAGAGAGATTTTTTTAACTCAATAAAGGATAAAAGGAATGATGTATAGTGAGATTTTGCAAATATTTTCTGGAATTCTTTGAACCAAAAGCATCATATTAATCTGTTGGCGGCTAATACTGTTAACTGTACTCCATGCTGGGAAAATTGCCAGAAAAAAACAAAACAAAAAAACTACGTTTTTTGTTCACTCACATCTTCAAAACTGTTGCAGACAACACCAGAAAGGTATACATTTACAGAAATGAACAAACATTCTTTTTTGAATAATATAATTTGTAAATATTGAACCAGATTTTCACACAAGCACATTGCAGAGGCTGATATTCTTCATCAGAATCGTGATCCAACTTTGATTCTTCCAGAGAAAATCTGGGTCATCAGCATCAAATTCACAACTTTGTCTGGACCAGACTCTTCATCATCAGCTTTAACATCGTGAAGAATTTATTTCCAGCATTCCCTCAAGTGTAAACTTTCATTTTCGCTCTGCCATTGTTGCTGAACAAAGTCATGAACACTTTGTTAAGTTTTTGATCAGTTCTGATCAAAGTTTTTGATCAGAGCTTGCGATATTCAGAAAAAATGTTTTCAGGCAGAAAAGAAAATCTAACTTGGCCATTGATATTTCTGCAATGCTGAACGAAAGATGAAGACAACTCTATCCAACATACGGTATATGACAATAAGGCACTAGTAATTGTTTAATCATGACATCCATAACATGTCAACAGTGCAGCAAGGGGGTTAATGGAAAATGAAAAGGAGGAATGAGGTGGGAGAGAAAAAGACAAACAGAAGAAATAAAAACAAGGAAAGGAATGGTTTTGTGGGGTGAATAACCAGTACGGTCACAGTTTTTGACATTGTCAGTGGAATCACGAAGATGCATTCTTCATATTTTCTGTTCAGATTTGTTAACCATTTGCACTTACTATACCTTGCAGTGTACTGCGTACTGGGTAAGATAGCTGGTTCCTCCTGTCACTGCGTCAGCTTATGATATCTGATCTCTTCATGTTGTCTTTCAAACCTGTTCTTAGTGTTCTAATGTTGAGAGTATTTCAGTGTCCTTTTCTTAGCTTGATTTCTTTGTCATTGTCATAGTTGGGAAAAAAAGTACCATTTCTTCACCTGAAAATATGCATGACTGTATGAAGGTATTATGTAACTCATGTGCATGCATACAAATAAGCCCATGTGTGCACAGGAATGTTACCAGATGCCATAGAGAGTTGAAGACTCAAGAAGAGAGAGACTGATTCCGAGACGGTTTCTGTAATATTAGTATTGATAAATGTGTTTGGCAACTGTATTTCAGTTGTTTATAGATGGATCTTGACCATTCAGTATTGGTGATTGACAGTAGCCAAAGAATGGTTAAATATCTCAGTAATGTTTTTGTCTGTTCATGGATGAATTTTAACCATGTGTGATTGACCATTTCGTGTGATCATCTATTCGTACATGGATCCAATAACAATAATGCTGTTTGTTTGGGTGTATTATTTCCGCCTGTCTGACCATCTGTCCTTAAGTGAACTCATAAGTGCTATTTGTTTTGGTGTACTACATGTATTTGCTTGGTCATGAGCACACATAAATATGATTAGCATACAGATTGTTTGAAGTACCAATATTATAGTTGATTCAATGTTTTCTTTCTTCTGTTTATTTGTTTTGTTTTTGGTTTGGTGCTTGAAGGTACAAAATTATAGTTGATTTGATGTTTTCTTTCTTCCGTTTTTTTGTTTTGATTTTGATTTGGCGCCTGTTTTGTTACTTTATTTGTATTAATTTTCTCTTTGAATGTGATTACCAGCATTGAGGTAGCATTGTGAGTTTTACATGTAGACTATTTTGATTTTGTTGTTAGATGTTTGTAAGTGAGTGTTGTTTGATTAACTGTTGTGTCCTTTTCATGGTGCAGTGTAATGAGGAGGGGACTGGTCAGTTGTTTGAGGTTCAAGTTTTGTTTGGGCTTTCTGTGGCTCCTTTTATTTATTTTTTTGTTTTTCCATGATTGACTCATAGCAATTGGTGTATTTTTGTATGTTTGAATTACTAGCTGGATTTTTTTTTCTCTGTTTTGATTATTAACATGTTTGTATTCATTTGATGTTATTGTTCATTTTGGCATTTGCATATCTTTTTATTTCATGGTTGATTTTCATGTTCATGTTTTATGATTTGTTGTTGATTTTCACAATTATGTTTTCTTTTGATTTTATGGTTGATTTTTACACAGTATGTTTTCTCTTAATATTGGGATTAATGTTCACCTTGTATGTTTGATTGTTCTTTTTGATTGTTTGCTTGCCTGTTTCTTTTATTTCGTAGCGTGTGTGTGTGTGTGTTCACTTTATCAGTTGTTATTCAGGCTTTTCAAAAGAATATTTACTTGATTGAAAAATCAAGCAAACAACTTTCACTTCATAAGTTGTCAGAATTTTTAACATGTTCACATTGTCAGTTTAATAAAGTTGTGAGAGGCAAAATGTGTTTCACTTTTTGATCTAGATTGGATAACTTAATTCATATTTTATCTGTTTAAGACTTACGTGCTTGAGAGCTGATACTGGGAGCTATTTCTATGAAAACAAGGCGTTTTTTGTTTTGTATTTATAATACTTTGTCACATAGTTTTGGTTACCAACAAAAGGCAAAGGAGCATTTGAAGTCAGATACCTTGAATGTTCAGTCATTGGTTTCAAAGAGTATTAAAGTGGATTTATGCAACAAAGCATTGTTCCAAATATTGTTGTAAGCAGCTTGTATATAAATAAATACAGAATAAATTGATAAGAATCCAGTCTTGAGAGGTTACACTAGATGATACAATGGCTTTTCATTTGATGAGGGTTTTTTTTATAATTTATATTCTTACTGTGAGAAAGTTCCTCCAGCACTGCCTGAACAAACATTATTTTAGAATAAGAAAAGTGTCATTTTTCATACAGTAAAGCATGTGTGCATGATTGTGATATATATTTTGCATGTATGCATGCATGCACACACACATACTTGCATAGATAACTTGTTCAAGAGCATGTATTCACATATACAATTTAGTTCTTTGAGATCTTCATTATCTTTTCAGAAATTTCTCCTTCAGCACATCAGCAGTTCTGTGGAAAAACAAAAACTCAGTCAACTGATGCATTACATTTGTGACTTTGCACATATACACATCATACAAATATACATGTATCCATGCTCATATTTCCTCATATCAATACACTTGCCAGTAACTTGCATGTACACGCATACTCCTGGATACATGTAAACATGCTTATGCACACATGTCCACGTACGTACTCACGCATATGCACATGCCCACACGCGTGCACACACCACACTTACACACACACACACACACACACACACACACACACACACACACACACACACACACACACACACACACACACACACACACACACACACACACACACACACACACACACACACACACGACACGCACGCACATATAAACACACATACACACACACACACCATTTGTTTATTGTGTCACAGTCCACATTGTGGTTCATATCATTAAATCATGGTCATTGGCACACATACACGTACACAAGTACACACATATGACTGCAACATGTGTGAATCCTCATACTATGTGCATGTCAAGTCTTCTCTCTCTTCTCTCTCACACACACACACACACACACACACACACACACACACACACACACACACACACACACACACACACACACACACACACACACACACACACACACACACACACACACACACACACACACGTGCATGCACACACAAGCACACAGGCGAATGCCAGTACATTGTGCACATCACAGTCTACATTCTGTATTCACATAAATGTAATAAGTGTATTATTATTCAGCAGTCTTACGCTTGTTTTGCTTTTTAGTGCATCAGTGATGAAAAAAATGTATAAGCAGGATTTTCTCAAGTGTGTCAGGGTTGATCATTACCAAATTTTTATCAAATGTGTATACTTGAGTAGTCATGATGAATGCATAAGTTTGTGAGTCATGGCTTCAAAGATAGACCTTTTGACTCCTGCACTATTTCCACCACCAGCAAAAATTCAACCCTTTGACTCCCTTACCCTGTCCACCAGCTTCCTGCAGGGAGTGAAAGGGTTAAGGTCACTTACCACAAAGTGAAAAGATACCTAAAATCAGGGCAGAGGTAGTTGTGTCAACAGCTTTTTCTCAGGAACATCGGACATTTTCATTCTGTTTTCAGTGTCATGATTGTGTACTGTTATCCTTATTTGTCATCAAGTTTTATTTCATCTGTGCTTCTTCAAGGCCACTGTGACCATAGGAATTACAAAGTCTAGATTTTCTATGATAACTTTTGTCTAAACATGAGATTATTTGAATGGCTTGACCGTTTTGGTTGCTTCAGTTGAATATGATTGACATGTTAACTACAAAAATGATACCAGATGATTTTTAACATCTTGGGATCTCGAATACACAAACCTTGCTCTATAATATGTATATTTTCATTTAAACAGTAATAGTATAAAGGATCCTAAGATTGAGTATTAACTGCTATTTTGATTCATTGCTGACATGTAATTAAATCAAAAAGAAATGTGTTAGTCTAGATTATTTCGTAATATTGTTCTCTAATTGCTTGTACTTCCCATACTGATTTTATTTTGATTCCCTGTGAATATGTAATTAAATTGAAAAGAACTGTTTTAAACTGTGTTATATCATAGTCTACCCCCATGGGGATGACGGGAGCTCTTTCAGTATAATAGAATCCCCACCTGGAAATTCTGTGCTTGAAATTTCCTCTGTTTTTTGTCACTCTCTTTGTTTCTTTCTTCCTACTTTGCTGTCTGTCATATCTTCCTATCATTTTCTGCCTTGCTGGTCCATTCACCTGTATGTGTTTGATGAAGTCTTAGGCACTTTCTCTTAGGATTGATAATTGGGTGCATTATTAAGTGCATTTTTTGGCTCCAGGGAAATGAGATATGCGAAAGCAACTTTAGATTATTCAGGCCCATTTTTATACATGTTTTAGTGTCCTTAGTTATGTTTAAATTTGTATTCAGGTATGTTTTTTAAATCCCCTGTGCGATGAATTGGACGGAGTGGTCAGCACCAGGAGCATCTCCTTAGACTATGTGCGTGAATGCATTGATATGTGTACTTATTTTCTTTTCCTTTTTTTTTTCCTGTTGAAGTGTTATGTTTTGAAATGGCTATAGCCCTGATATGGCTGTATGCAGTCAGCTGGGCTTTAAACAAAAACAACAATAAGTCATTTTGCATGGAATACTCTGTGTGTGTGCAGAAACCCATGGATCAGTCCAGCACCATGAAAGGTTTCACTAGACAAGGTTATCTGTACCTGCTGGAGAAAAGTGAGTACTTTTTTTTTTCTTTTTTCTTTTTTTTTTTAGTGTTATCTGCATCTGCCTCAGAAAGGTTATTTCTACTGCTAGAGGAAAGTGACTGTTTACTCCTTCCTGTTGCTTTTTTTAGTACATTTACTGCAGCAAGGTTATCTCTTCCTGCTGGAGAAAAATGAAGGTTTACTCCTGTTTATCGCTTTTTTGATACATCTACCACAGGTAAGTTATCTCTGCCTGCTGGAGAAAAATGTTTACTCCTGTTAATTGCTTTTGTTTTTAGTACATCTACCATGGTAAGGTTATCTCTACCTGCTGGAGAAAAAATGTTTACTCCTGTTAATTGCTTTTGTTTTTAGTACATCTACCATGGCAAGGTTATCTCTACCTGCTGGAGAAAAATGTTTACTCCAGTTTATGGCTTTTTTTATCAATTTTTTTTTTAGTCCATCGATCATTTCAAAGTTATCTCCATTACAAGAGAAAAGTGAGTGTTCACTACTGTATATTGCTTTTTTTAGTACATCTACTACAGCAAGATTATCTCTACCAGCTGGAGAAAAGTGTTTTCTCCTGTTTATTGTATTTTTACCATGTCTGCCTTTATTTGAAAAAAAAAAGAATATTTATTGCAAGAATCTCTGGGGAAAGCTGGACTGCAGAAGGTCATCAGAGGAGAAACCCCCCTCAGGCGAATATTTCAGCCCTAAACTTATATTGCAAGGGGACTGGGTTGCATCTAGGTCATGATTTCTGGATGCTCTTCTGTTGTCGCCATTTTTTCTCCTTCACCAGCGTGTCTCCAGAAAACAAGAGAAAAACAAAATATTCGTTGTATCAGTCCTGTTCTTTGTGAGGAAAAAAGATCTCTGAAAGTCAGTGTTATGTTGGCTTATAGGAGACCTTGCCTTGATTCTAGTCATTGTTGAATTCATTGACTCTTATCAAACAAGATGTTTGTGTTGACAAGGCCTTTTCCTGCTGTGTGACCAAATGACTTGTATGTAATGTTGAATTGTGTTTGTGTTCTTTTGACAGAGGCTCTTGGGACGACATGGACCAAGTATTACTGCCAGTACAAAAAAGAATCCAAACAGTTCTACATGATCCTCTACAATCAGATTGGTGGGAAAGTGGTGAGTATATGCTGTAAACTTATCAACAGCTTTACGCTTTTTAACAGCTTTGTGGTTATGCCCCTGTGTGTTTCAGGTGACTGTACACCACCTGGCGCTAATGCATCTGGCTGAAAACTTAAAAATATTTGGTGAAAATCAGCATGCACGAACTCTACATATCAAATATTGTATTAGCTTGCACAGTCTGTAAGCTTGGCCATTACTAGTGTTCTGAACATCCAGTTGATAGCAAAGAGTGAGTAAAGAGATGATTCAACATGTTGGAAATTTGATAATTTACTTCTTTTTTTTATATTTATTTTATCATAATTGACAGAGCCCTGCACTCATTGTTCAGGTGTTTTCCAGTTCATGTAATCCAAATCAAAGGGACTTCGAGTGTTTACAAAAATCATGAACCAGAAAGCAGCACAATGTAACGTAACTTGTAGTATTAATGAAATAAAATAGATGTGCAGTGTTATTTTGTATGCTTGACAAAAGCAGTTACTGGTACACTGAGAAATTAGTGCCTTGTTTTGTTAATTATATTAACATTTACAACTATTTCACATTTGCAGTTATATATGGGACAAGATGAATGTTTAAGATATGTATTTCAGTTGTAATTCATTAATAAAGCAAACTGGGACAAGATGACTGTTAACCCTTTCAGTGCCAAAATGTAAATAAAAAGGTGAATCGCCTATGCCACAGAGTTTTAAACGTCTCAACGTAAAATAAAAAAATTTGTATCTCTTCATCCAGCCCAGAAAACCCCACAACACTATATATTTTCTTGTTCAGTATACTTTACAACACACCAGGAGCAGCAGTACTTTCGTTTCTACGATCGCCAGTGCTAGTAATGTCACTCCAACTGTTATCTGGGTCAAGTCCGACTTCGGACATCAACACCGAAATATCGCCTGCATGTGCCAAATTATCATCATTTTCACTCTTATCAACAGACTGCAAATCAGAACCAGCTCCACAGGTAATGATTTCTGCAACTTCTTTTGTTGTATAAGTTGTTTTTCAGGTCCGATTGATGCTCGGTGTTGAAGCAAGTTCGTCTGCCATTGTTTGCAGTCGCTGAATAGTAATCAGCTGTAGGGGGGTACCTTTTCAACCGCACAGGCAGAAAAGACCGTAAAACGTCACACATACATAATTAGGATCTATTTATGGAGGGAATCCTGAAGTTTCGGTTCATAACTCACACGTCACTGAAAGTGTTGGGGTTTTCTGGCTAAAAATAGGAAAGGTTGCCGACCGAATATTTGGTTGGTGGCACTAGAGGTGTATGTTTCTTCCGGCCAAATATTCAGTCGGAAGCAGTGAACAGGTTAAATACACATATTTCAGTGTTAAGTATACATATTTTGATTGTAACTAATTAATATGGCAAACTCAGGCATGATGACTGTTAAATATATGTATTTCGGTTGTAACTCATTAACAAAGTAAATTTGGGCGTGATGACTGTTAAATATATGTATTTCGGTTGTAACTCATTAACAAAGCAAATTGAGATATGATGAATGTATAATATATGTATTTTGGTTGTAACTTAAATATGTGTAAGAGGCAGTGTCAAATTTGATTATGGACAACTTGCAAGAAAACAGAATATGAGACATGTCAAACAGTAATGGGTTTAATTTAGATTGGTCTCACCATAACCAGTGACTGGTTTATTATTGTACAAACATCAGGCTGCCAGACTGTCTGTGAGTACTTCTTGGATCAGACATGAAGAAAGTCCTCATCCTTTCAATGTTAACAGGCTTGCAGTATATGTAATAGTGAAAAAGAAAACTTAATCTGAATCATGCAGTGCCAGCGTTGCAGTAAATCAATATCGGAAACACGACCAATCAGAGTATGAAAGCTCATTTAGTCAGCAAGATAAACCATCAGAATCATTCATTTTAATTGGCATTCAGTTTGTTCTGCTGTATGTGTATTTTTATTCAAAAATTGTCACACAGAAAGTGATCACTAGTGGTGTCACTGTGATCACTCATTGTCTATAGTGATTTTCTAGTCCTGCCAACAGAAAGGTATGTTGAGAGTTTGAGGACTTCCTTAAAATGTTTCAGACAAGTTGACTGTTTTGTGACAGTTCATATTATATGTTAGTACTCCAGTCAATGTAAATCTTGACACACAAGCTAACAGTCAGCAAGAAACCCTGGAGGGAGCTGAACAGCAGAAGTTCCTTGCTGTCCTCGGAGGTTCTTGCTGACTGTTAGCTCATGTTCTCGACAGCAGAAGGGGTTTATGCTGTCTGGCTGTCCGCAGTTTCCTGCTGACTGTTAGCTCATGTCAAGACTTGCAGAGGACCATCTGCTGTACAGCTGTACCCAGAGTTTCTTGTTAGCTTGTGTGTCAAGACTTGCACTGATTGGAGTTTTGTTGATCTTATATTCTTGTCAGTCTGTACACCTTTAATAGTTAGTAGCATTGTTGTGTAGTCTAGATGCACCATCATTGTGATAGTAGATTGTGAAACTGTCACCATCTTAATTTGGAAAATAAGTTACTGAAAGTCTGTGTCAAAGTTTCACCATCTTGGTTTTGAAAGTAATGATAGATGGTTTATGTGGAGTTGTCACTGTCTCCATTTAAGGCAGTTTATGTGGAGTTGTCATTGTCTTCCATTTAGAAAATAACTTATTGGCAGTCTCTACGATAGTAAAAGTTATTGGCAGTCTGTGTTAAACTGTCACAGTCTTCATGTACAAAATGATAATAATAGTAATAGTGATGATGATGATGATGATGATATTTAGATAATAATGATATTGATAATGATAATAATAATAGTTATAATAATAATAAAGAAACAATAACAATAATATGATAAGGACAGTAATGAAATGATAAAGATATTGTAATTATTATAATAATCTCAGGAGGCAGTGATCTGGATCGCATTTATGTCTGGCTGTGTCAAGAAAAACGCCTCAACAGGGGTTGCTTAGAATAATAATTGTCTTGTGGCCTTTGGCTGAAATTCTCAAGATTCTGCCAAAGGCTTTAGTATATCACACAGCTTTACAAAAAAATTTTTGTGACTTTTGGCATTAATTCTCAAGATGTTATTGAAGGCATAAATATGTCATAGAGCTTTATCTTTGTTTCTTGACAAATATACATCTACAGTCATCTGTGCGATATATGATAGTTTGAGCAAACTGAAGTGCAGGGTAGTAGTACATAGCTAGAAATTAACATTCAGTAGCATATTGAGTCTAGAGGAGAGGATGGGTGTGTGTGTTGTTTTTGTTTTGTTTTTGTTTTTGTTGATATATGGTATGTTTTATTTTATTGTTTTCTTTTATATACAATTTTTACTTGTTTTTTTTTTATATACAGTCTATACAATGGACAGGCCCGATTAGTACAGTTGTTATAATATTCTATTACTTTGGGTGTTTTTTTTTCATATACTATGTTTACTTTTTATTTTCATTGTTTTAATTTTATTTTTGTTAGTATTACTTTTACTTATTTTTACTGTTATTATGTTTCATTTTTATTATTGTTTATATACAGTCTTTACCACAGACAGGCCTGATTAGTTCAGTTGTTTAGAGTGCCATGTCATAACGTAAGGGTTGTGGGTTCAACTCCAGGCATGTCTCTCTTTCCATGTGGGCTACTTAGTTCTTTTGATGGAGCCATAGACTCAAGATCTGATATCTCGAGTTCGGTCCGGGCCCGTAACATTATAACTGGCTTGTTCACTGCTTGTCCTAATGTTTCCATCATTCTGGCGATGCTGGATTTGTGTTTCCTAGGTCCTTCTCCCTTTCTCCCCTTTTCAAGACCTTGCCAGTGCATTGGATTTTTCTTGTTCGCTGCTCATCATAATATTATCATCATTCTGGCGATGCTGGCTTTGTGTTTCATAGGTCCCTCTCCCTATTTCAAGACCTTGCCAGTGCATAGGATTTTTTTTGTTCGCTGCTCATCATAATATTTCCATCATTCTGGCAATGTCAGCTTTGTGTTTCGTAGGTCCTTTCCCCCTTCTCCCCATTTCAAGACTTTGCCAATGCATAGGGTTCTTCTTGTTCGCTGCTCATCTTAATGTTTCCATCATTCCGGTGATATCGGCTTTATATTTCATAGGTACTTCTCCCCTTCTTCCTATTTCAAGGTATTGCCTGTGCATAGGGTTTTGCAAAGGCTCAGGGAGTCTGCCAGCTAAATTGCAGGCTGGTTTAGGTGGAGCGCATATGGAATTGTCGGAGGGCGATGACACCCTCTGACACAAGCTGCAGGCTCGAGGGGCTGTGTGGTTTGCACAGTCTGGAATAGGTGTAAGCTGTGTACATATAGTTGTTTTAGGTATGTCTGCTTCTGGCACTTGTGTGCTTTTGTGTTGCACTTTGGGGTTGTGTGAGATGAGGCGCTGTACAAGTAGCCATCATAATTATGATGATTATTATCATCATCATTATTATTATTATCATTACAATAATAATGTTATTTAATTATTATTATTACTTCTATTTGTATTACTTACATTACTATTACTATTATTATTATTATTGTATTATGTATATGGTCAACTAACATGGTCGATGAGAACCAACCTAGCACTTTATTTGTGTACCCTCATGTGGAATCTCAGGCCAAAGTATGATGCACACAGGCAGCCGCATACTGGACACTCAATGGAATACTCTGCAGAGTTGGTTCTGGCCTTTTTTGCTTCGTGCTTTTCCATTTATATTACTATTATTATTATTATTATTATTATTACTATTATTTTTATTATTATTGTTATTATTATTGTTATTGTTATTTATTTTTTTTATTATTATTATTATTATTATTATCATTATTATTATATAAATCACACACAAGAGCAATGTTTCACGATCAAGGCCATTCTAAGTTTCCTAACACTTGTTTGTGAGGGATGGGAGGACACACACAGAGAGCTTGAAGAATCAAACCCCCTCCTCCTATCCCCCCTCAGAAAAAAAAGACAGGTAATGTGTGATAAGGAGAATGGAAAAAGAAAGCAGAGAAAGAAGAGAGTGAGGAGGGAAAAGGAAGGAATGTCATTGATGTGCCACACATCGCTTATTGTTGTCCACTTGATCCTGTATTGTTCATATTTCGGCTGCTAACTGTCCAGCCATAGTAAGGGGGAAGGAACCAGCAGCTAGGCGAGCTGGTGGCAGGGCCGGCTGTCTGAAAGAAAGATGAAGATCAGAGTGGGGCAAGAGAGGGGTTTTCCTTTCTCTCTTGGTCTGGAAGCTGGTTTGACCTGGTTGGTGTGTATTGTGTGGCTATGTCCGGGGGTTTGTCATCTTACCACCTTGCCGTTTGGTTTGTAAACAAGGTAACTGATGACTGGGTCCGAATGGGTCATGCAACACATTGGCAGCCCCCCTTTGCTTGATGAAAGGACTATCGAGTGGTGTCGGGAGCTTGGGAGGTGATTGTCCAGAGAGTGGCGAGGCATTGGTGCTCCAGATCCCATCAGCATCCTTGTGGTGTTTCTTGTTAACAAACATACCATATAGTTCAGTTATCTACGGCCATACTAGTGCTATGTTGTTTGTTGCTGCTAGCCGTTGTGCCTTACTTTATATGTTACTACCTTAAAAAATGAAAAAGAAAAGATTGGGGCGCATCGTAGATTTGATCATGTTTACAGAACTGCCACAATAATTTTAATAATGATGATTATCTGGCAAGTTGTTGCTGGATGCTGTTGCAGGAAGCTGGTGGATAGGGTGAGAGAATCAAAGGGTTAAATTTTTGCAGTTGGTGGATAAGGTGCGGGAGTCAAAGGGTTGAGTGATGCATGCAGAATGAGTGCCTGACAGAATCTAAAACACTTTCTTTTTTTAGGCACTTGTACATACTCATATACATGTATATATACACACATGTATATACACACACATATATATACATGCCCACGTATACATATACACATACGCATACACATATATACACACTTTTGTGAAAACTGATCTGTTGTCACTGTCATATCGCATTTCAAAGGAATTGATTTCATTTGAGAGTTTTAGCTACATTGTCTTGTCTTGTCTTCTCCCCCTACTCCCATCCTAAGCCATTTCTGTATGTATAAAGGGAGATACTGTTAATGATCAGCCCATGGTTTCTGTGTATGTGTAATCTCAGCATGTGAATATGGATTTCATAGTTGTGTGGGATTTTTAACCAGTTTTGGGTCATAATCCATTTCTAAATATAATCTTGAAGATGTGAGTGGAATGAACACGGCCAGTTTCAAAGATTCGTTCTTTTAGAGATTTGTTCCAGCACTGAATGTATTGAGAATGATTGATCAGCTATAAGTACAATGTAAGTGAGAACAGTTTAATCAGACAGGCTTTGCAAAAGATGGCAATATTGTTAGTTTTGATTTGGCACATTTTGTTAGGACGTAATGCTTGTGAGATGGATTGTTGCCATATCTGGGTCACATGTCCAGCCCAGTAAAGATTTAGATTACTAGTGCATGAGGTAATCACTCAACCTCCCAGGTCAACAGATGTGTAGAAAAAAAGAATAAAGATTGTTTTCCAATTTTCAATCCCCGAGTTCAGCATATGTGTAGGAAAAAAAATTGGTGGAGGTTGTTTTCCTGTTTTCAATCTTCCAGGTCAGCATATGTATAGAAAAAAAAAAAAAGGGGGGGGGGGGGGAGGGTGAAGATTGTTTTCCAGTTTCCAATCTTTCAGGTCAACATATGTGTTGGGAAAAAAAGGGTGGAGACTGTTTTCCAGTTTCCAACCCCCCAGGTTAGCATGTGTAGAACTGTATCTAAACCTCCTTTGTTTGTATATGCAGGCAAAACATCACACATGCAGCAAAAGATGTAAGCCATGTCCATGAAACATGAAATTATCCAGCATGCCCACCTCCATAGGTGGAGTGTACAGATTGTGCAGTAATATAATGCCTTCACAGTGTCGGCCAGACAACATGTATACACATATCTGAGAAAAATTTGCTTGGAAAGTGCATACACATACACACAGGTGCATGCACACACACAGTGCACGCACGCACACATGCGCGCTCATGCACACACTTACACACTCACTTGCCCTTCCTCCCTCTCCCCCTCTCTCTCTCTCTCTCTTCAATCTTTCTTTGATTTCATTGGTGGATCATCTGGTCATCCATTGAGAAAGTAACACAATCCACAAATAATACTTGATAGTTTAGTTACTCATGAAAGTTCCACATAGTAAGTACACACTGTTGTGACTTGTCATGTTGAGTATCTGCATGAGTGTTGAACGTCAGTATGTGGATATTAAAGAAAATGTCCTTTTGTTTTCTCTTGCACTAGCACCAAAGTCAGTCAAAATACAACACACAGCACATATAGTCCACCGCACAGTAAAAAGAGAACTATTGTCTTAAGAGAAATGGGTGGAGAATGGAAAAGACCTGTTGTGAGCATACTGAATCTGTGTTGTCCTGTTTGTTTGCTTTTCCAAAACAAATGTGACTTACAATGTTAAAGCAAAAAAAGAACCAGAAAAACACAAGGAATCAGAATGTGTATTTGATACAACAAACTTTTGCTTTTTTGTTATAGTTGAGTGTGTGCCGTGATAGTTCTCACACCACTACATTTACCACACTTAGTTTAAGCATGCAAGGTAGATTATTTGTTTCCCACTATTCTAGTATTGTTTTATCATAAAGTTTTAATTATTTTGGAAATATATTTTGAGTCTAGTGGAGCACAGGTTTACTTGGTTTTATTGTGTTTGGGTTTGATCCTGACTTCATGCTGCTTGATTGTTCAGTTCATTTCAGTGTTCATTTGTTTGTTTTTGATATTTCTTGTTTGGGGTTTTGTTGTTTACTTTCATGTTTTCTTCATGTTATGACTGTCTCACAGTCTTTCTTAAGAGCCACTTTTGTGGTGAGTCAAGTCTTGCGAATGCAGGCTTTATAGCTTATAACAGTTTTGTGAATGCAGGTGTGGTGGCTTACAGAAGTTTTGTGTATGCAGTCTTGTTAGCTTAGAAAAGTTCTGTGAATGCAGTTTTGTTAGCTTACAAAAGTTTTGTGAATGCAGACTTGTTAGCTTACTGAATCAGAATTCTTTTCCCCCCAACTTGTTAGCTTCCCAGATCAGACAATTTTAGTCCTCTGTGTGCGCGTCACTGAAAAGGAGGGAAGGAAACTATCTTTAAAGATAAAAATCCAAGGCAAAATACACCCTGGTTGCAGTGGCAAAATGTTAAAATATTGAAAGTGACCTTGTCAAATGCTGCTTGTTATTCAAAAATTTACACCAGCTTCCACCCTCCCCCAACCCCTCCTTAATATGGTTTCAAAAAAGTTGTTTCGTAGGAACATGTTAATTGCAAAAAATTGTAATATAATTTATTAGTTATTGTGTGAATTGATGCTGTACTAATTACGGTGCATCTATCTTGTATTGAAATTAATGTATGCATGTTGTAGAAGAAAAAATAGAGTATATAACATTGGCTTCTTGCTTTACTGCTTTTGTAAACAACAAGATTAGTTAAGTGAAACACTGCTTTTGAAGTGAATTTGTAAAGCTTACTGTGTCAATTTAAAAGATATGATATCCATGCCCATGATTTATTGTACACATCCATGTGTGTTCATTATAACATCCATGTATGCACATGCATATGCATGCATCCGCATGCACATCTACACAGAGATGACACACATGCATGTATGCACATGCATATGCATGCGTCTGCATGCACATGTACACAGACATGACACACATGCATGTACACATGCATATGCATGCATCTGCATGCACATCTACACAGATATCACACATCACAGTGCAGCACAATACATACACACGCACGCACGCACGCACACACATGCAGAATATGAAATAGATATAGAACATATGTGCAATAGCTTGCCCAAACTATCACTTCATGTGTTAAATAAATCGACACAGGCGTTGGGGTTGGTGAACTGTGTTGACTGTGTATGTGATCTTTTCAAAAACGGCATCCCACAAGGAAAGACTGAAAATGTGCGGTAATATTGTTACAGCTTTGAAGTATAGGTCAATTTTAATTATTTGTTTTCTTTTTTTCAGAGTGAACCAGAACTCTTGACATTAGACACCTGTGTAAGGTAAGATCATTTTGGCTCATACCATGTAAGATCATTTGGACTTATATTAGTTTTGTCACTGTAAGTGGAGTGTTAGCCAAGTGGTTAAAACACCTTTGTTTTGGAGAAAAGGTCCTGAAAGGTGCAGGGTTTAACACCTGATTTGACAGGGGGTTTTGTCTACACCTAAAAAGTGTTGGTCTGGGTACTAGCCTTTTTGTTAGAGTGCAAGCACACGTGTGTATCAGAGAGAGCAGAATGGTAGAGTATGAATTGATCTGTGTCATGTTTACATGGATGTCTGTATTTGTGTTTGTACTTGTGTGGATGTGGAAGGTCCATTCTTTTGCGTGCATGCTCTCTCTGTCTGGGGGAGGGGATGTTTGACTGATATTGTGTTCAGTATGGGGGGTACTTTACTATTTACGGTCTGACATTTTTAGACATATTTGTTTTCAAAAATGAAATGCTCCATACCAGTGTTTCAACCTCTCCTGGTGTTTTTGTCAGGACTGTTTTACCCTTTGACTCTCACACTCTGTTAACTAATCACAAAAACTTAAGCCTTTGACTCCCTCACCCTATCCACCAGCTTCCTGCAGGAAGCTGGTGGACAGGGTGAGGGAGTCAAAGGCTTAAATTTTGCTTTGCTAACATGGTTGACAACGCTGGATGCTGGTGGACAGGGTGTGAGAGTCAGAGGGTTAACAGCTGGATGACTCCTGTACAGGAGAATTTCATTTTGTAAGAAATGGTGGAATTGGGTATCAGTCAGCAGTCCCCACCTGAAAATTCTGTGCTAGATTTAGTTTTACTCATTTTTGTCACTTTCTTTGTTTCTGATTCACTTCTTTGCTGTCTTATCATCTCTTCCTCCATTTTTTTCTGCCTTACTGGTCTATTCAGTGGTATGATTTTCATGATGTCTTACATACTTTTTATTAGGATTGATAATTGCATTTTTAACTCTAAGGAAGTGTGAACTGCTTTGTTGCAATATCAGGTAATGTAGGCCAGTTTTCATGTATGTTTCTAGGTATGTTTATGTATTTGTGTTCGAGTTTGTTTTTGGAATCCCCTTAACTCAATGAAGGCGTGGCTAAATGGACCCCGGAAATTTCCTGTGACGCACTATTTTTAGCAGTTTTACAAAAATTCTGTGCCCCTTCTATTTGCAATAAAGACGTAAAGTTATACATTTTTAGAAAGCTCATTATGTCTTCTTTTTAAAAGTGAAACCAGCTTGCATGAGTAATGTAGGTAAAATTTCCAAAATGTCACGGTCAAGATGCCATGTAAATGCAAAAAATAAAAAAGTTCTGAAGTCATATTTACACACATGCAACATTATAAAATCAGTTCATTGTCAAATATTTTCCTATCTTTAGTGTCTTTTTGTGTCAAATGATGGCAGGAGAAGCTTTGAACAGCAAAATTTTAGTCAGTTTGATCCTTTCACAGTCACTTATGCCACAAAATAATAAAGATTATCAGTCACCTTCGCTTACGGTACAGCAAAAACAAGCCCAATTCAGACAAAGAAAAATGTTGGCAGACAGTCTAAGGGAAGGAACTGTGTAGTGGAAAATTTCAGCTTGATGACTGGTTGATTTCCCTTGAATAGCAAGGCCGCTTCATACAGTGAAAAATTAATAACGTCCGCCGCTTCCCTGGAAGCGGCATGTCGTTTATGACATCACAGACGGCAGCACCTTCGGAAGCGGCACAGCGTCATTGGGTTAAATTGGGCGGAATGGCCAGTGCCAAGGGCATATCCTTAAATCATTTATGTGAATGCAGTAATATGTGTGTGATTATTTGTGCAAATGCAATGATATGTGTGCTTCGTTTTCTTTTCTAGATTTTCTTTTTTCCAGGGTCACTGATATATGTGTTTCGTTTGAGATGGTTCTTGCCCTGATATGGCTCTGAACAGTTGTATGGGCTTTAAACACAAATGATAATGTATAATAATAATCTGCATTCCCAGATGTGTTTTTGTGTTGCCAACAGGAGAGCCACAGAGTCTATAGAACGGCGTTTCTGCTTTGACATCACCGTCAAAGAAAGGTAAAGTCTGAGAGGATTGGGTCAGAATGATTAGGATCAACTCTAGGTGCTGATCTGTGTGACTAGTATGGGTGTGGAATTTTAGATGTATCTGGACCAGGTTTTTGTTCAAAATTTGACCCAAAAAGAAGTTTTGAGTGTGTGATTCTGAATGTTGCACTGGATAAAAGGCAGTAATTCGACTCAGCTGAGTCCCCCTCTTTTTTTTTTAAATTTTTTTTTTTTTACAGAATTAGTAACCCTTACAGTGTGTCTTAGGCCAGAAAAGATGCAGGGATGTTGTTTTTTTCTCTCAAAATTTAGCTCTTTGATCTTTTGCTATGTCAGCTCCTTGCTTGAAATTCCAGGAATTTCTGAAGGTCGACATGGAAAATGTGTAGAAGAATTTGAGATTGTTTACTTTATCAAATTTATCAAATTGTTTACTTTCTCAAACAAACATGTACACAAGGTTCTCATAGAATATCATTCACTTCATGAAAGTCTTGAATTTTTTGCTAAGAAACAGTACAACCAGTCTACTTCCTTGTACTTATCAGTCAAAATAAAACTATGAGTGTGCTTTTTTCCATCCCATAAAAATGCCAGAGAATTAAAGTATGCATGGTTAGGGTTAAACTTAAATAGATTATCGCCAGTATTAATGTATGGAAGTAATTTTTTTTCCTTTAGTTGTGCAAGTGTTAGACATTGGTGTGATTAGTCTTTAGAAGAAAATGGTAAACATAAACAAATAGCAACACCTTACTGTAGTTTTTCTCCTCTTTACACTGAGAGACTTCCATAGAATTGGTTTGGTTTCCTGTAAATGAAATTCAGTGTTTCTGTGCTTGTTGTCATTATCTTACAGAACACCTCTAACTCTTTGAGATAGTATAACTAAAACTTAACATTATTTCATTTTAAGGGGAAAGAATGCCTTGTTTCATTAATGGGGAAGACAGAGATAAATGACAATGCCATGATATGTAGAGTGTTGTGTCTGCCTATATTTCAGACAAGGCACCATGACATTCCAAGCGCTTTCAGACGATGATCGGAGGTTGTGGCTTGATGCTATGGATGGAAAAGAGCCGGTGAGTTTGTCATAGCAATTGCAGTAACAGTTGACATATGTGCAGTAATGTATGTGAGATTGAAGTGCAGTTCATTGACATTCCTGGTCAGTTAAAAAAAGTGAATGCATTCATCAGCAGAAATCCCTTTATCAAACAGCAGATGTTAGACTGTTTAATTGAACAGACCTTAATTGAACGGATCTGTCAAATTCACAATGTAGAAAAACACGTAAGTGAAAAAGAATGGACTTGTTGGTATACAGCATATTGCATTTGCACAAGATGTACCAGTACATTATTTTGAGCTGCTGGCATGGGGTTGCCTGGGGCTCTTTTAATGTGAATAGTCTTCCCATCTTCTGGAAATTCTGTGCTAGAAATTTCTTCTTTTCTGTCACTGTCTTTATTTCTGCCTTGTTCTTTTGCCTTCTGTCATTTTTCTTATCAATATCCCTATCTTCTGGAAATTCTGTGCTAGAAATTTCCTCTTTTCTGTCACTCTCTGTATTTCTGCCTTGTTCTTTTGCTTTCTGTCATTTTTCCTATCATTTTCTGCCATGATGGTCCATTCACTTGCGTGTGGTAAAAAAAAGTCTTGCATTTTTTCTCATAGGATTGATAATTGGGTACATGTATTTAATGCATTTTTGGCTTTAGAGAAATGTGATTTGCGGAAGCAATTTTAGGTAACTTAGGCCTGTTTTTGTATATGTTATAGTGTTTTTATTTATTCTTAAATTTGTATTCGGGTATGTGTTTTAACTCCCTTGTGTGATAAAGTGGACTGAATGGTGAACGCCAGGAGCATCTCCTTAGAATGTGTGCGCAAATTTATTGATATGTGTACTTAATTTTCTTTTCCTATGCGTATGTGTGTGTGTTTGTATGCATATGTGTGTATTTATGTGTGTGTTTATTTGTGCATGCGTGTGCGTGTACATGCACGTATTAGTGCATGCAAGCATGCGTGTGTGTGTAACTCTGAAGAAGGAGTTGCCACCATTCAGGCGTTAAGCTATTCTGTTTTCTGGTTTAATTATTGTAGATTGATCTGTTCGATCAGGTCTGATGTAACGCTAAGTATTATTTCTTTTTTTCAGATTTATCATCCTCCAAACGTCAAAACAGATGACAGTGAGTATAGCCACATTGTGGTGGTGTTTATTTATCGAAAAAAATCAAATTGACTGAAGTTAAGATTACAGTTCTAGTGTGAGTGCTTGCATGTGTGTGTGTCTCTAGCTGTGTACCTGCATCTGCAAGAGAGAGGAAAGAGAAGGTATTTATGTGTTACATGTTTTCCATTTTATGCAGAAGATATGAAAGAGAAAGTATTTTGTGCCCTCATGTTTTAAAAGTTTTTTTCTTGCTTGTACTTAAAAACAATTGTACAGTACAGCATACATTTACAAGTGTAATTATCAAATGTATGCATGCTATTAAAAGAAAAAAGGAAACCTTTGCATCACTCACATACAAAATGATGCAAGGGATTATATCATCAGAAGACATAAATCTTTGACAGACATGTGCACACAGACAGATCTGTTACAGAAAAATGAATACAGACGTACAAACAAATACACATCTGCAGACAGATGAAACAAATAACAGACATACAGATATATAAAAAGATGAACAGATACAGATATACAGAGAAATATGATAATGAAAGTAGTGGTTATGATAGTAGTTATGATGGACAGCAGAGAAAACAAACGAGACAGTTTTGATGGAGGCAGACACAATAAGATCTTTCATAGGGAAGATTAGGAAAAGACAGGCAACATTTATAGACCATTTTATGAGGAAAGGGGAATTAGAGCACCTGGTCACAACAGGAAAACTGGAGGGAAAGAGAGCACCAGGTAGACCCAGGGAAAAAGTATTGGATGGACTTGCAGAGTGGCTGAAGACAGAGAGGGTGGCAACAAGGGATAGATGCATATGAGGGGCCATGATCGCCAACGCCATGTGGCAGGGCACTTTATGATGATGATGATGATGGTGATAGTAGTAATGATGTTGATGATAATGATAATGATGATAATAACAACAGCAGTGACAATAACAACAACAGTAATAATAATCTTCATCATAATAATAATGATAGTAAAGATGATGATAATAATAATGATAATGTAGGCTGGTAGTAATACATACAGAGGGAAAAAATGTTTTCTACATGTATATGTGTGTGTGTGTGGGTTTTTGTGTGCATGTGAACAGTGCCCTCAACTTACTCTTTCAAGAGGCATGATTTATTGCAGTTTCCTTATGTAAGTGTTCACTACATAACATCATTATGGTTTGCTGTGTTGTTGGCGTGAAGCATTCTTTATGAAGATGTTTCATCAAAAGAGTAGTATGTAATTAGAAAGTAATTTTTTGGTTGTAATATTTTTTTCTATAGCCTTTATTGTTGTTGGCTTAATTGTTTTTTTTGCCTTTTTGTTTTTCCTTTCAGCACTACTTGATGAAATAGGGTTCAACTTTATGAGGAGAGGCATTGCAGCAATAGAAACGAGGGGTGAGTCATTTGCATCAGAATTTAACTTTTTCTCTACAAGCATCAGGATTTCCTTAACTCTTACTTTATGCACAAGGTATGAGTTGGCTTATAAATGTTGATGTTGACACAAAGATATGATGGAACAGACTGGTGAATAGATTTGTAATATAAGGTACCCAGCTTATATTCAGTTCTTTTTAAGACAGGTAACCAGTGAAAAGAGTGAAGGAGAGGACTAATATAATCAAACTTTTTCTTTCTAACAACTAGATGAGCAGCTATGTTTTGTATGCATTGCAGACACAGGAGAGAAGAAGCTGGTAGTCCAATAAAGAGAGCATTACAGTAATCAACACAAAATGAGAGATGTCACAAGTTTAGATTAGGTATTCCAAAGTGCTCTTCGCGGGCGGCGAAAAGTACGGCAAAGTGCGATTTTTCACTGGTTTTCAACTTGCTCGTTCTCAACAAAATGCAGTGTCAGAAATAAAAAACATAGATCATGTTGGTCTGTGATCCTTTAAGCTTTGTTTAAAGTCAAAATAAATCAATAAGTGTAACATTTACCGTTTGAAATATGCTTTTGATGATGGGTACTAAATTGCGATTTTGCTGCTACTGGAACGACGAAATCGGAACGCGGTTTTGACACCTACCTTGAAAACTCGCCTCGCGGAGATAAGCTGGGTCAGATATCAACAAACCATTTACACAGTCAAAAAGACAACTAAATTTGCTTTCATCCGATGTAAAAAGTGAACTGATAGGCTTCCATTTAGTCGGTCGTTTCGTGCGTTAAAAACTTCCGTCGATGATTTCGCAACCTTACTCAAAACCAATCTCTCCATATTTTCCACTGTGCAAAAGGTCAAGGTTTCAACTTTCAACTTCTGCTATTTGCATACGGATTCAACCACTGGTTGTTTTCCTCGAGGACTGAGAACAACGCAACCTATTTTCGCTTTCTCCTAGCGTCTGACGCGCAATGGCGGACACGCGCGAAGATCGTTCGGGCGAGCACATGGACGTCGAAGTTTACGTCGACCGCTCCAGCCAGACGAATCAAGCGATCCAACTTATCTAGAGGGTAAGTGAAATATCTTGCAGTTTGTTTGCTATTACTTTTCGACATTTTGTTTCCTGATTTTAGAATATAATTGTTTGGAAAGTGCACAGCTGCAGCACCCACAGTATCATGAATATGTTAGAAGGTAGGGGTAGGTGACGGTTTGGGGTGCGGTAATTTTACAGAGAGTGAGATCAGACATATGATTAAAGGAAAATGTTTACAAAAGATTTTTTTAATAATCCATGCCTTTATTATATTTATTTATAATGATGTTAATGAGAGATTAGCGATTTATTGTGGTCACGTGACCAACGCTTTGCTCGATCGATAGTCGAATCGGCCGATTGCCCTCCCTTGACTTCACTCGATCTGGTTCAGTGTCGTTCAATAATTTCACAATGTTACACCTTTTTCTTTTCTGCCTTTGTGTATGTAAACTTCCTGAATGGTACCATTGAAACAAATTTGCATGTTTATCAATCCTATTATTTTTAGGCCCAATATTATTATCACCTAGTTCAACAGCTTTAAAAGTTTATTATTATTATTAATATTGTTATCATATTTTTGTTATTGTTATTATTTTACTATCATTATTCATTATTATTTATCATTATTATTATTATCATTATTTCATTATTAGTTTACTATCATTCATTACTATTTATTATCATTACTATTATTGTCATCAAAAATAATATTTAAACAAAATAAAGTAGGCCTACCAGGTTAATGGGTTGGACACTATGAACCTTCCTAACTAGGCCTATAGTGTTTATGAGATAAATTTTGTTGTGCTGATTTGAGTAGGCCTAAATGTATGGGACATTTTACTTTGCCCACTGCTTTGTGAGTTAGGGTAAGGTATTATAATTTTATTTTCAAAGCTGACAATAATACTGGTAGGCTTCTTACAGCTCCACACCAATCTCTCTCTCAGTTGATCCTTTCTCTCTTTGACAGGCAGGGAAGTTAATTGAGCAGGTGGTACAAAAGTCCTTGTGTTCCTGCACGTTTTATGTTCTTGTTTTTTGGATTTGTTTTTGTTTTGGTCAGTATTTGCCTCTTGCTCTGTATGTATAGGCCTGTTTGTCCCTACAAATGGGATTTTCACATTATGCTACAGGATAGAACAGATAGATGTACTAATACTTTCCCTCTACACTATTTTTCTCACAGATGATCTCTTCATGAGGATGAAGGAGCGATTTCTTAAGACTGGCAGAGGGCAGAGACCTAGTCTTTTGGACAACTTTGACAGCAATGATGATGAACTGCGTCTTAACATGTTTTAATTTCCTGTCACTTGTGAAGGGGAATCACTGATCATAGACACTGACAAGTATTTTTTTACATTTCATTACAACATGTTTTTTGTAAAAAGAGATGATTTCTATCTTTTGTGCTTCCAGTTTAAGTTGAAGGCCAGGACAGTTATCTACTGTGATTAAGCAACAGTGAAAGGTCAAGACAATGATGTGGAAGCTTTTGATAATGTTCTACACACAGTTAAGGAACAGTTAAAGGTCAAGACATGTTTTAATCGTTGTTTAATGATAAAAAAAACCAACAAATTGGCATGTAAAAACTATGAAGATGACTTCTTTGAATGAATGTTGTTGATGTACATGTCTTGTTTGATTCAATATGTAAACAAAACGCATTATTTGTTACTATTATCAGCTGACATTTGTTATAATTTTGTCATCTGATTTTTGTTTACAGAAAGATTGAAACCTAATGTCTTGTTTGTTATACTGACAGATCATAAAAAACTGATCATTTTGGTATATGGTACTTTGCAGTAGGATGAATGTGACAGAAGTTACGAAGTCTTGCAAAAAGCTAAAATACACATTTTTTTCAAAATAGGTATTTTATCCTTACCCAAATATGGTTTGATTAAACATACAGATGTCTGGGGTTGTTTTACATTGAAAGAGTTTGTCATGCTGAGCAATTTGATATCAAAACCATTTTTGTAACTTTAAAGTGAAAAAAGTTATGGTGCACCAAATATGTGTAAAATTCGCCATTTTTTTCACTGTGACAAATTGGCATATTTCGCATTTTTGACATTTGATATCTTTTCAACCAGCTTTCAGATGAAGCTGGAAAAAATTAGGGTTAAACTCCTTAATATGTTTATCATATATGATTCATTTCATTGTCACTGTATTGTATTTCTTAAAGATAATGGAGTTTGAAATTAATGAAAATGGGTCTCTTGCCCAGTTGTTTGGAACGGCGGCGTCCAATTTTGCTATTTTTTGTCATTTTCATAGGTCTGTATTTTTATTGATATGCATTTCTGTCCATATGTTTTTTGCACATCAACTTAACAAGTAAAAACCTCCTCAGAAATGATTTTCTGAGCTTGTGTGATTTTATATGTGTGTTCAAGGCATGTCTGAATGTGGCCTAAAAAAAACGTCCAAAAAGAAAGGAAAAAATCATAAAAAATTTATTTTCTATCCCACATTAAAAAATAAAGTATGTATGTGTTCAGAATGAAAATCTCTATTTTCCCAGCTGATTTTTATACAGATAAGTTCAAATTTGAAAATCACTTTGGAATACCTATTTAGATGCAGCCTCAGTTGAAAGATATCTTCAAATGTAACCAGTGCATCGAATCTGATAGTAGCATGATTGGCAGGTCTGGGTCAGAAATTTCTGCATAGAAAGAGTGTTGTCCAAGGTCGCATCCAGGTGATGGTAAAGATCCATTAAAGTAGCAATGCCGCATGAAAAATTGAAATTGGGTTTTGAGTTAAAAGATTTATATGGTTTTGAAGATATTGTTGTTCTGAGTAAAAAGCAGTTTAAATTTTTCAGATCGGACTATTAGTTCACGAGATATTCGAATTTGAAGCGTCAAAAATTTCTTAAATTTTGGTACCATGTTTTAGTGGGACAAAGAAGGACCAGCTGTCACAGAACAAACCCATCAAATGGCATGGTATGCTGATTTTGCTGGAAATGACATTCATTTTGTAATTGTGAGGGACAGACAGGACCAAATGTCATAAAATTTTGATCGTTGATGTGTTTTTGTATGCCGAATTGAATGAAACCATTATCGTAACTGCGACGAGCCATTTTTGTCTTATTACAAGAAACATGTGATATTTGGCATGTTTTATCTGTTTTTCATTATTAATTGCCCATATTGTATTAATAACAGACAAAAATGAAGCTAGAAACAAAACAAGGATATATAATCATTTCATGAGATAGATACAAAATCATTTTGCTCATCGTTCAAGTGTCTTATTACTGCAAATTAAACCAAAAAAATCACGACTCGCTACTTCAGTAGTCTTATGAATAATTTGTAATATTTCATCAGTTTCTGTATATATAAAAGGAAATCTGAGAATCAATGACTTCTGGAATCACTTAAATAGTTGAAATATTAAAAATTACTGCATGCTTTTATGCTGCAGGCTATCCAAAAATATCATCTGATCAATATTCTACTAAAAACTAAACACACACACATACACATACAACACATACACATACACACACACAGAGGAAAACATATCAGACAAGATTTTTGCACAGTACATTTGATTTTTATTTTATTCATCAGTGTTTAGAAAACTGACTGACTGACTGACTGTGGATGAGTCAAGTCCCCGAACACTTAGCACAGCCAGCGTCCAAAGAAAACTTCTGGAAAGATGTGGGACCACTCGCCATTCAGGAACAGGTCACTTAACTCCTACAATAGAGAAATATATGAATTTCTGCATAATATATACTATTCATTGAGAGACTGGAAAGGAAAGGAAACCATAATGCATAGTCTCTACATCAATATTACTTTAACATTAAGCCCAAACTCGTGACTTTGATTTTTAGCATATTACTGGTAAAAATCCACCAAAGCAGAGCAATCCTGCTAAGTGTTTCCAGTGTACTCTTGCCCTTTAATACGAATCAATAATAGGCTACTACTAAATAAGATGCAATCTTCCCGTTAAAACAAATTAATGACAATAGGCATATCCTTTCCAGATACTGACTACAAATTGAAACAACTACGTAAGCTAATTGATGGCATACTTTACAAATAATACAACTCATAGCCTTCTATTCAGTTTCAAAACCTAAATAAAGAATATTATAACAATGAACAGAAGATTTTGTTTTGTGACATTCTAAATCTCTGTGTGTATTACTATTAGTGTGTGTGTGTGTGTTGTCAGAGAGAGAGAAAGAGAGAGAGGATCATGCCTGTTAACAATGACTTGGATATGAATGTACTGGGGCCTATTTACTTATTTATTCATTTTTTGTTCTCTGAGAGAGAGAGAGAGAGAGAGAGAGAGAGATAGAGATTCATGTCAAGGAAAGTACAATGACTTGCACAGAATTGTTTGTTGATTTGAAAAAAAAATTATTTAGATCTGTTTATTCATTCATTTAAAATTTGAGTGAGAGAGAGAGTTGGAGGAGGCGGGTTACCCCTCTGTTTGGGCAAACCCATTTTCCACGGCCCCGGGAAGCCCGTCGATCACATAGTATTTTTAGTAGTAAGCTCGCCCGTCATGGGGTGAGCAGGTCTACACAGCGACATGCGAATTAGCATGACCTCGGGAAGGAAATGGTTGACAAACCAAGCTTCGGCTAACAACTCCAAATCGAGTTCAAACGCAGTAGTCCTTTTCTTGAAAAATACAATGTTACAGATAAAACAGAACTTGATCTGTTGATTGCTAGATCTAGTCTTTGACAGCGCAAAACTTGCCGAGCTGAAACTTGCACAGCGTTCTGTTTCGCGTTGTAGGCCTACTCAGGCTACTGGCGTCGGCACATTCCGACGTTGATCTGGTACAGATCCTCATGTAAAAAGTTGGCATACGGCCGTATTTTACACCAAATTGATTTCATATTACACTAATATATAGAAAACAGCATGTAAAATCGAATCCCGCCGACGACAAGTTCCAAAAATGGCGACTTGCCTGCAAACTTTTCCGATGAAAAAAAGCAAAACTTTGGAAGCGTCGATCTCTGTTCGAAACTGGCACACATAGCTGTCGTCGGGATATATCATTCTGTTACATTAATTCTCATTGGCTGCAAAATTACAATGTGATTGGTTCACAAATATAGCTGTACCGACCGAAATAGTGAAGCATCCCGAACAAACTTCGATTCTAAACGCATACCGTCGCCGTGATTGCGCCCGAAACGCGGATTTTCGACTTTCTCATCAAATAACTAATTCCATTTTCGCTCTAAGTATATAAAAAGGCAATCATTCAAATCTTATATTCATTTCTTATTCACATAAGACAAAAATAAGAATGAAACACCGATTAAAGAGGCAGTAATACTTGATTGAACTGAAGACCCCTCCAGTTTTGTGGCCGGCCCCAGTTTTCCCCAGTTTTTGGTACCACAAATTTGACGTCGCGTTTCGGTTCGCACGGCATTGCTAATTAAAGTGGCAATTGCAAGACTTGCAATTTTATGATGACTGTGAAATTAAAATGGTAACTATTGACTATTGGTGTTACACGATTGTATTTTCTTTTCTTTTATGATTAGATGTGCTACTTTGCTCTGAAGCCTTTGCAGTTGAGAAATTTGTTCTGCTGGTAGGTATCCAGAATTACAATAGTTTGCCAATAATCTGACAGATTTCCTTAGCCTACACAAAACCCTATGCACTGGCAAGGTCTTGAAACGGGGAAAGGGGAGAAGGGGCCTATCAAACACTAAGCTGACACCACCAGAACAATGGAAACATTAAGATGCGCAGTGAACAGACCAGATTTTAATGTTGTGGGCTGTGATTGAATTCAAGATATCAGATCTTGAGTCCATGGTTCTACCAACAAGCCTGCGTTACAGTTGCCAACAGCACCCGTCGTTCCCAGATGGTCACCCATCCGAGTACTAACCAGGTCGATGTTGCTTTATTTCGGTGATCGAACAAGAACCGGATTTAAGCCAGGATATTATTATCACACAGGCATGTCATTTACATGCTGGTTTGGACAAATAGGGTCTGATGGAAGCTGTAGATAAGAACTGTACATGAGAGTGGCATATTGTTACATAGAAACCAGAAACATGTACGAACAGTGAGTGAGAGCATGTATCTGACTCACGAAACAGGACCAGTGCAAATTTTTGGCCAACTTGGCCTTGGCCCAGCAAATATAAATACACCAACTGCTTAAGCAGGCTCTGAAACATACTGATTTCTTTATTATTGAAATTATTGTTGTTGTTTCAATACGATTATTGTTGTTGGTGTTTCTATTGTTGTAATTGTGGGTGGCTGTGTCTTTTGTGCAGGTCTTCATGAACAGGGATTGTACAGAGTGGTAGGAGTCAACTCCAAAGTCACTAATCTGTTGAAAAATGCACTGGGTGAGATGTCTTTCAAACTCTCTACTTCTGATTATGCTTTTTCAGTGTGTGTGTCTGTGTGCGTGTGTGTGTGTTTTATTTTTTTTTTCATCTGTTTTGCTGTCATTACATTACTATTCATGTGTGCCTCGCTTTCTGGCTCTCTCTCTTCTTCTCACTTTCTCATATACTTTACATGAAATAAACTCATTAACCTTGTTACTGTCTTACATGCAATGGATATCGTAACTTGTATGATCTGCTGTGCTTTATTGATGTACAGTGTTTATCAGTAATGTTGATGTTTTGCTCAGCATTGCAGAAATACTGACTTCAAAGTTAGAAGATTTAACTCCCCTGATAGCTCTTTATTTCATGAGTACAGCAAGCACAAATACTAATACTTCATCATTAGCCGTAGTATCTGAGAAATTTGAGAAGATGGTTTTATGAACTCAGTTGTACTGATCATAAGCAGTGGCAGTGCAAAAATAAACGTTTACACATAAGGAATGTTGGAAGAAGTTCTTCATGATTTCAACAGTGGTGATGAAGATTTGGGTCCTGGTGACATCAGACTTTGTGATGATAATGCCAATGACCCAAATTTTGACCATAAAGAAACTCTGTTGGATGAGGATACTGATGAAGATTATCAGCCTCTGCTATGTGCTTGTGTGAAAACCCAGTCCAATATTTGTAAACAATGTTGTTACAAAAAATAATCTTTGGTCAATTCTATTTCATTTTATGTATACTTCATGATATTGTCCTTAACAGCTTCGGAGATGTAAACAGAAAACACAGTTGCTATTTTTCTGTTTATCTGGAAATTTTCTCAGCATACATCTTGGTAAAAGCATCATTGGGGAAGAGGTTAAGTGATTGCTGTGATCATGAGATTAATTGTTGAAAGGATAAATTCTGTGACTTGTTCACATCATCAAGAATCAGCACTGCATAAGGATATTGTGTTATAGTTAGCAGTACCAGTAGTACTTGTAGCAGTATTGTCATTATCATTGTTGTCTTCAGTGTTATCATCTTCTTCATCAGTGTTTCATCTCTTGTGTATATATTGAAGAGTTTTTGTTGTTTTTTTCTTATGATAGCAACGTTAACTTGGGCAACTGCTCACAATCACTTATAAATCACATCATTTTTTAAAATGATTTTTTTCTCTGCTAATTATTAATGCTACTGCTGTTCCTGTTGCTGCATTGTTTGACTTTGTTATAAACAGATCCCAAGAAAGCAGACAAAGTGAGTTATGAGGACCCCGTGGTATGGGAGACAAAGACCATCACCAGTGCCATCAAAAACTACCTCAGGTCTGTTGCCTTCGCCATTTTCACCCTAGCATTCCTTTTTGTGTGTGTTTGAAAAAGAGAGCACTCCATGTGGGTGTAATGAATCTCTCTTTAATAGATTGTAAGTTATGGACAAAGGTTCATCAGCTGTAACTGATGTTGGAATAATAACAAAACTTGTTATTCAGCAGAGATGTTTGTCAAGTGTTAGAAAGATAACAGTCCCAACTGATGCCAGATGTATTAGAAAGACAACAATCCCATGACAACAATCCCGTCTGATGGTAGATTGATAACCAGGTATATTATTCTAGAGCAATAGTTGTCAAGTGTCAGAAAGACAGCAATGCCAACTGATGTCTTAGTAACCCTCTCACCACTGGTCTACCAGCCAGACTATAGCACCATGCACAGATCTTGGACAGCTAGTGCACAGCTACATGCTGCTTGTGCAAGCTGAGAAGTGAATGGCTTCAGGCTTCAGACTAGTTTATTGCTCAGGGATAGTAGCATTAAGTCCCATTGGACTTGTCTTACAGATAGTCCTTGCTACACTACACACAGAATATCAGCACTTTAAAAAAAAACAAAGTATACAGCAAGTTGTAAAATGAGTTATGTTTAGGGTAGGGTAGCTACTTTATGAGACTGTCATAACTTTAGAACCTCACAGTCAGCTTCAATCATGCCTCATGCCATACAGAACAATGTGAAAAGTTGCATAATTCAGGATGATTACAGTTGCCCACAGATATGTGACACAGCCTGAAGCTGAAATCGCCTGCAGTTGTGAATCCCTATGATTGTCTGGAGCTTGTAAAAGTAATGGAAGGGCAAATAACCAGATTTATTATTCAAGAGCGATAGATTTTATGTGTTAGAAAGATGACAGTCCCAACTGGTGCTAGATTGATAACCGGATTTATTATTCAAGATAGATATCATGCGTTAGATACATAGCAATTCTTACTGATAGAGGTTTGTAAACAAGGTTGGTTATTTTAACTTTTCTTCTATTGCTTTCAGATCTCTTCCAGAACCCCTCATGACCTTCAAGCTTCATGATCAATTTATCAAAGCTGCTAGTAAGTTGGCTGTATTGTCTGCCTAGTTGGACTTTGTGTGATACAGTATGGTATGCGTTGTTGGTGAATGAGACTTTGTTGATACATTGTGTAGTGTGTTGTTCCTTATTTAGATTTTGTGTTATGGCTCATTCTCAGAAAAGGTGTACCAAAAGTGGGACATAACACAGACAAAAATAAAATTGCTTCAGATCTGAAATACTTGACAGTTTTGTAAAGTATAGTATGTAAACTCTGCAATCGAGCCAAAAAAAAAGATAGTTCTTTGTCAGATATTTTGTATGTAGGTCAAATGCAGCAAGATGCACGTACATTACTTGCGTAACCGGACACCAAACAGCATCCAATGTGATCAATAAATCCACTCTAAATAAGATAAACAGAAATAGTTTCCTTTCATGTGTAAATAAATGAATAAATGAAACAAACACAATGTAGCGACAAACAGCAGCTATCAGACGCTTCTGAACATTTACATTGCAGAAAAAAAACTGTAGAAAACCAAACTTATTGCTCACTTTTCCTGACTTTTAGATCAGACAATGTTGTTTTTAGTAGAAAATCTGATCTCCAATCCTTTTAATGTGACTGTAGCTGGATTAGTCCATAAAAACATTACTTTTGTAACATGGAAACCAAACAGGCTGAAGAACACAGTTCTGTGGTTCAAGTACCACATGAATACACAGGCATGTCTATCACTTGTTTGATTTGCTCACTAGATACAGCACTTTTGTCCTTTGTGTAATGATGATATAAAGATGAACTCAAAATTCTTATATTCAAGATTAAAAAAAAAAAGACTAGAGAGTGTGTTCTGTATTAATAGATATCGGTTACACACACACACACAAACACACACGCAGGGAGGCTGTTCAAAACTGTCCACCATCAAATCACTGTCTGAAAGAAAACACAATGCCCCCAGAAGGTAACAGGGCTGGAGAATCCACTTTCTCCAGCACTTGATGTGAAGAAACCCAAACTCTCCAGCGTATGACCAAACATACATATCAGTTGACCCCAATTTCAGTTCAAGGCATCAAACTTTTATATCAGTGACAGTCTCATTATTTTATACCACACTTACTATCCTGGTCACTTTTGCATCCCTTGCAGACATAATAGCACACAATTGGGTGGACTGTGAGGTGCTCATGGTGCCAATGAGCTGCCTGAATTTCATCCTGAAAAAGGCAGGCGAAATTTTCTGCAGAGTCTAAGACTATGCAGACAGTTGTGCAAGGAAATGGTGGTTTTCTTCGCTTGTCAAACAGGCTGGTCTGCCAATGAGCATGAAATAAGTGCTGTGCCAGGAAAGCCATGTCCATCCTCAGCTGGGACACTAGATCCTTCATGGTGCCTTCCTTTCTCACCAGCCTCTTGCGATCTGCCTGTAAAATAGCACTTCATTCAGAATCAGGATGCCCCCCTCTTACAATTGTAACATGCACATTCTCACAAGGACAGACACAAAGTACAGTCAGTAAAATCATTCTGATTCATGGATAATTCCTACAATATTGTAAGATTAAGAGGCTCTCGATTAACCTTACTTTGACACGAAAGAATAGAAAATGAATTAATAAACCAGGCATGGTGATCATGTTTCAAGTTTCAAATTTCTGTCCAAAACATAATTCACAAAATTAAAATACATCTGATAGCATAGTTATATGATAGTGTGCTCTCAGTGTCATAAAAGTTTTCCCACACTGGCCCTATAGTTTCCTTGTTACAATAACAATATTTTTTTTACATGAAAGAACGGTCCATTTCATTAATAAAAAACAGGACATAGTTATTATCTTTCAAACTTATGACATGTCAACTCCAAAATCACACTATTGTAAATGAATTATACATCATAGTGCACTATCAGCAAGACAAGATTAACTTTTTATATTACCTGCTAAGTGTTTAACATGGAAGCAAACAATGGAGTTTCCTGGTTACAACAACTAACATTTTTCTCATTTTTAATGCCTGTTATTGTTTTGCTCATAATGTTATCAGCTTCCATTTCAAACAAAAATAATGTATTCAACTTTCATAACTTTAAAAAGTTATCTCAGGAAAATTCAATGCATTTTTGGTTCACAGACTAACAGTTGATCTCTGACCTTATTTTTGTAACAAGAAAGGTAAATAAAATAAAATGAACAGGAAAATGCATTAATGTTTGTCTTTTTCAATTATTGGAAACCTGATAAATTAACTGAAATGTGTTAGTCAACATACAACATGCAGTATTTAAAAAACACACACCAAAACTGTCAGATATCTCTTAGAAACGCAACAAGGATACCACTTTTTTGGTGTCTGTGTTACAGATGTAATGGACTCATGACAAATCCATCTTGACATCAAAATACTTTGTTTAAAAAGTTACTAGCTGGCATTCCTTATCAATAAATATGTAACAGACATAACTAAACTGGTTTGCATGTAACACAGTCCTAAATGAAGTTGAAAATGAAGTGAATTGCCGATTGCATGACATCTCATTGTCCCATTGTTGCTCATTGAATCAAGAAGGTTCCAGTAATCCTCATTATCAACAAAAATGGGAAATTACTTCGTTAAAATACAACCAAAAATCCTTGTGAAATATGTTACTTACATTAAAAAGGCAAAATCATAATGAAATATGCCTAAACTTACCACTCAAAGTTGGCTGGTGCTCTTCGTCATTTATTTGTTTCAAGCGCCACAATGTCAGACACGAAACACGTTTGATCGATGCTGTCGCTAACGCGCCCAAAATTAAGAAAGAGAAGAAGTTGAACGAAGTTCCCCGGATGTGGTAGTCATACGCAAGAGAAAATAGTGCCGTTTCTTTTTAAATTAATGAGTGAGTGAGTATTTTTCTAATTTGAAATGTTACATTAAATTCCGGACACGACGCACGAAGATGATACTAAAATTGTATTTTTTACAAATTACAGTGATTTTGATTTAAAATTTTTGCTTGTACTGTTTCCGGAACTACTTTTATGAGTTTATACAACAAGCAGGTGTGTATCTCTGTGCAAACCGATATGCACGACCGGCGATCTTGGAGGGCGAAAATCGGACACGATTAGTAACGTTTATAATGAACTTTTGTATTTCTAATTACTTTTAACTTATAATTCCAATAAAAGCAAGCGCTCCAGGGAATTTAAATCAAATCCTTACTGAACAGATATGGATGAACAGATTCATTTTGTAATGTTATAGCAAAAGGTTTTACATATGATTGTTACTGATGCTGTGCCATGTCCCAAATCAGACCCACATTTTATTCACACATTGCTGCATTTCCACAAAATTACAGCACACACATTCACAGCTGCTGTTTGAAATTATATGTAATATTTCTTAAACAGAATAGCAACAAGAATCAACTGACATAGTCAACTTTAACCCAGTAGTTTTTATGAAAATATATTCTGAATGACATCATCCTTGGTGGTACACGCTTTCTGAGAATGAGCCTTATACAGTGTGTTTTGTGTTGTTGGTAAGATTTTGTGTGGCACAGCGTGGTTTTGATTTTTTTGTTTTTGGTGTGATATTGTGTCATGCCAAAATATTGTGTCGTGCATTTTGACCGAAAATTAGCCCCGTAGGGATGTTGGGAGTTCTTTCAGTTTAAATAGTATCTCCACCTGTTGGAAATTTTGTGCTAGAAATTTCCTCTTTTCTGTCACTGTCTTTGTTTCTTTCCTCCTCATTTGCTTTCTGTCACTTCTTCCTATCATTTCCTACCTTGCTGGGCCGTTCACCAGTTTGTGTTTGATAAAGTCTTACGTACTTTCTCTTAGGAGTGATAATTGGGTACATGTATTACAATCATTTTTGGCTCTAGGGAAATCTGATGTGCAGAAGCAGTTTTAGGTAATTTAATCCTGTTTTTGTATATGTGTTTTAGTGTCCTTATTTATGTTTCTATTCAGGTTTGATTTTTAAATCCCCTAATGATAAATCGGACAAAGTGGTTAAAGCCAGGGGTATATCCTTAGATTATGTGCGTGAATGCATTGATATGTGTGCTTAATTTTCTTTTCCAGATGTTCTTTTTTGTTTCTCCAGTGATGTATGGTGTACATTTTGAGATGGTTATAGCTCTGATAATGCTCTGAGCAGTCGGCTGGGCTTTGAACAATGATAACAATAAGAATTGTTATGTTGTAATTTTAAGATAATTTCATCACGGTAAAATATACCTGTTCTCCGTAGGAAAGTGTTGGCAAGGTTTTGTTATGGCAGTCTTTGTTTGATACAACATTGATTCCTAAAATGGAGTGGGAAAAAATAGCCACTTTCTTTACCAGTTGTGGGCTGACCATATAGGCAGCGACTCCAAGAAGAAAAAGATTTCTAAAATAGAATGTTTCTGTCACTGTAGGAAGTTTACCGATGTAGTTGCTGTCTGTCCGCAGAGCAAGAGTCAAAAACATTGCGTATCCTGGATGTCCACAAGTATATTCACATGCTGCCCAAGGCCAATTTCGACATGTTGGACATGCTGATTGGACACTTGAAAAGGTAAAACTGTCTTTTGATATGCTTGTAAGTTTGTTTAACAGCCAAAGACTTCTTTTTAACCCTTTGACTCCTGCATCCTGTCCACCAACATCCTGCGTTGTCAACCATGCTACCGAAGCAAAAACTTAACCCTTACACCCCAGAAATAGGTAATCCTGTCTGCTGTAGCATCCGATCAGTACCCTCCTCCTCCAACCACTTTGACTGTGGGATTAGATGATGATGATGATAAGGCTAGAACTCGGATGTAAAATGAGGGATGATGGTGGTGGTGTGGGTTCCAGGGTATCAGACAAAAATGAGGAGAACAAGATGACAGTGGCTAACCTTGGGGTATGTTTTGGGCCGTCTCTGATGCGGCCTGAAGAGGAGACCATGGCTGCCATCATGGACATCAAGTTCTGTAACATCATTGTGGAGCTGCTCGTCAACAACTATGACAAGGTCCAGTGCTGTGTGAACGATGTTTGTAAAATGGTTTTGTGTGGTGTGTGTATGTGTGTGTCTGCATGTGTGTATGCGCGCATGCATATGTGTGTGTGTGTAGTTCATGAAGTGGAGGATAAATAATATTCAAATTTTAGATGGCAGGGATCTGTAATTTTTACAGACATTACTTTTTTTGATATCAGTGTGGAACATTGTAACATCTCCATGTTCTTCCAGATATTGTGTGGGACATTCCTGTAACATCTCTGTGTTCTTCCAAATATTGTGTGACGTTCATGCAACATCTCCATGTTCTTCCAGATATTGTGTGAGACATTCATGTAATATCTCCATGTTCTTCCATATATTGTGTGAGACATTCATGTAACATCTCCATGTTCTTCCATATATTGTGTGAGACATTCATGTAACATCTCCATGTTCTTCCGTATATTGTGTGAGACATTCATGTAACATCTCCATGTTCTTCCATATATTGTGTGAGACATTCATGTAACATCTCCATGTTCTTCCGTATATTGTGTGAGACATTCATGTAGCATCTCCATGTTCTTCTAGATATTGTGTGAGACATTCATGTAACATCTCCATGTTCTTCCAGATATTGTGAGACATTCATGTAACATTTCCATGTTCCTTGATATATTGTGGGACATTCATATTATATCTTCATGTTCCTCCAAATATTGTGTGGGACATTCATGTAATGTCTTCATGTTCTTCCATATATTGTGTATGAGATGTTCATGTAACATCTTCATGTTCTTTCAGATATTGTTTGTGAGACATTTATGCTGTATTTTCCATGTTCTTAATGAAAGGTTACTTGGTGAAATGGCTGCCATGTGTTGTCGGGAGCTGGGAAGAGATCATCGGGAGAACGGCAAGGCATTGGTGCTCTGGGTCCATCCAGCACCCTCAGGTGTTTCTTGTTCTTGTTCACTGTTGTTCACCCATGTTATCTATGAAAGGTTACTCTTCCAGAGTTAGCAAGTTTGCCAGGCAGGCAATGTTTTGATCTCCTGTTCAGACCTTTGTCAAGCCAGATGACTGTCTCTGGTGCAGGCCATACTTTATTGGTCAAACAACATTCACTTTTCATCATTGAGCACTTGCTTGTATGCTTGGCAACTGAAACCCAATGTCTCTACATCTCAGATTTTCATTGTTCTTGTAGATATTTAAGACAGATCCGGACGAGGCAGACGGAGAGGCGAAGGGCAATGTGGGAGGTTCACAGAACTCGGACTCACTCGGCTCCTCCTCCACCCCACGCATGGCCAATGTAGGAAACCATACCCGACTCTCAGGAGGTAGGGAAGGGGGAACACAGTCAAACACCTCCTCTCCCTGGGGTCCCACATCAAGAATCTATGCAAACCAGGCTCCAGTCCACCCCTCACGCTTAGGGAGACCCCGGCCTATCCAAATCATCAACCCTGCGACTGGAGGTGAGATGGAGTTTATGTAAGAAAAAGAACCACCAATGTACGTATGCAATTCTGTTTAGCAAAAATACTGTTTAACAAAATGGACAAGGTGCCCCTGTGAGGATACTATGGGCTCTTTCAGTATAGTATCCTATAATAATAATGATAATAATAATAACAATAATAATAATAATAATGCATTTATAGGGTGCCTAACAGTACTATAGGTGCTTACATGGCAACCTCCCCCCCCCCCTTTTTTTTTTCCCCATGTTAAGTGCAAATAGCATGCTTTGATGCAGATTGTTAGCATTATATTAATGGAACTGATACAATATATGAAAGGGACTGTTGAAGAATCCTTGTACAAGACGCTACCAGTTCTGCATCAGTGTCCAGTGACAGTACTATGAGGGAATGTAACAATTTGAAAAGCAGTGTGTCCATGTAAATACATGTTTGACTAAATATACTTACTGTGTCGGACTGTATGCATTTAGGTGCCACTTAGGCAGGAAGACTTCTGACACACATTTTGACATGGTATTGGGCTTTAGACATTGAAAGCAAAATGTGACAACTATATACAGAATAGACTGCCAGGACTGTAACCAACATTATGTCGGTGAAACTGAACGCCCCCTTCAGAAGAGACTAACAGAACACAAGAGGGACTCTTCTCCAGTAGGAGCTCACCTACACGCCGAAAAACATCAATTCAGTGCGGACAATGTCAACATCCTGGACAGAGAAAATAAGTGGTTCCAGCGAGGAGTCAAGGAGGCCATCTACATCGCAGCCACCAACCCCCCGCTCAACAGGGACCGGGGCCGTTACACCCTGCCCCCGGTGTACCATTCTCTGATTCGATCTCGTGAACTGGGTTCATCCCATGTTCGCGAGATCTGAGTAGAGATTCACGCAGACAGCATTAGAGCGCTGACGAAGATGGCGAGAACGCCATCGAAAGCTACGGAACTGTGAGTAGCGATTTTTACACTGTTGGGAGACCTTGTTCTTCAAAATTGGTAGCATTATAACTTTGTGCTTAGTTCATGCATTGATTAGAAGCCAGCGTAGTTTTTGCAAAAGAGTTTTCATGTAGGGCAGGTCAAGCTGCAGTGTTTTGGAATGTTGGAGCTTGGATAGCTGTTCATCAAAAAGCTCAGTAAAAGATACGCACAGCTTGTCAGTAGCATCAGCAGAAAGAAGTGGGTGGGTCTGGTATATTCTGCATAGTTGGAGATAGAGGATTTTGCACAGGTAGTTGATATGAGTTTTCATGGACTGGGATTCATCAAGAAATACATCAAGATTTCTCGCAGATCTGCTGAAGGCTATCATACTGTCTGAAGTAGCCACATTCTGTGAGGTTACTATTTTTAGGTTTGATTTAATACCTGTATGCATGGGTTCTGTTTTTTTCTGCATTTATTTTCTGTTTGTTTGCTTTCTTCCAGGCAACTGTGTTCTCATGAGTGTTTTAAATTTCATTAGTCATGCTTGAAATGTCTCTCAGGAAAGCAGAGTGGTGTAATTGTGATTCATCAAGAAAGAAATGGCAGAATGCTCCTGCCTATTGAACAACAGAGCTAGGTGGTTGTTAGTACTTAGTGAAAAGAACAGGCTATAAAATACAACCTTGTGGAACACAGTTCAACATTGATAGAACTGATTGATGACAACAGGTGAGTTTGAAAGAAGGATGTGACATAACAGTTGTAGAACAGCTTCCATACATTTTTCAAGTTTTAGTAAATTTAGGTTGGATAGGGGGCGAGTACCTTACATGCTGAAATTCCTTATGAAGTGTCCATCTTTGATTGTGCATGTTCTGATTTTGCATTGTATGTGGACACAGGAGTGACACTGAAGTGCCTTATGAAGTGTCCATCTTTGATTGTGCATGTTCTGATTGCACACTGTATGTGGACACACAAGTGACACTCTGAAGTGCCTTATGAAGTGTCCATCTTTGTGCGTGTTCTGATTGTGCACTGTTTGTGGACACAGGAGTGATACTGAAGTGCCTTATGAAGTGTCCATCTTTGATTGTGCGTGTTTTGATTGCACACTGTATGTGGACACAGGAGTGACACTGAAGTGCCTTATGAAGTGTCCATCTTTGATTGTGCGTGTTTTGATTGCGCACTGTGTGTGGATGCAGGTGTGGAAACAGTAGGCAGTACCAGCAGCAGCACAGAATCGCTCAACTCCTCCTCCTCCAAGCCTGGATTCTCCCCACGCACAGGTCCCTCCACCCCCTCCTCTGCCTCTTCCTATGGGGGAGGGGCAGGAGCCGCTGCTCCTGACAGGCCACGGCGGCCATCCCACGACATGCCTGTGTATGGCAATGTCAGTGCTCTTGGTAAGTGTACTGTTATGTTTATGACTGGCAGATTGTCACTCTTTCATTTTGTCCACAGGCTTCATTAACTTTTTTACTCTCACTATATGCACCAGCTTTGCACCAGGTTCCTGCAAAGCTGATACACAGATTGAGGACTGAAAGGGTTTAGACAATTCATTTTTGTTTTTTTATGCTGTCTTATGTATGTACATGTGACATTTCAATTTTATGTTTTTGAAGTTATGTTTGTTTTGTAGTTTTGAAGCTGAAGATTGTTTGTTGCCTATATGTTTATTTGGTGATGCTTTTGTTGGAATGTTCAGAAATACACATCAGATATTATTTATTTCCCTGTTAAAGAAAAAAGTGGTATCATATTGAAATGTAGATGAGTGGATTCATAGCCTTAGACAGTGGATGTAAGAGATTACAGTGTTAACAGTGATTTGAACACATGGTAAAATCAGCCCAGAAACGGTTGTTAGAAGCTGCTTATTGTCGTTCTTCTTGCTCCATTCTGTCCCTCCTTCTGTCTTCATCTCTCATAGACATGTAAAATGGATACATCAGATGTGATTGTTCCCTGTCTATCTCTATTTCTTTGTGTGTGTGTGTGTCCCATTGGCACACATTGCATTGCAAACACACATCCACACACGTTCACACACACGCACACACTTTCTCTCTTTCTCTCTCTCTTTCTCTGTCTCTCTCTCTCTCTGTTTCTCTCAATGCACAAATAGCATTTGAAGATGCCTGAAAAGTGATGATGTATCCATTACTGATTTTATCTGTGTGTATCTGGCTAGCGGAACTTGCTTGCCCCGAAATCGTAAGGCTTCCCCCCTCACCACAAGGTAAATCACTGGGTGGTTTGGTTACGTTGTGTGGTTAAGGGTGAGGCACATGGTCATGGGCTTATTGTCATGTACTTACTTAGCAGCATATTTAGATCTGGTTGATTTTGTACAGGTAAAAGGATACCCCTTCTTTGGTTTTATACAGATTGGAGCATACACTTCATATAATTTTGTACAGATTGAAGGATACAGCTCATAATTATGTATCTGCATGTAGAAGGATGCACCTTATGATTTTGTACAGATAGATGGATACACCTCATATGATTTTGTACGTGTAGAGAGACAGACATCATCGATTTTGTACAGGTAGGAGGGTACCTCATGATTTTGTACAGTAGGAGGATACACCTCATCTGATTCTTATAGGTAATAGAATACACTTCAAAAGATTTTGTACAGGTAGGGGGATATACCTGATGGTTTTGCAGAGATAGGAGGATACACCTCATATGATTTTGTACAAGTAGATGGATACACCTCGTATAATTTTGTACAGGTAGGTACACTTCATGTTTTTTTTACAGGTAGATTGATACACTGGGTATGATTTTGTACAGGCAGGATGATACACCTCACAGTGTTAAATAGTTTGAATGGTACAATAGATAGTAACATAGTAACAGTGTCATCAAGAAACCGGGTGATAGCAAAATGTGTATACAGGAGGTAAGAAGTATGGATAATGAACTCCATACACCGGGTATAATTTTGTACAGGTAGAAAGACACACCTCATGTTTTTTTACAAGTAGATGGATACAAAGGGTATGATTTTGTAAAGGTAGGAGGATACGCCTCATAGTGTTAAATACTTTGAACAGTGGAGTAGATATTAACATAGTGACAGTCATCATATCATCAACAGTGTCGTCAAGAAACAGGGTGATAGCAAAACATGTACATAGGAGATAAGAAGCCCAGGTTTTATCCTTAAGCTGGATGGAGGATTGCCTTTCCTTGCTCACCTTTGCAGTGCATTTCATACTGTTTTTCCTCACAATGGTGAGACAAAAGTATGAAGTTTTTGTACATTTTTGTCCTTATCACACAAGGGGTCACACGATGATTATGATCTTAAAAATGGGTCATGCAGTTTAAATCATGGTTAGTCTTAAAAAAAATCTGAAGTTTTATGTACTAGTATGCTGTTGCCACAAAGAACTTCAGACAACAAAGACATGTTTTTTATGAAACGGCAAAAGAAAATGTTTAAAATGAGGACCAAGGTTAGAGGAAAAAAATGTGTTTATATGTTGCCATACTCAAAGGATGTACTTTCCCAAAGAAAACAGATTTTGTTCAATTCTATTTCCTTGGTGATGAAAACACAGTACTGTAAGAGAGACGATATTATACAGGTTACGCACAGGTCACACATTCTACACCCACTCATACCATTTAAATAAAGAAGTACTATGGTGCATGCTATATGATGAGCCACTCAGTATTAATACACTTTTTTTTTATTAACCCTTTGACTCCTGCACCCTATCCAACAACTGCAAAAACTGCTTTACTCGCATGGTTGACAATGCAGGATGCTGGTGGACAGGGTGTGGGAGGCAAAGAGTTAAGTTTTTGTTTTCGTAGCGTGGTTGACAATGCAGGATACCAGTGGACAGGGTGCGGGAGTCAAAGGGTTAAATACTGGAACTTGCATGACATGAGACACTAGCACAGTACAGCAGACTACATGGAGAACCTCTTCTGCTCGTTCCTCTTGATACACTGTTCAAGTTTTTACAAGAGATCAGTAATAATTTTCAGGTTTTTAAAAGAGATTAGATTTCATCTTATATGATCATATGTACAGGAAAGATTTTTAAGCGCATTTTAAACTAGGAAGGGTTATCAAGTGTTTGTTTTTATATTGTTCGGTGTAATTTTTTTAATCAGGCTTGGAGTTGTTTTTAACATGGTGTTAGCCCTGATATGGCCTCATTGGTCGGGTAGGGTATAAACAACATGAACTGAACACAAGTCCAGTATATAATTACAGTTTACAGTTCATTACAGTATAGTACAATATGGTAAGTAATGGTCTTAATCACAAGGGTTCTGAGATTTTGTCGACTATTTCCATCAATCACATTAATAACAAAACCTTGAACCCCATGCTGAGGCAACCATAATTCCACCTACACATGCAAATGCAGATTTGCGAAGAGCGTCACACGCATAGATTTTAATTGTTTATTAAACTTCAGTCATACAAATGAAAGTCATGTACTGTGGTTGAGAATGATGTAAACAGAAGTCAGGTGGTTACTTGGTGGAGATTATACTACTACTACATACTTCTATGTTAATTTCTGTGAGATGCAGATGATTCATGTCAGAAGAAAGCTTGCTGCACTTGACAATACCAGACAATTATTAAACTTCAGCATGGGACAGCGGACTGTGAAATAAGACAGGAACATGGTTATTAGGGATCACTAGTTACAAAGACCTGAGGAGAGCAAAATAAATGAATACAAGTCTTCACACATACAACACACTCACAGACACACACACACATGCACGCCCGCACGCACACAGACATGCATGCACGCACGCACGTGCACACACACACACACACAAACACACAAACACACAAAAACCTTAAAACCCTTTGACTCCCACACCCTGACCACCAGCAGCCTGTATTGTCAACCATGCTAGCAAAGCAAAAACTTAACCCTTTAATTCCATCACCCTATCCGCCAGCTTTCTGCAGGAAGCTTGTGGATAGGGTAAGGGAGGCCAAGGGTTAAGTTTTGCAGTTGATGAATAGGGTGCAGGAGTCAGGGGGTTAAATAAGAAACAGACTGTCCTCCAGTGAAAACTAAAACCATGCAAAAGACTCAGGGGATTGCTTGTCCATACATTTATGTTTGTAACGGCCTAGAAAGGCAGAATTTGTTAGATTTTTTCCTTGCTTCTTTCTTCAGTTTATTTTGTATGTAGACAGATTATCCTTAAATTATTTGCATTATTTTTCACCCTGATATCTTTTTGTTTACACAAGTTTCAGATTTATTTTTGTGCAGACAGATTGCCCTCAGTAAAAAAAATGGTTTATTAGCATATATGTACTAGTGGTTATTTTTTTTTTCATTCTTTTTTTTACTTTTTAAAGCTTGTTTTTGGTTTTTAGATGCTTTGACGTGTTTTCTTTCAAGGTTTACCCACCTGGCTGCTATTGGATTCATCGGCACAGCTTTGTACGTTTTATTATTTGGGGTTCTTGAAGTGCCTGCATGCTGGATGGTCCTAATCTTTCATTTTCGTACAGCTGTTCCCGTATGTTTTTGATTTAGTTTTTTGGGTTTGTGGCCTATAGGGTTGGATTTTGGTTTGGTTTGTAGCCCCCCCCCCCCCCCCCCAATCCCCCCCCGGAATGTTCCTGCTTGTTCAGTGATGACTGATTCTTCTTGTGTCCAGGAATGGATAGGGCACAAGTCATTTCGTTTTATTCATGTTACAGAATTTATCCATCGGTCTCTCAGTCTGTCTTACTCTGCCTGTATGTCTGATTCGCTCGCTCTCTCTCTCTCTCTCTCTCTCTCTCTCTCTCTCTCTCTCTCTCTCTCTCTCTCTCTCTCTCTCTCTCTCTCTTCCCTCCCCCCTCTCCTTCCCTCCCCTCCCTCTCCCCACCCTCTCTCCCTCTCCACCTCTCTCACTTTCTGTTTTGGTTCTGGCTTTTCCTCTGTCCCTGTCTTGTCTGGTCCCATTTTACATCTTTCTTGCATACCCACTTATTTGCCTGCTTGCTTTCCTGCCCCTGTCTGCCATCACTTGTGTAGATTGTCATGTGTCAGATTGAAAATGCTGAACATCATAGATATGAACTGAAGAATGTGCTGATTTTGTCTCGTTCCTCCTATGCTCTGGGGATTTTTCTCTGTACCGTGTCTGAAGAAGCTTCATTGACTCTCCCTGTTTTCTGTTCATGTGTTGTCATATATTGTAACTGAATGTTTGCATACTTACATTGTTTAGCTGTTTATTATGAATATTATGTGTATTTTTGGCTTTTTTCTTAAACTATTAATCATTTTTTGTGTATGATGTGTGTTTTCGCTTTTCCTAAATCATTAATCAGTTTGTTGTAAATATATGTTAGTAAGTTAGCTAATGCTGACATATTTTTTCTGTCTGGAATATACTTTGTGTAATCTGATATTTCTGAGGCACTTTCTGTTGTTGTTTTTAAGCCTTGAATTTGATAGGTACACCTTTTTCTGGTCAAATATGAAAAGAAAGCTATTCTGTATGCTTCTCTGAATAGGATATGTATAGCAGATGCTTATGGCTTACATTTTTGTAATCAAATACAGGAAATGTATGCTTTTCTTTCTGTAATCAAATGTAAAAATTGGATGTTAACAGACATATGTATGTCTTACTCTCTATAATCTCATGTAAAACCCAGTGGCTCTCTGGAGGGTTTGTAATGTAGACACAGTCACTGTGTAAGAAGAGGCGTATGGTATGAAAGAATGCACTAAGGTTAATGTCAGCTCGTTAGCACTCATGAACGGCTCCATCTGTCTGATAAGACAGTGGATGTGCCTGGTTAACCATTTTACTCCTACACCCTGTCCACCAGCATCCTATAGTGTCAACCATGTTAGCAAAGCAAAAACTGAACCCTTTGATTCCCTCACCATTTCAGTATAAATAGTATCCCCACCTTCTGGAAATTTCTGTGCTAGAAATTTCCTCTTTTTTGTCACTCTTTTTGTTTCTTTCTTTCATCTTTGCTGTCATTTCTTCCTATCATTTTCTGCCTTGCTGGTCCATTCACCTATATGTGTTTGATAAAGTCTTACGCACTTTTTCTTAGGATTGATAATTGAATGCATGTATTAAGTGCATTAAGTATTTATAGCCCTGATATGGCTCTATGCAGCCGGCTGGGCTTTAAACAACAATAACAATAGCAACATCAGTATATCCAATGTGACAAGCATGTGAAATCTGGTTTTGCAGGAAGAATTGTCACCAATAAAAAATCTGCCGACAAAATTTAACAAGTTGATTTGATTGACGGTCATGAGGCAGGCCTCCATGTGGCATGTGTGTGCCTGCCTGTGCATTTAAAATATATACTCAAGAATGGCTTTAAACTAACTGTGAATTAAAAACTGTTGTTTGGTTGCTGTCTCTTGTGTATTTATTGCTTGTAATGATTCATTTAATGAACTAACCAGATCATGCGTTTTGTAATTTTTATTCTTTTAGAAACAGTTTGGTATGGTTCACTGGAAAGATTGATGTGTATTTGCTTGCTTATGTAATTATATCATGATTTTTTTCTTGTTTTGTAACTTCAGTTCCTGTTAATAGTTTAATCAGCTACAGACGTGATGTGGGTTTTTTGTTTGTTTCTTTCTTTCCTTCATACTTTTATTTCCTTTTCATGTTTTGTGTCTTTTTTTTTCCTACTTTTTTATTCTTTTAATGAAAGTAGAGAAAATTTTGCTCATTTTGTTTTAATTCTTTTTTTAATTTTTTTTTGGTATTGTTATTGGTATCTAAAATAGGATTTTGTTTTCTTTTTCAAGCATTTTGATATTTGAGTCCAAATACCGTGAATTAGATAATCATTAATAATTCAGAATAATCATTCGTAATCGTTAATAATAATCTGTCCTCATGATGTGATTTAAAATTTTCTTCAAAGTATTCATGTATACGTACAGTAAGTTTCCGTGGCCCATTTTTTGATTATTGTTTTGATATATATGTCATGCTGTGTAATGTGCTGAATGTCAGTCATTTGCTTTTCATCAATTATTCAGTATAAATAGTATCCCCACCTTCTGGAAATTTCTGTGCTAGAAATTTCCTCTTTTTTGTCACTCTTTTTGATTCATTTGTGTTTCTGTTCTATCACTTTCGCTTTCTCATCCTCTGGTCTGATCTGTCTTAACTTAATAAATATCTTCTTCCTCCATTTCTTTATCTTTTTTCTTTTTCCTTTTTTGTCTCTACATTTATTTTTGTTTTTTATGTCTTTTCATCAATTATTTAACACCATGTGCTTTCATAATGATATGCTTTACAGCTCTAGTCAGGCACTGCTTTGTGCCAGCAATGGTATTTCATCTAAAGCTGTTTCATCTCTCCCTCATGAAGATGTTGTGCATCATGGTTTTGTGGTCTACCCAGAGTTTTCATATAATGCAGTGTAATGCATGGTTTAAGTAGTAAAATGTGGACATGATGCAGAGAATTATGGCATCAACGTGATGCTGAAAATGTTGCTGTCCAAAGTAGCTCATTTACATTGTTTTGTAACTGTGATGTTTGCATTGTTTTGTTGAGGTAGACGTATATATTGCATATGCTTTGTGGTTTTCCTTTTGTGTGAAACCGGTTTGCCTCCTGTACTGAGTGTGTGTTATTGTGTGGTTTGCTTTGCTGTGTGATTGATATGTATCATTATTAATGTTTTTTATATATGTATAATATGTTGCTTGTGTGTGTATTGCATTGTTTGAACTTGAGGATTCGGAGTTGTAATTCAAGCCTAATTGCAGCAGTATCATTCGGTTATCAGTCTTTGTTTTCCCTTCTGGCCCTTCTGTGTTTCTGATTTTGTTTACTCTCACTGATGTCCTTTTTGTCTTTGCAGCTGATGTGTTCCTGCCCTGCCCATTTCTCTGTGATTTTTGACATGCTGTTTACAAACTTTGCTGCTAATGTACTTGTGCCTATTTGATGTTTTTGTTTTTGTTTTTTTGTTTATGTTTTTGTTTCAATTTTAAATGGCTTTCTCAACTGTACGCTCTTTTTCTACTCAGTATCTGCCTGTCTGCCCCGTCACCCACTCTTTCATTTGCTTTTTGTGTAATTTGTTTTAATTATAATGTTTGGCAGTATTTTATTTTCCGTGTTTTAATAAAAGCAGCAGCAGATATGCAAACTGGCATTTGTGCTGACATCTGCACTGTAGGAAAATACTGTCACGTTTCATTTGTGTTTCTGTTCTATCACTTTCGCTTTCTCATCCTCTGGTCTGATCTGTCTTAACTTAATAAATATCTTCTTCCTCCATTTCTTTATCTTTTTTCTTTTTCCTTTTTTGTCTCTACATTTATTTTTGTTTTTTATGTAAGCTTAGAGTGTATGTAGATTAGCAAGAACTCGTTGAAAGACAGGTCTAGTGGTACCTGATGCTACTATCCTTGAGAAATACAGTGTTTTTAGGTTTGAAAAACAAATCTCTTCCTCTCTTTTTGTCTTACCTGTCTCATGACTCCAATCTCCCAGAAAATCTTTAATACATAAAAATGCAGTTTTAGTCTTATCTGTGTGTGTGTGTGTGTGTGTGTGTGTGTGTGTGTGTGTGTGTGTGTGTGTGTGTGTGTGTGTGTGTGTGTGTGTGTGTGTGTGTGTGTGCTGTCATCATTTGGGCTACATAAGTTGAAGAATCATTCAGACCTTTGAACATGCAGTTTTCTGAAGGCTGAAAGCATCTTCCAGACGAATGCATGCAGATTTGGACTAAGCATACAGAGCATTGTTCGAGTGATGAATTCTTCTTGAATCAGTTACAGCATTCATTCTCTGTAGATCATGGGTGTGTGAATTGCTAGGTTTTGGGGCTGCACATTTTGGTCTCTGTTTTAGTCATAACTGTATCGCTTTCTCCTTCCTTACCTTGCTTACAGAATGGTAGCTTTTAAGGAAAAAAAAAAAAAGAGAGAGAGATGTATGTATATATTTTGTCTACGGTTCAAGTAATCTCTCTGTGTTGTGAAAAATAAAACTGCAATTAACATCACAGCAAGGGAAATTTCTTGCAATCTTATAATTAAGTCATTTCTAGTCAACAGATCTTTTTTCATTTATTTAATCAAATGATAAAATTGAGTGATTTTTGTGTGTGAGTGTGTGTGTGTGTGTTTGTGTGTGTGTGTGTGTGTGTGTGTGTGTGTGTGTGTGTGTTTGTGTGATCACATTGTTTTTGCCTTCAGTTTAAATTGCTAGTGCTTGTCACTAAACTTTTGTTTTTATTTTCAGCTAACCGGTTCAATCTCAACCTTGGAGGCTCATCAGACCCTCCAGCATTGTGAGTGTTCAGTTTTGCTGTCTGTATCTTATACATACACTGTTTTGATGTTCAGTCACTGTAACTGTTTGTCTTTTTTTTTTTTTTCATGTGTCATCATTTTGATGTAGGGGATAGAATGTTTTTCATAGCTGAAATGCACTGGATATATTTTTCTTCCAGAAATGGTAAGAAGCTCTTCTGCCAACCCATTTTTTTGTTGCCTTCTGCCAACCCATTTTTTTGTTGCCTTCTGCCAACCCATTTTTTTGTTGCCTTCTGCCAACCCATTTTTTTGTTGCCTTCTGCCAACCCATTTTTTGTTGCCTTCTGCCAACCCATTTTTTTGTTGCCAATTATATTTGTATATATTTTTTGTTTATCTTTGTGTTTCTTGTGCTTTATTTTGCAAAACAGATTAAAAGTATAAAGGGTAGTTGTTTTCTTGTTCATTTGTTTGTTTGTTTGTTTGTTTTTCGGTTTGTTGTGCTCCCTGTCTTCGTCTTGCTATTTTATTGATTTAAGATAGTAGACAAATAATTTGATTAGTGCTAAGTAGTGGAAGGGAAAGCTAATATTTTTTTTTTAGAATTTTATTTAGTTGTTTTTTTTTAAAGAGGTAAGTGCAGCTTTAAATCTTATTTCCATTGTTTTAATCTAGGAACAGTTATAAAGTACATACACTGTTTGTGAAGTAAAACTGTTTTTTTTTTTATAAAGTTATATCACAGTTAAGGAAACACGTAGAGGTATGCGTGCAGTGATGACTAGTCATAGACTATAAGCATTTTTACATTTCAGGTTTAGATTGTGTATATCATATTAATTCTTGATGTCTTTAGTTTAGATAATATATATCATATATTATTTCAACTTAAATGTTATGGTTCAGTCAGCGTTTATTAAATAAGACATTAATTGAATTACAAATATGATTCATCAGTTTGTATTTATGCTTGGGGGGGGGGGGGGGGGGGGGGGGGGAATGCATATAATTGATTGAGAATGAAAATTATTTTTTGATACTGTTATTTTTATTTCAGTGTTGGATTATATTTTTTAGTAATTTAATATAAAAAAAATGACTGCCAGCATTCAGGCAAATAGGAATAAGAAATACCCAAAAATTAATCAGAACATATCTTTGGTATAACAAGACAAGACAATTGATTTCATTTGTCTTCTCCTTTTATATGCAGTTCATATTTTTCAATGTTTTTGTGATTGTAATGACTCCAAAGTCTTGATGAAAATGATAAACTGAAAAAGACAGTGGAATACAGGATTGAATGCTGAAACTAGATGACCAAAAAGACTAATACTATCTTTACTACGGTTCAGCGATCTGCTGTGGTTTGGTTCCCCCTCCTTCTTCTGTATTTTTGTTTTGTTTTGTTTTGTTTGTGTGTTTACTTATAAATAGCTGAATTTTGTTATTTCATGTGGAAATTTATGTCAGTATACAGATTTTGTTTTTTGTCATTATTTTGATTTTCTGTTTGTTAGATACACTTTTTTTTTTGGTTTGGCTTCACAAATTTGAATGTAACTGGAATGTTGCCAAAGCTTTCTTTGTTTGCAACATGCATGTTGATTATGTTTGGGAAGTTTACACCAACAAATACGTGTGACTGTGCAGTGACTGCATACAAGACTCATTGTTGATTAAGAGTGGTTGAAATCAAAGGGACTTGGCCAGTGTTCAAGTCAATAGAAACCAGAAACTCATGTAAACTGTGTAAGAACATATATTGAATCAGTGGAGAAAAAAGATAGGTGCACGTTGTCAGCCAACAAGCTTTTGTCAGTCATACAAGGTCACCAAAATTGCTAGATAGCAAATTCATGTACATTTTGTATCTCCAGTTTTTATCTCCAGTATAACTGATGAAGGAAAGGACATTGTTTTGATGTCTTGCCTTTTTCAAGTTTTGTCCTGAACTTTGTCGCCTTCTATCTTTGTGAACTTTGTCATCTTCTTTCTTTCTTGACATTGTCATCTTCTTTCTTTGTGAACTTTGTCATCTTCTTTCTTTCTTGACATTGTCATCTTCTGTCTTTGTGAACTTTGTCATCTTCTTTCTTTGTGAACTTTGTCATCTTTCTTTCTTGACATTGTCATCTTCTCTCTTTGTGAACATTGTCATCTTCTCTCTTTGTGAACTTTGTCATCTTTTTTTCTTGACATTGTCATCTTCTTTCTTGACATTGTCATCTTCTATCTTTGTGAACTTTGTCATCTTTCTTTCTTGACATTGTCATCTTCTATCTTTGTGAACTTTGTCATCTTCTATCTTTGTGAACTTTTGTCATCTTTTTTTCTTGACATTGTCATCTTTCTTTCTTGACATTGTCATCTTCTCTCTTTGTGAACTTTGTCATCTTTCTTTCTTGACATTGTCATCTTCTATCTTTGTGAACTTTGTCATCTTTCTTTCTTGACATTGTCATCTTCTCTCTTTGTGAACTTTGTCATCTTTCTTTCTTGACATTGTCATCTTCTTTCTTGACATTGTCATCTTCTTTCTTGACATTGTCATCTTCTATCTTTGTGAACTTTGTCATCTTTCTTTCTTGACATTGTCATCTTCTCTCTTTGTGAACTTTGTCATCTTTCTTTCTTGACATTGTCATCTTCTCTCTTTGTGAACTTTGTCATCTTTCTTTCTTGACATTGTCATCTTCTTTCTTTGTGAACATTGTCATCTTCTATCTTTGTGAACTTTGTCATCTTTCTTTCTTGACATTGTCATCTTCTTCTCTTTGTGAACTTTGTCATCTTCTATCTTTGTGAACTTTGTCATCTTTCTTTCTTGACATTGTCATCTTCTCTCTTTGTGAACTTTGTCATCTTCTATCTTTGTGAACTTTGTCATCTTTCTTTCTTGACATTGTCATCTTCTCTCTTTGTGAACATTGTCATCTTCTCTCTTTGTGAACTTTTGTCATCTTTTTTTCTGAACATTGTCAGTCTTCTTCCTTTCTGTCAATTTTCTTCCTTTCTGAACTCTGTCATCTTCTTTCTCTTTGAATTTTGTCATCGTCTTTCTTTCTGAACGTTGTCATCTTCTTTCTGTGTGAACTTAGTCATCGTTCTTTCTGAATATTGTCAATCTTCTTTCCTTCTGAACTTAGTCATCTTCTGTCTTTCTGAATTTTGTCATCTTCTTTCTTTCTGAACGTTGTCATCTTTCTTTGTGAACTAAGTCATCTTTCTTTCTGAACTTTGGCATCTTCTTTCCTTCTGAATTTGGTCATCTTCTGTCTTTCTGAATTTTGTCATCTTTTTTCTTTCTGAACATTGTCATCTTTCTTTCTGAACTAAGTCATCTTTCTTTCTGAACTTTGACATCTTCTTTCCTTCTGAACTTGGTCATCTTCTGTCTTTCTGAATTTTGTCATATTTTTTCTTTCTGAACGTTGTCATCTTTCTTTGTGAACTAAGTCATCTTTCTTTCTGAACTTTGGCATCTTCTTTCCTTCTGAACTTGGTCATCTTCTGTTTTTCTGAATTTTGTCATCTTTCTTTCTGAACGTTGTCGTCTTTCTTTGTGAACTAAGTCATCTTTCTTTCTGAACTTTGGCATCTTCTTTCCTTCTGAACTTGGTCATCTTTTGTCTTTCTGAATTTTGTCATCTTTTCTCTTTCTGAACATTGACATCTTCTTTCTTGGTGAATTTTGTCATCTTCTGTCTTTCTGAATTTTGTCATCTTTTTTCTTTCTGAACATTGTCATCTTCTTTCTGAGTTTTGTCATCTTCTTTTATACCCCCCTCTCTCTTTCTCTCTTCTCTCTCTCTCTCTCTCTCTCTCTCTCTCTCTCTCTCTCTCCCCCCCTCTCTCTCTCTCCCTGCCCCCCCTTTAAAAAAATTTTTTTAAAATCTTGACCGAGGCCAGTTGACTGAAAATTTGCATCTTTCTTGTTTCGTTGCTTTAAATGCATGATATTATCCTAGTCAAATGCATGATCTCATTCTCATCACATTTGTTTCTGGTTTCTAAGGATGAAGCATAGATTAGGAACTCACTGTGGATATAACAGTATACCATGATTATGTATATTTTAACTATATTTGCATCAGATAATTGCTGACAAAACTAAAGTTTACTGTTGACTAATATTGCAGTTAGCACTAATTTTTACATTCACATTAATGTTATTCAGACATAATCTTGCATGATAAACTGATATTCAGAAGTATTTACTTGTAACTGCACTTAAGTTTGATTCAGCTATGATTTGTTTGTGTTTATCTTTAAGACAGAAATTAACTGCCAGGATGGATAGTTGGTATAAAATTTGACTGTTTTTTATCAGATAAAAATTTAACAATGACAGTGGACACAATCAAAAGAGCAGAGTTTTCCATGGGCAACCAGGTGTGTGACTTCATGGTATATCCCTTATGACTTAATGGTATGCCCCTCTCTCTCTGATTTGTAAGCAGCTTATGCCCCTCTCTCTGATTTGTAAGCAGCTAATGCCCCTCTCTCTGATTTGTAAGCAGTTAATGCTCCTCTCTCTCTGATTTGTTAGCATTAATGCTCCTCTCTGATTTGTAAGTAGTTAATGCCCCTCTCTCTCTGATTTGTAAGCAGTTAATGCCCCTCTCTCTCTGATTTGTAAGCAGTTAATGCCCCTCTCTCTCTGATTTGTAAGCAGTTAATGCCCCTCTCTCTCTGATTTGTAAGCAATTAATGCCCCTCTCTGATTTGTAAGGAGTTAATGCCCCTCTCTCTGATTTGTAAGCAGCTAATGCCCCTCTCTCTGATTTGTAAGCAGTTAATGCCCCTCTCTATGATTTGTAAACAGTTGATGCCCCTCTCTCTCTGATTTGTAAACAGTTAATACCCCTCTTTTTGATTTGTACACAAAAACAGTTAATACCCCTTTAATTTGATTTGTAACCAGTTTAAATCCCCCTTTTTGATTTGTAAACAGTTAATGCCCTTTTCTTTGATTTGTAAACAGTTAATACCCTTCTTTTTGATTTGTAAACAGTTAATGCCCTTTCTTTTGATTGTAAACAGTTAATACTTTCTTTTGATTGTAAACAGTTAATGCCCTTTTCTTTGATTTGTAAACAGTTAATACCTTCTTTTTGATTTGTAAACAGTTAATGCCCTTTTCTTTGATTTGTAAACAGTTAATACCCTTCTTTTTGATTTGTAAACAGTTAATACCCCTCTTTTTGATTTGTAAACAGTTAATACCTCGCCTTTTGATTTGTGAGCAGTTAATATCCTTCTTTTTGATTTGTAAACATTTAATACCCTTCTTTTTGATTTGTAAACATTTAATGCCCCTCTTTTTCATTTGTGAATAATTGATACCCCGCCTTTTGATTTGTAAACAGTTAATACCCCTCTTTTTGATTTGTAAACATAGCCCTGATATGGCTCTGCGCAGTCAGCTGGGCTTTAAACAACAATAAAAGAAAAAGAAAAGAAAGATTTGTAAACAGTTAATACCCTTCATTTTGATTTGTAAGCATTTAGTGCCCCTCTTTTTCATTTGTAAACAATTGATACCCCGCCTTTTGATTTGTAAACAGTTAATACCCTTCTTTTTGTGATTTGTAAACATTTAGTGCCCCTCTTTTTCATTTGTAAACAATTGATACCCCGCCTTTTGATTTGTAAACAGTTAATACCCTTCTTTTTGATTTGTATATATTTACTGCCCCTCTTTTTCATTCGTAAACAATTGATACCCCTCTTTTTGATTTGTAAAAGTTAATACCCTTCTTTTTGTGATTTGTAAACATTTACTGCCTCTCTTTTTCATTTGTAAACAATTGGAACCCCCCCCCCCTCCTCCCCATCTATGTCCTAAACACTGAAAGCCTGTCAGTAGTGCTCTGCTTAGCTCAGGTCATCCAGTTGATAGCTTGATAAAGTTTTTAGTTTGGTTGCTGATGTATATTGTTTACAGTGTTGCTGTAGATCTTTCTCTGTGTGCACATCTGTGCATACGTGAGGGTATGTGTGTAAAAATGCACACTTACACAGACACATCTTGAGATGCAACAGTAGGGATATGAGGAATATTGTTTATCATCAGTATAAATAGGCAGTGCTCACTTGAAGGGAAAAAAAAACACTTAAGGAAAATAAGAGCAGCTGAAACCGTTTAAAGCTTGGTAATGTTTTCTTGTTAACATATCAAAATTTGTCACCTGAACTGATACATTTAACCCTTTGACTCCAGTACCATGTCCACTGGCATCCTGCATTGTCAACCATGCTAGCAAAACAAAAACTTAACCCTTTGATTCCCTCATCGTATCCATTGGCGTCCTGCAGGAAGCTGGTGGATATGGTGAGGGAGTCAAAGGGTTAAATTTTTGCAGTTTGTGGTTGGGGTGCAGGAGTCAAAGCGTTAATTGCTCATCACAGACCAAAACTGTACACGTCACAAAGAGTTGCTCATAGTAAGCTCTGCTGAATATTTTCCTTTTTTTTTTCCTCCCTGGAAAAACTTCCACTTAACCCTCTGTCCACTGACAGTTTTTGTGAGTGTGAAATGGACACTGCAGGGTTATGGTGAAAGTCTGTTGATGTTTTTTTTTTTGCGGGACTAACTTGCTTGGCTTGTTGCTTTGTCTGTGTGGCGGTAGTGGCAGTGTGAAGAAAAGAAGCTCAAATGACTACACTGGCGCCAGCATGTAAGTCACACATGATCGTTAGCACTTTTCTTTTTTCTTCCTTTTAATGTATGACATTTTTTGTATGGAATGGAAGGAAGGGGGGTGGAGGAGGGGGGGAGGCACTTGATGGAAAGATTGCAGTATGCATTTTCATACATCTGTGCGTTAGTTTTCTGTTTCATTATGCCTTTAATTTTTTTCTTTAAAAAGGTGTGTGGGTGAAATGTAGATGGAGATTGATTCTTCTAAATATGTGATTGTCATTTAGGTAATTTACATGTGATATCTGTCATTTAGATAATTTACATGTGGTATCTGTCATTTAGATATTACGTGTGATATCTGTATTTCTGCAGCCAAGGTGTCTCATGAAAGATTCCTTAGCTGTTTGCCTTTTGATTGGTATCAAATTTAAGTCACCCATAAGTCTGAAACAATTATGGATCCATAATTTTGAGTAAGCTTACATCCTTGGGGAGGGGAATTAAGATAGGCACAACAACTCAGAATTTGTTGCCTGCTACCAAGCTATGGGGAGGAACAGCCAAAAGGAAACTGCCCCAGGTGTATGGTCTACGTGGATCAGTGAAAGCGAAAAGTTGTAGGACTGCATGTTTAGCATGGCTTCCTATCTAATCTTTTACTGTTATTTCCATTCATTATATCATGAACTTTAACAAAGTTACAATTTTAATGATAATAATGTAAATATGTCTGGTCTTTGCAAGAATGGACAACCTTTGTCATCTTCTGGGGAAAAAAACTTCTGCAGAAAGTGCACATTATTGCATGTACACATGCATACCTACACACTCACACGCACATGCGCTTGCTCACATCTTCACATTTATAGTTACACACCCATGCACACTCACAAGCAGTGTGTATGCATGTACGTTTTTTTAAAACTGTTGTTTGTGTACTCTAAAACATATTTTGATTTGATGATAAGAGAATTAAGTTTTGATTACATGTAATATCTGTCCAACATACCCAATATGCAAAAGCCAGTTATTAAGTTCAGACAGTAGCATGATGGCTGTGTTAGACCTGATAAATTAACTTTTTCTGTTCTAGCCCACTTGGCAGTCTGTATATTTATCTACGTTTCATTGTCTCTTCTTTAACCCCCCAGATCCCATACTTTTTTATTTAAAAAGTTTGATGTTAGTGTTTGTGTGAGTCAGTTTAGGTTAATCAGATTTTTTTTAACAAAGTCATTATCTTTCTACTAAGTTAGTTAGAAGCATGCCAGCCAACCAGAGAAAACATTCAGTCATCACCCTTTGAATATTCTTATGGTTTAGAGTTTCTTTGTTGTTGCTCTTTTATATATATATTGTGGGATGTTTGGTAGAAAGAAACTCTAGGGAGAGCTAGACAACAGAAGGTCTTCAGAGAAGTAACCCCCTTTAGACAAGTGTTTCGGCCCTGAACTCCTTACACTCTCAGGGGGCCGGGCCACATCCAGGTCATGACTCCCGGATGCCCTTCTGCTGTTGTCTTTTTTTTTTTCTTCCCCACACCGGGGAGCGAACCTGGGCGATTCTGCGCTTCAGAACTGCGGTGCGCGGTTTTACCAATGTGCTAACGGGGCACACATCATCTGTAGGGAATTTAATCCTTATAAAGTTTACTTTTGGTTCCTCCTTGCCCAGATCCAGCTTGAGCTCCTTTCTGCTGCCTCTGCCATCGCTTTAAGGGTTCTAGTCTTCCCAGAAATGGCGAGTTGTTTCATGAGATCATAAGCGGAGGTGCCCACAAACCCTCTTGCCCCGACCTCTATGGCGAAGATTTTGACCCGCAGACCTGCTTTCTTCAGGGTGCTGGCAAGACCGGCATATTTTTCGGTCTTGTAGATATGTGCTTCTTCCATTCTGCTTTCGTATGGCACAGTGAGTTCTATCAGAATCACTTGTTTCGAGGAGTCAGAGTGGAGAGCAATGTCTGGTCTCATGCCTGTCTTGCTGATGACATCTGGGTAATTTTGTGTTATAGGATCATTTTGGAAGTGTTGCTCAGATTTCCAGACCAACACTGCAGGTGTCTGCATCCCATGGGCTGTTATGACAGTAAAACATAGCATACAGCCCTGTCTCACAGTCTCAATCCTAGTCGAAACTGTAGTTTCATGATCATCAGTCTCCATTATGGTGAAATCATCAGTCATCATAGCCTCATGAATGTTGTCCCAGCTTCTGCATCCCTTCATGCCTTGCTCTTGTGGTGATGTCGATTTTGGTTTCCTCTTCCACTTCCATGTCTCAGATGAATTCAGGTTTGGGTGTTTAACCAGTCACCGTGGTGTAGTGGTTAGCGCAACGCACTACCGACTGGAAGATTGTGGGTTCAAATCCCCATCAGTCACTTCAAAAATCATTGTGGGATTTTTCGGGCTTCCTACCTAGACTTGGGTGGGCTATGGGCTCATTGGCTTCAAAAATCATTATGGGATTTTTCGGCTCTAACGGGCTTCCTACCCAGACTTGGGTGGGCTATGGGCTCATTGGAAAGACTGGGACCACAGAGTCGAGTCGTCTGCTTCATAGATGTGTCAGAGGGTGTTGCTCAGATCTCCTGACCGATACTGCAGGTGTCTGTATCTCTTGTGGCCTGGTTGATGGCAGGATATATTATGATAGTAAGCGTAGAGTACAGCCCTGTCACATAGTCTCCATCCTAGATGGAACTCCATAGCATCATGATAATCATCCTCATGGACATCATCATCATTGCATTGTGAAAAACTGTTCCAGCTTCTGTGGCCATTAAGGTGGCGTACAAAATGACACCAAAAAAGGGTGAGCACAGAGGTATTTCCCCGAGTGCAATGAACCCCCCACCCCCACCCCATCCACCACCCCCCCCCCCCCCCAAAAAAAAAGTTTGGGTGTTTAGTATCAGTGGTTCATGGGGGCTGTTGTTGGAGGGCTGTGGTGGTGGTATTCTTCCATGATTGAGCGGTTGTTATTAGTAGTGGGCGTAGTAGGCAGTGTTCTTTGTAAGTCAGATTAGAACAGACACCGCTGGACTCTATAGAAGTGACCCAGCAGCGGTTCTCTTCTGGGGGTTTACTCAGCATCTCTGGCTTCCATTGGCTTCCTAGCACTGGATTTTGATTGAATAAATTTGGGGTAGCATGGCACCCTATCCACCAACTGCAAAAACTTAACCCTTTGACTCCCTCACCCTATCCATCAGCTTCCTGCTGGAAGTTTTTACTTTTCTATCATGGTTGGCAATGCAGGATGCTGATGGACAAGGTGCGGGAGTCACAGGGTTAAGGTAGTGCAGAAGTTTGGGCAGCAGAAAGAAGAAAGAAGAAGAAAAAACAGATTTAAACAAACAGACAAAAAAACCCAAAAAAAAACACCCCAATCTTTCATTTAAAAGCATATTGTGATGTTGATGATTTGTAATGTAGTGGTGATGTGTAATGTGGTGTTGGTTGTGTAGGAACTCGTCCACACACAGCACAAGCAGTCTGACAGGGAGTCATGCCAGCTTATCCAGTTCAGGATCTAAAACAGCCTGCAGGTAACTCATCATCTGATGCTGTCTGTCTGTGTCTGTCTGTCTGCTTGCCTGCCTGCCTGCCTGTCTGTCTGTCTGTTTGCTTATCTACCTACCTCTCTCTCTGTCTTTGTTTTGTAGATAACTGTTCACCTCTTTGTGTCTGTCTTCCTCTGTCTTTCTTGTTTATGAGATTGGTAATGGGAAAGCTTTTGTGCTTTTCCCTCCCTTCCACCCTCCTTCCTTCCCTACCCACTCTCCCTCCTTCTCTCTCTCTCTCTTGCTCTTTCTCTCCCCCTCTCCTCCCTCTCTTTCCTCTCTCTTTCTCACTCAATCACGTAATGAACTTCAGTATCACTTTGAATGCTTTCCCTTCAATTTGAAATGTTTTTAGGGCTAAATATTTGGTTTCGAAGTTAAAAGAATGTGATCAGATATTTCAGAGCTGTCATTTATCTTATTCCTCTGCATTTCTAAATTAGTAAATATGATTTGTAGTGCAAACATAAATTGGGTATTTGAACACTGAGTACCTTATTTGAAGACCTTGAGTACCCATTTACCTTTGTGTTACGAAGTATGATTGAATGTTTCAGGACTGTGATAACTCGATACCCTTGTAAAGCTGGACATGAATCGGAGCTGTCCTTCGAAGCTAATCAGATGATCTACAATGGTAAGTCTGCCTTATAAAGAAAAGCAGAAGTTTTTTCAGTCATTTTTTAACAACTCTTCTGCATACAGATAACTGTGTTGGATATGTGCACTTACGTTTAGTTGTCATTTGATGATGGTTCTTTGGGGTTTATTTTCCTTCACTCATTTTGAATTTTGAATGAAAGTAATATAGGCAGTGATTTAAACTTTTTTTTTTTTTAACCCTTTTGGATCATAGAGGTTGGCAATTGAGGCAGCTCCAGTCAGCAGGCTGTCAGCTGTAAGTAAATGGATGGTGCAGTTTTTTGCATTGTTCTTTTTGTGCATCAGGCATGAGCCAGTTTGATGGTGAGGTTGTAAAATTATGACAGTTAAAATGTAGCTACCCTGAAGCCATCCACTGTTCAGTTTTTGAAGCAGTGTGTAGCTACGCGCTACCGGTCTGAGGCCATTGCTTGAGATTCACTATGGCTGGAGGAGCTGTAGAGAAGGGTTTAAAACAGTTCTCTTTACCAGTATTCATTGAAGTTCTTATCAGTGGATTATGTATTTTTATTTCTTTATTTTTTTTATTTATTTTTTTATTTATTGTAAAAAACATTAGAAGAAAAAAAAAACAAGTGTATCATAAACTGAATACACATGAAACTGGAATTAGAAAGAGTACTCAAAAAAACAAGACAGGCATAGAAATTTTATAGCCAATTGGCCTTTGGCAAGCATACACAGAAGATAACAAAGAAATAGATTAACTCAGTTTAGGACAAAAACAACAACAGAACAGCTCATTTCTATCATGTTTTGTTGAGCTGGAGAGAAGAAAACAACCATATCATACTTTGCCATTGTTATAAAACAAACAACAACAAAAAACAAACAAAAAACCAACAACAACAAAACACAACAAAATTATGGCAACAGCATATCTCAAAAATGAATACACACGTTTGCTGCTGACTTGGTTTTAGTTTACCGTTGTAATACTAACAGTGATGATAATGCACATTTATGGTGCACCGAACATTGCTGTAGGCACAAACAATTCTACAATACAAAAAGAAATGAATGGATACATTTAACACATATTCACTGATTTTACCCATGAACATTATGCACACTCTCTCTGTAACATATACATACAAGGCACTACAAGAAGGCAGTAAAACAGGATAGGGTAGGGTCAGTATAAAAAAAGTAATTTAAAACAGAAGGATTCATGGAAAAAATGGGCTTTAGGTTGGGTCTGAAAGGAAGAAAGGTTAGGCAAATTTCCCAGATCAGAGGGCAGATTATTTCACAGAAAAGGCCCAAAATGGACAAAAGATCAGAAAGCATGAGTCTTGCGTCTGTATCAAGAGATTTTGGACAGCCAAGTGTCAGAAGAATAGAGGATAGGCATGGAGCAGTTCATAGATATAAGCAGGAGCAGTATCAGAGACAGTGTTGAAGAGGAAGCGAGTGGAGTGTACAAAATATGGATGTTAACTCTCATAGCGAGAAGATTTAAGTACGAGTCTTGCAGCAAAAATTTGAATTTTCTGTAGAGATTGAATAATAGATAAGGGAACATCAATTAGAAGAGTGTTAACAACAATGATTTAGACAAAAAAAGTACACAAGAGATAATAAGAGTTTTGGTTCCAGTATCAGTGAGAAGATGGTGATTAGAGCTGATTCATTTCAATTCAAAATAAACTACTGGACATACTTTGGTTATATGTCATGCACATAAGCAGTTACATGAGTTGTGATACACATGTTTGTGGATGATGTGGTTTCAGTATGCTGCTGTTATGTGAGCAGTTGTAAAAAGATGAGTGTTACATTGTGTACATAAAGATGTTTGTGGGTGTGATGTTTCAGTGCGGCAGTCTCGAGAGCCTGGTTGGTTGGAAGGAGAATTGGATGGTAAGTCTGGACTGATTCCAGCCAACTATGTGGAATATTTGGACTCCTAGCTCAGCCTGTCCCTTGCTGTGACAACACGTGTATACACTGGACACACACACATTATCACTGGCAGAGATGAAAGGAAGGACAGAGTGATAGAAGCAACGGTTGATGGAAGGAAAGAGCAGAGGTCCACATGATGGAATGGAGAAGAATTGGCAAAGTTTCTTTCAGTGGAAGGGAGGGACATGGTAGTGGATGGTTATGTGAGAAAGTCTCTGCAATCTGCCGATCTACTCTGTGATAGCAGAGTATGTGTGGACTTGTAAAAAGGACTGTCATTTTTCTCTGTGCGCATTTCTTTTGACTGTAGTGCACATGTGTTTAGCTTGACAGCTAGGTGTGCCTTGGAGTTAAAGAGTGGGGGATGTCACTTCTGAGGAATTGTACTCATAGCATCTCTGTGGTGACAGCAGCCCAGTGTGGTATGATATATCTCTGTGAAAGGTGTATTACTGACGTATTGATGACTAGAGCAAGTGGTTGGGAAGACCAAGTGTGTGTGACCGCATCATGCAACATGCTGCGCTTTTTGAGGAGAGCTATTTATGATGAGATCTTTTCTGTTGAAATCTGATGCAGTGGCAAACTGTGTACCTATACAGATGTATGGCTTGTGCTTTTTTTCCTTTGTTTTTCCTCGTTTTTGTGTGTGTATGTTGTGATTGCAGGAAGTTTTCAATGACGTAAAAGAAAGAAGAACATGGCTACAGTAAAATGATTTTACAGTGGAGCAGCTTGTGTCTTCTTGGCAATCTTAGGGACTGCAGCAAGCAGTGTAAGACTGAGTCAGAGAATCAGTGACTGCTGTGAAAAGTTTGACTGTAGAAAGATGCGTGTCTGTGATGACGTCTTTTCTGATTCCCGCATCAGAAGACTTGGGAAGAGTGAGCTGCCTTGTAGGATGTGTGTAGGACAGTAGGTGATGCTGACAGGGGAGACATGCTAGAATATCATGGCTTCTTGTGTCCATGTGATGAGCACTATGATCCCTGTCAATAGATTGAGCAGTTTTGACTGGAAATGCATATGAAGGATTAGAGGTTCGGGATGGTAAGTGGGCACTGTGAGTGTTGAACAAATGAAGTTTCAAGAAGCTGATGGATTGGTGACATACTGTGATTCAAGTTAATGCTGCATTGATTGGAAGAAATTCTCTTGTAAGTTGTTTTCAATGCTTTTTTTTCTTTCCTGTTTTTCATCTTTTAACTTCTGTCCCATTCCAGCTTCTCTTTCCTCCTTGTCAGAGAAGCTACAGGAATAATGAAAGTGAATGTAATTACTTGTAGGATGATATGTTCATAATATTGTGTGTTTGTGTTATGTCTGATAATGTTCCAACTAGTGTACTGTTGTCATCCAGCATCATGGGACTTTGGTTTCTAACATTTTTATTCCCACAGCCTGTCCTCCAGCTTTCTGAAGGAAGTTGGGAATAGGGTGCGAGACTGAAAGGTTCAGTAGTAAAAGAGTTGGACTGCCAGTACTGGCTATTGTCATATGAAGCAAATTCAGTATCTGCCTGTGTGACTCTGGTCATTGACATGATGTCCACTGAACAATGCCTAAAAGAAAAATAATCGAACAGAAAAAAAAAGTTGTCAAAAAAATGCTCATTGTGTCAGATTTCAAGGGATTTTGTGTTCCATATGTAATTGTGTGGGGTTGTCACTGTTGTATTTACAATCGTTGGGGTTGTCAGCACAATTTTGTAAAAAAAAGAAAAAATAAAGAAATTTTTTTTAATGGAGGGAGGGGGAGACAGGTACACTGGGATAGGCAAGGTGAGGGAAATGTCTGTGAATTGACTCCTGCAGCATCCACATTAGATACATATATGTATCTACATGTATAGATTGATCTGCAAATGTTCCAGTTACACTGAGCTGAAACATTTTGTAGACCAGCCCTCAGATCAGTTTGAAACAATTTTTGGCAAGTGGTTGGATTATTTTGAAACAGTTTGCAGATCTGTGATTGACTGATTTGAAACAGTTTTTAATGTAAATCTGTAGTTAGATCAGTTTGAAGCATTTTGTAAACCTGTGTCTATATTTAGATTGATTTGAAACAGCTTGTAGATCTGTGACATAGCTGTGATTAAATTAGTTTGTCAATGTTTATGATCTTACCTTGAACCAATGTGTTTGTGAATTAGTTGCCAACGCCTTTTCAGGCTGATGTTACTGTCTCATCATCATCATCATCAGTGTTCGCCATCATGTAACTTCTTTCTTGCAAACTGCTGTCTAAGCATATAAACAAAAAGGTTGGCTTTCTTTCTCACACAAAAAACCTGTAATTTGATAAAATGCTCAAACCAAAGAAATTATTGTTTTTATTAACAGTGTAGTATGTATTTGTACCAAAGAAGTCAGAAAACATACCGGTTTTTCCATCACTTACATGACACATTCTGCAACATTGAAATTCGACTTGGCAAAAAATGTATGTATGATGATAATATAAAATGAAAGCAAAACCTGAGCATGATTGTCAAGGAACACACTTATGGTATAAATATGGTATGTCTGGAATGTAACTTCAGCTTCCTTTTCTTCCATTATTAATTTTTTTCAGTTTAATTGCACAGCATGGAATGACACTACAAGCAGACACACACAAAACATGTGGATGTGCACATTGTATTATTATCATGTCTTTACGTTGGTCTTTTATTAATTCAGTATCATGCACAGTGGGTTGGTTGGTTGTTTTGATACAGCTGTGAATTCAAGATCTGATATATTGAGTTCAGTCTCATTCTGCAAAATCTTGCCTGTTCACTGCCCATCTGAATGTTTCCATCATTCTGGTGGTGTCATTGTTTCATATGTCCCTCCCCCCCTTCCCCATTTCAAGAGCTTGCAAGTACATAGGGTTTTGCACAGGCTCTGGGAGTCTGCCAGTAAAGGCCAGCAGATTTTGGTGGAGCACATATGGAATTGGCAAGTGCAGTGAACTCCCTTGAACAAACTCCCGACAAAATCCAAACTCACTCATGATGCAATGTACCACTGGACAGTATGAGGAAATGGCAGTCAACATGAAGGGAGACAAACAGCAGATGTTTGATTTGTACGATCTGTCCTCTGAAAAGTGTCACTTTGTGGGCAGTATTGCAGTGTTAGTTTTCTGCCTCTGCAGTCCCTGGGTTTAGTTGGGCTCTGTCAAAACCAACACAGGATCTTGCAGCAATGACTCCAGATCAAGAATAGGCATTGTCAAGCAAAAAATCGTCCAGTTGAAGAACATATGGAAAGACAGAGGCATACCAACGAAATTGAAAATAAGAATTTTACGCTGCTTAATTTAGCCTGTTGTCATGTACAGATGTGAAGCCTGGACTTTGAAGAAAGATGATGAAAATAGAATAAATGCAGCAGAAATGTGGTTCTACAGGCGTCTTCTCAGAGTGAAATGGACAAACAAAAGAATCAGTGAAAGCATGCTAAAGGAATTAGCTTTCTAATGTAAAATGCTCCCAGAGATCAACAACAACAAAAATTCAAGTATATCAGGCACATGAACAGAAGCACAAGAACCAACTTGATGGCATCAGTCCTGCAGAGGAGAGTCGAGGCAAAAAGAAAACAAGGAAGGTCAGCAAAATCCTTCATGGACAACGTCGCTGATGCCTGCAAACTGGGGCTCCATGACATCATATACAGGAACAGAGACTGTCGCCTGGCGATCCTTAGTGACAAAGAGTGGAGCTCTCCCACCATCATCCATGGCAGTGGAGATAGATGAAAGGAGTCTCTGGGATCAGGACATGCCAGGTGCTTGATATCAGTAGTTCAGGGGGGAGGGGGGGGCTGCATTGGAGGCATGTAGCGTTAGTCTTCTTTCCCAGGAAGATATTCGCTCAGGCTGGCTGTGCTATTAATGTGATTATTGTCCTCCATAAGGGTTTATTGAACGGTATTCTGAGTATGTTGGATGAGGATAAGCAGAAATGCAGAATCTCCTGAGTGTTCTCATTGCGGATTGAGAGGCCCTTCAGACTGTCAGGCAGTGGGACTGCTACTGAATGGACCTGGGTTTGATGGTGTGTTGGACCATCATGAAAGCTCTCTACTCTCATTAGTCTCAACATCCTTCCCTTATCCTCTTTGAGCCTCTGACAGAAATACTTTGTACTTCATACATTTTTGTACAATGATGATAACTGTGTGAATCTGACTGAAGTGTTCAGTTGCTTGTGATGTGTTGTTTTTAAAAAAAAAATTGTTGCATTGTTATCATAGTTACCATTTTTAAGTGCAGTATCTACTGTGACTTGTCTTTGTGGTTATTATCTGCTTTGTGCCAAGAAGACTGACAGTCTCCCGTCATCTTCTTTCATTTTCCGTCGACATATTTAAGCCACATCTTGCAATGAACATGACCGGTTTTTGTCCACTTCCTGCCAACTGTCATGGATCGTGGCAGTCAGAGGAGTTGTAATTGGCCATATCTCCTGTCACTTTACTTGGAAGAGGAGACAGTTGTAATTGGCCATGTCTCCTGTCACTTTACTTGGAAGAGGAGACAGTTGTAATTGGCCATGTCTCCTGTCACTTTACTTGGAAGAGGAGACAGTTGTAATTGGCCATGTCTCCTGTCACTTCACTTGAGAGAGGAGACAGTTGTAATTGGCCATGTCTCCTGTCACTTCACTTGAGAGAGGAGACAGTTGTAACTGGCCATGTCTCCTGTCACTTCACTTGGGAGAGGAGACAGTTGTAATTGGCCATGTCTCCTGTCACTTCACTTGGGAGAGGAGACAGTTGTAATTGGCCCTGTCTCCTGTCACTTCACTTGGGAGAGGAGACAGTTGTAATTGGCCCTGTCTCCTGTCACTTCACTTGGGAGAGGAGACAGTTGTAATTGGCCATGTCTCCTGTCACTTCACTTGGGAGAGGAGACAGTTGTAATTGGCCATGTCTCCTGTCACTTCACTTGAGAGAGGAGACAGTTGTAATTGGCCCTGTCTCCTGTCACTTCACTTGAGAAGGAGACAGTTGTAATTGGCCATGTCTCCTGTCACTTCACTTGGGAGAGGAGACAGTTGTAATTGGCCATGTCTCCTGTCACTTCACTTGAGAGAGGAGACAGTTGTAATTGGCCATGTCTCCTGTCACTTCACTTGGGAGAGGAGACAGTTGTAATTGGCCATGTCTCCTGTCACTTCACTTGAGAGAGGAGACAGTTGTAATTGGCCATGTCTCCTGTCACTTCACTTGGAGGAGGAGACAGTTGTAATTGGCCATGTCTCCTGTCACTTCACTTGGGAGAGGAGACAGTTGTAATTGGCCATGTCTCCTGTCACTTCACTTGGGAGAGGAGACAGTTGTAATTGGCCATGTCTCCTGTCACTTCACTTGAGAGAGGAGACATTGCTGCAATATGTGTTCTGTTTTCTGATCCTGTTAACTATACAGCAGATTGGTGAAGATGTCAGTTTGAACCTGCAGTTCTGTGGGTGGTGAGCCGGTTGTGGCCAGTGTGGAGTTTCATCATGACCTCTTGCTTTATCTAGAGTCTCCAGTAAACGAGCGTGGAACAGGATTTGATAGTAAAATAGGATGTGGTGGTGGGTTTGTTCTGCTGGCTTCTTTCTGTCTCTCTGTCATGATGTCTTTCTTTTTTTCCTTTCTCAGTTGTTACGTGCAATCCATTGCCATGCTGTGGACATGATGATATTATTAGATACGCTAAGAATGTAGAGGCAGTGGCATTGAGGTCTTTGGAAGAAGTAATTTGTACAGTGTGTGTGTGTGTGTACGCGTGCGTGCGTGTGGCTGTGTGTGTTCACAAGACAAAATGTCAGTGTTTAGCAAGTGATGGATCATTGTGACTTAGTGAATGTAACCTTAACCCTTTTGCATTTGCAACATTGATTTAAAACACCTTGGAATATTTGCATTTCTTTGACATTTTTACATGATACATTCAAGCCAACAGATGTACTGCCGTTTACTTAAATGTAAGTGTAAAGCTGTAGAGGAAATATTGTTTTAACATTCTAACACAGGCATAGATTAGTCATTATGGCCATACAGAAAAAGCTCACACATTGTTGCAGACACAGGTCTCACAAAGAGCATGCAGTGAAATGTACTCACGCAGCACAGGTTGCTTGATGTTTTGTACACAGTTCGTGTCAGACAAGGGGTTTATCGCATCCCATGATACTCCAACTCTTTGTTGAACTTTTCTTCATTTGTCTGACTAAAATTCTGACTCTACATGATGGAAGAGGAAAAACCTTTCTGCGGCAGAAATTATAGCATGAACCTGAGGGATGTGAGGCAACATGAAGGTGTTTTTCATGGAAAGGTCAAGCAATAAGAGGTACCTGCAAAAGTTTTAAAACTGATATGGCATGACTCCTTCATGAAGATGGCCAAGTGCAGTTTTGTCTGGTACTTTAACCCTGTGACTCCCGCACCCTGTCCACCAACATTTGCGTTGTCAACCATGGTAGCAAAGCAAACATTTAATCCTTTGACTCCCTCACCATATCCGCCAGCTTTCTGCAGGAAGCTGGTGGATAAGGCAAGGGAGGCTAAGGGTTAAGATTTTGCAGTTGGTGGATAGGGTGTGGGAATCAAAGGGTTTAAAGTTTATCTGTGCAGAATCAGACTGAAACAGTGGAGATATGGTTTCTTGAGATCTATGCGTTGCCTAATCAAACTGTGACTTACAGAAACATGTGTTTTCATTTAAAAAGCTGGAAAGGGTATTTTGTAAAGCCTGCTTGCTGTTGGTGTCTTTAAAAATTGTTAGTTTCATCTTGTCCAGACAAATGCAAAACAAAATTATCAAAGCATAATCGTAATCACACAGTGAGGTAAAATTCTAATTCATGCAAAATATGGATGTGCTTTAGACGCAAGTGTATATATCATTATATGCACATTCATCTTGAGACATTTGTCAGGATTTTTTTTAATAGTACAGCCCCGTAACAGCCTTGTTTGTTTGTGGTTTAGGGTGATAATAAGTCAGATGAAATGTTCTCTAGAAAGGCTGGGTTGGCTTTCATCTGGCTGTTTAGTGTTGTGAATACAAGTTGTCTGCAGTGAGAGTAGGGATCACTTTTGTAGCTTATCCCGAACTTTTGTGACATACTTTTTAAAGGATAATTTTCAGTGACCAGAAGTGCAAGTACAATTTTCTGTGGCCAGGATTACAAGTGTGATTTCAGAGGCCAGAATGTTTAACATTGTCCCATAAATTTTGATTTACCATGGCAAGATTAGACTTGAAATTTACATTTTCAAATTTTATTGTTCGCTGCATGGTGTTTTTGGTGTTAGTGGTCGTTGTTGCCTTTGCTTTTTTGTTCATCTTGTCTGGGGATTTATGTTTGGTATTGTTTCTCATTTTTTCTTCTCTTTATTGTTTCTCTTTTGCAGGTAATTTGATCCTATCTTTCATAGATTGTATGACATTGTCAAAGAGTGGTTCACTTTGCAGTTTATGGGGTCTTTTCTTTCTTTCTTTCGTTCTTTTTTTTTTTTTTTTTTAAATTTGATGATATGTCTCTTCAGCTCTATGATAAGTATTCTTTAAATACATGTTTAGTCTCTATGTAGATCACTCAGCTGGTATAAAACAGGTGAAGATAGTTCCATAGATAGAGGAGTAAGTGATAGACTTCACTACTCACAGGACATCTGCCTGAGGTTAAGCGTACACCTTCCTTGCTGCTTTATCTTCCCCAACCCTTGTGCATATCCAATTTCACACAGTGTGTTCTTCCTCTGCTTCTTCTTCTTCTTCTTCTTCTGCCTTAACTCTGTGAAGAACTGTTCACCAGATTGCACCAGCTGTGTTGGTTGTGTTCTAAAGCCTTGGTCTCTGCAAATGGTCATAGTGCATAAATCTGTAAATCTCATCAGTTGACTGGGGATAGATCTACAAGAGTGACTGCCCACGTTCAAGCAAACTGGAACCAGAAAAAAACATGAAAAAAGGATCAGAATGCATATTTGATACAACCAGACAAGACAGGCGTAAATTTTCGGCAGACTGGCTTTTGTCAAGCATGAAGATCACAAACGAACAAACACCAAATGCAAACATTGGGAGAAAAGATTGACACTTCCCTGCTGTTGCTCGTTTGTGATCTTATGCTTGACAAAGGCCAGTTGGCCAGAAAATTTGCGCCTGTCTTTTCTGGTTGTATTAAATATGCGTTCTGATTCTTTTTTCGTGTTTTTTGTGGTTCCTAAATGGGGATAGTTTGTATTCAACATGAAAGTAAATATTAATGGTGCAGAGGTTGTACAGGTTTTGTTTGTCTTCTTTAGTCTTTTAAGATATATGGTTGTAGAAGGAGAGGGGCTGATTTGACTGTTTGTTGTTGTTATAATTGGTGGTGTTGGTTTTTGAAAGAAAAAGGATGGGGGGGGGGGGGGGGTCACAGCCCCTGTATTATAATGTTTTTCCCCCACCATTATCAGCAATAAATTTTCTCTGTGTTTATTTATTTGTTTTGTTTTGTTTTGAGATTTTTGTTTTTGTTGTTTTTTGTTTTTGTTGTTTTTTTGGGGTTTTTTTTTTTTTGCGTTTGACAGATGCGTATCCTGGCTGTTGGTACAATTTTTGGTCTTGTTTCATTAGTGCTGCTACCCTTTGTGCACAACTTCCCATCATTAAAATTATCTTTTTTTTTCTTTTTGGCTGCCAGATGGGCTAAAACGCACAAATACGTATTTGTTTTCTTTGTTGCATTGCTGATACTTTTTGTATAAAATGGTATGCTCTGTATCAGTATCTTTTTTTGGCTGTGTTGTATCTCGAGGGCTTATAGTTGTACAGCTGAGTGTTTATGCAGTATGAAATATGTCAGTAGTCTCAGACTATATTATTAACCCTTTGACTCTGTATCCACCAACTTCATCAGCTTCATACAGGAAGGATAGAGGGAGTCAGAGGGTTAATTTTGCTGTTTGATCATCAGTTGCTTCATGAAGTACTACCAGAAAGCTGGTGGATAGGATGAGGGCGTCAAAGGATTTAAAGCGTTAAAATGCATGTCAGACTTAGGACTTAAGCACACAGCATTTCCAGTAAACTGTACATCTCCAGAAGCAGGAAATGTGTGTGTGTGTGTGTGTGTGTGTGTGTGTGTGTGTGTGTGTGTGTGTGTGTGTGTGTGTGTGTGTGTGTGTGCAACTAATTCTAGGGATTGTGAAGGTGCTCTGTGCTCCCCACTAATGTACTGTTAGCATGACTGGTGAGGAATACTACAATTTAATTAATACATCTTCATAAGCATTCTTTGGGGTAGAGCATTCTGTTGTCATCATGATGAACGTTAGATTTAATAATTCCCAGGAAAATCTAATGGTCCCAATACAATTGGTTACCTGCAGCAAAGGGTCTGTAGTATTACTCATAAATAGTAACATTTATTATCAATACATATATGGTAAGGTATGATTTCTTGTTTATATTTGTAAGTCTTGTATACTTTACGTGTTTTATTTTGCTTTTGTGTACTTGTTTTTGTTATAAATGCTGTTTGTTCTAGTCTTCACGGTCACTGAGCTTCCAGTCTGTCTGATTTTACATACATATGCGTACATACGCATTGTACACAGATACATATAGTCTCATTGTGTAGCAGTCTCAATCAGCCTTTCCTAAATGGTTGAAGCAAAAATTCATGTTTTAAAAGAATGCCTATTGATCCATAGATAAAATGAACTATCAACAACATTGGACAACAAGAAACTCGAGGCTTATGGTGTGCTCTTGCGTGCACACACACACACACACACACACACACACGCACGCACACACACACGCATGTTTATATTATGGCTAATTGTGAATATTGCAGTTGCATCTAATTCCCAAGTTTGAATTATAAGGACAATAATCAGTGAATTAATAAATAGATAAAAAGTACTTGTAGTCTGTCTATGCATTAATTTGTGTATTAATGTTGCTGTCCCCAAATGTCCAGATTGTCTTGATATATGTATAGTATATAAACCTGTACTGTCGGAATTGTCTTGTACATATATAATATAAAGCTGTACTGTCCAAATATCATATTTGATTCTTTGTGTATACTCAGCCATCATTCTATTCCAAATTGTCTTGGTATAGAGCCATTACATTGTATTTCTGTAGGCCACCATTTGTTTTCTGCCTGTTGGTCTGGTTTTTTAGTAGATAGTGATATAATTGGAAAATTGTGTTTGTTTTTTTAAACAGATAATGGTATATTATAAGAATAATGCTAGACAAAGATGGTGATGTATTAATGTGTTACATTCGTCTTTACTGTACATATCTTTTTGCCAGTATTTTTACAAATTGTCATCAGGAAAGTTTTTAGTTTATATCTTCATGTCCAGGTTGTTTCTCTACTGTTGGCTGTTCTTTCAGATGGTTATTAGCTGTCTATAAAGCAAACTACTTTCTCCAAATTTCCACATCTCTTTGTATCCTACGTTCTACATTTCCATTAGTACAATTCTTATGTCATTAGATATTTACTTGTACTTTCCAGATTGCCTGTTGAACAGAGATTCATCAGTGTATGAAAATTGTAATTTTTGTTTGTTTTTAAGATATGATTGTGTGTATTATCTGTTGGTCAGGTAGTGTGCTGAAACTGGTTTTGAGTGAATTGATATTATTAATGTTAATAAGAGAACTTATGATGTATTGTATGTATTATATGTTGATAGATAGGATAGAACCCAAGAACAAGGTGCAGCAAAGTAAAATAGCTTACACTCTGTAATGAACAACTTACATGTATATATATATGTCTATATATATATATATATATCTATCTCTATATATATATATCACTCACCACAGGAGGTATGTGCTCAGATGATGCGCAGTACAACATATATATATATGCACAGTATGGTACACAGCACTGCTAAGGTGGTGTGAAGGATTTACTTAGCAAGTATTAGTAACGCTCAGGGGTAGGAATTCTAGGATCCACTGATTTCCACAGTAGAAAGAATCCATTTCCTCAGATTACATGGGCCTTTCTAAGAAAAATCAGTACTGAGCTTCTTTTTTTTTTCAAAGTAGAGTGATTTAGTATGTGCTTGTGGAAAAAATCAGTGCAGAAAATACCTTTTTAAGCACTCTGAATGCCTGATTTGATGCCTGAAATTCACCAGATTGCACAGATTTTAATCATTGAAGATTTGTGGTGGATAGCATACCCACACATCCTATAGATTTCGTTTTGATTTTGTTTTTTTTGTTTTTCAACAGTTCCCACCACATGAACATGGATAGACATATGATGTATGTTTATGTTAACTAAGTGTGCAGCAGTATGCAAGTGAATGTGTTGGAGAACCACATGGCCATGTAGACAGTGGGGTTGTATTACAGTGATGGTTATGTTATAACCTAAGGTAAAGAATTGAACCATTCTACACAGATACGTCTCTATCCGTTTTTGTGACAAAGTAAACCAGGCATCTAAAACAAGAGAGTTTAATTTTGGTTTTGTATTGTGTGAAATGTGTCCAAAGTATATTAATCGCATGCTATATTATAACATGACTACACTAAAATGGCTCAGAGGAGGCAGACGAGAAAGAAGTTGATTGGCTGTTCCATCCTTCTTTGGATTTCTTTCACAAGTTTGTTACACATGTCACACACAAAAGTAATATTAATGGCAACAGCTCAGAATAAAGTTATCCTGGTTTCTTTGGCATGCTTTCGTTTACTTTATCACACACTTAGTATTCATGATTATCAGGAAATAACTTAGTCGTTCTTGATTCTTTCTCTCTCTGTCTGTCTGTCTGTCTGTCTCTCTTTCTCTCTCTCTGTTTTTGTTTTGTTTTGTTTTGTTTTTGTTTGTTTGTTTTTGATTATCATCAACATAGTCCATGCACTACAGGCATTCATGACCGTAACTGAGTGGCTTAATTATTCTGGATGGGCATTCATGACCGTAACTGAGTGGCTTAATTATTCTGGATGATCTATACTTTTGTTCACTCTTTCGCATGCATAACACAGCACTGTGTGTAAGCCAGCACTGTAGGCATTATGTTGCTGCACAGTCTGCATACTCTGTGTCTTTGGTGGGTAGTCATAATCCTATTTCAGGGCGGTGCGTCCTGGGTATTTTCATGTTTCCACAAACCACTGAACTCTGCTGTGATTTCAGGATCTCGTGTGATTTGGTTGTGCTGCATGCTTATATACAGGAATGGACTCAGACACCAACATGTTTGCACATTAATGATGCGGGAGGTTGGAAAAAATAATCCTTCACCCACAGATGTCACCACTACCAGGAAAGGTCAAATGTCACCTTTCACTTGGAACCATAAAGTCCATATCAGCATGGCTGTCACCTTTGAATAGTTTCTGCGATGATTTTTAGAACTTATTTTACAGTGATGTGACAATATGTGTGTCTTTGTTGTCAATGCTGTGCTTGTTTTTGTGTTAGGCTTTTGTTCATCTGACACCAGAGTTAGGGACTTAATTAGTATGGATAGTCAATTAGTCATATATAGAGCAAATCATGCAAATTTACTTTTTTTGCGTCTGGTTGAGTTCTATAATTAAGTTGGCTTTGCTTATATATATATGCCTGTGAGTGTGATATATACATCATTTACTATATGAGTTGAAGTTAATGAACATGCTATATTGCATATTTTAGTATTACTCATTTACTGTAAGGTATTATTGTGTGATATTGCATCTTGATTGATCGTCATATAGATATGTTTTCCTTTCTTGTCTTCTCTCTCGCTCTCTCTCTCTCACTCACTCTCTCTCTCTCTCTCTCTCTGTCTGTCCTCTCTCTCTGTCTGTCTGTCTCTCTCTCTCTCTGTCTGTCTGTCTCTCTCTCTCTTGCTTTGTCATATTATCTGTCTGTCTGTCTGTCTTTGCCTTTCTCGGCCCTTTGCATAATGTTTAGATTTGGTTTTGTGTGAAAATGACGGTCATAAGTAGTTGAGCTGTGTGTTGGGTGATGTCACTGTAAAAGGAGACTGTAGAGAATAATGCCCCAGTGTTCAAGGACATGGTTCTTGGAGGGTTTTTATAACAGCTCATAGTGCTTAGCCCCCCCCCCCCCCCCCCCTCACAGTCTGTTTTCGGATGTAATCTCTCTCTCTCTCTCTCTCTCTCTCTCTCTCTCTCTCTCTCTCTCTCTCTCTCTCTCTCTCTCTCTCTCTCTCTCTCTCTCTCTCTCTCTCTCTTCTGTGTGTGTGTGTGTTTTGATGTGCATCGTGTTTAGGTAGTAAAGACTGTGTGTGTGTGTATGTATGCGTGTGTGAACACACACATGTGCTTGCTCTTTGTTTTGCATATTCTTCCTTCTGTGAAGTTAGGGCAGGCTGTGGTCAGGAACTGAGGAAGCACAGATGTTGATCAATACGAGAGAAAAGTGTTTGTGAAAATGTGTTTCGTTGCAGCAACTGCTTGTGCTTTATTTCCAGTCATATTCTTGTGTATACATGCTGCAGTTATCATGTTGTCAGAAAACAGTTGATGTGACAGTTTGGCTTGTCATACATATTGTTTGTCAGTGGATTGTTGATGTGGAGACTGGCTTATCAGTATCATACATATTGTATTCAAAGAGAAACATACCAATAATTGCCTGTCTTGTTTCGCACGCTCATACTTTGACTTAAACCTGTCAGATTTAGCTTGCTGTCTTTTTGAGCGTATATGTTGGTGTGCTGCATAATGTTCTGAAGTGTGTGTGTGTGTGTGTGTGTGTGTGTGTGTGTGTGTCTTTTGGCAAGCTGACTTATGCATGAAAGATGTCGTGGGTGATGTGCTCTGTCTTGCACTTTGCAGGCAGTTTTAAGATTCTTTCTGTATGATTTAGGCACATTTCTTTCTTTTTTTTTTTTTTTATTTCTTTATTTTAATGTTCATGTTTTGTGTGTGTTTGCATGCATATAGAATATGTGTGCATTATGAGTATGGTGGGGAAGGAGGGGGTTGGGGAGGATGGGACTGAGGATGAGCCTTTGTGAACATGGAGATGTGCACTAGCACCAGCTGTGGCATTTAAAATGAAGCAGTGTAACACATGATAATACATCAGTAAGACTTCATGGTATTTATGTGTATTATGGGTAACAGTGTATTCAGTCAGCATGTGGTGAGAAAATCTTGTGTTGTACATTTTGTGTATATATAAAGTTGTAGACTCTCCTCCTGAGTATGATTTACCTTGCTTGATTGGTTTTGTTTTTGGTTCTGTTTCTGTAGAGTCACAAAAAATAATATGAATATGTAATACAAAACATGGAAATCTGAAGTAGAATAGTTCTAATGACTTGTAAAAAAAAGTTATGTTTTTCAAAAGTCAAATGGGATTTTTAGTATTTGTGATGCGCTACAGGAAAACCCAGCTAAAGACACAGCTTCCAAGTTGTAGCTATAGCCAAAAATAGCTGAACAGGATCAGAATCATGATGACTGAGAATTATCCATTTTTTGGCTCTGATTATGTTTCCCAATATTTTATCACTGATTGTACCCCAAAAGCAGTTTATGAAAAAGAAAAGGAATTTATTACTGTCCTTGTCAGAAATACTTTTGCCAAGTTTAAATATGTCCAAAAGGGAAACTATGATAGATAGATCATTTCTGTTTTACGCATGTTGACTTGTAAACTTTCATATTTTTCAGTGAGTAAAAAAAAACTTGCAAAATGAAATTGTACACATTTACCCTGGTTTTCCTATATTAGATCTTTCCTTTTGCAAAAGAGATGAACAGGAAATGTATCATAGAAAAAAAACATTTGATGAACAGAAAATGTATCTTAAAAAAAAAACCCACACATTTGATGAACAGAAAATGTATCTTAAAAAAAACCCCACACATTTGATGAACAGAAAATGTATCATAGAAAAAAAAATAAACATTTGGTGGCAGACTGTTGAACACACCTGGCTAGCTGAGATGTTAAAGTGAGACAGTGTGTCAGAATGAGATAACACAAAATGAAGCTGACTGTGATGTTACATCATGTATGAACTACTCAGTTTGACCAGTTTGTGTCTAGTGAATATTTAGTGTGAACTAAGCATTTTTTTTTGTTACATAGTTGACTGTATTATACTTATTCAAATCAAGATTGAAAAAATCCAGTTTGCTCTCCAGAAATGTGATTGCACTATTGTCTTTTTATTTTTCAGGACTGTGTTTTGTTTATTTTGCATTTTCCTTTTATATCTTTGTTACTGTATAAAATTTGTCTTTCAATCAAAAGGTGTTCCAGATACTTTTTTGTTAAGTCCTAACTATTTGTTTTTCTGAATTTGAGTAGAAAATGTATGTGTATGAGTGTATCTGTTTGTGCCTGTGTGTCTGTCTTGCATAATTATAAATCAATTGTGAATGTGCACTAAAAAATAAGAATAGAGTGGTCAATCAAAGGGTTTAACACGATCCATTACATTCCTATTTTCTGTTTTCTTCCGATCCCAAAACATCTTGACATTTGCAGCATACAGAATCACTCACTTGTATATTGTCTGTTCCTGCCTGGGTTGACCTCTGCCAAAGTTAATTCACAGTTCCAGCTAAAGTTATGAATGACCTATTATTGGGTCATGTCAACCAGATTGGAAACTGTTTTGGGAAGGATATTTCGCATGCTTTGTTTGATTTTAACCAAATGAAGGTCATGTGCTTAGTCCTAGGAAAACTTGATTAAGCTTGGTCAGTGTCATGGCCATGTATGTGATTATGCTTAATGCTTTCATATGAATGGGACAGGGAAAAGTGTTAGCGTGTGTTGACATTTTCTTTTGAAAATGTATTGAACTGCATTTACTATTTTCAGTAGAAGACAGTACATGTAGAGCCAGTGTATGCGAGCAGGGTAAGGAAGCTTATCACTTGTGTATCATTTGTTATTAGGGTTTAATCTTTTAACTGCTCAGATCATTAGTGTTGTCACTAGGCTTAACCTTTTAACTGCCAGATCATTAGTATTTGTCACTAGGCATAACTTTTTTAACTGTGAGATCATTAATGTTTGTCACTAGGCTTAACAATTTAACTGAGATCATTAATGTTTGTCACTAGGCTTAACAATTTAACTGTGAGATCATTAATGTTTGTCACTAGGCTTAACAATTTAACTGTCAGATCATTAATGTTTATCACTAGGCTTAACAATTTAATTGTCAGATCATTATGTTTGTCTCTAGGCTTACCCATTCAACTGCCAGATAGTTAGTGCGGCTTTAAGTATTTTATATAACTGCCAGTGATATCACGATGAAGAGAATGTGCAGACAGAATCAGGGTGTAGTATGACATGTCCACTGACTTAAATCATTTACACCCATTGGCATGTAGCGCAGCACTGAGGATACGCCAGCCTTTTGTATAGCTCCCTGAATGTGTTTCAGGACCTTAAGGTTTCCTCGTGTTCATTGTCCAAGTATGACATGGCCAGTTGTTGATATATATAAAAACAAAAACTTTTAGAATGTAGTGAAGGAAAAGAAGGGCAAAGTGGGACAAGTGATGGCAGGATTGTACAAGAATGTAAAAGATGGAGACAGTAGACGTTTTTTTATACCTGTTAGTAATGCTTATCCATGCTCATTACTTAATCTTTTGACTCCTGCACCCTGCCCACTAGCATCCTGCATGGTCAACCATACTAGCAAAGCAAAAACTTATCCTTTTCATTCCGTCACCCTGTCCACCAGCTTCCTGCAGGAAGCTGGTGGATGGGGTGAGGAGTGAGTTAAGTTTTGTGGTTGATGGATAGGGTGCGGGAGTCAGTGGGTTAAACCCCTCCTCCTTCCTCCCTCTCCCCCCTCTCTCTCTCTTAGTTGTCCACTCTGGTTTCATTAAAAATGTCCCCATCTGTCTCATTCCTGCCTCATCCCTTTTTGTTTTTGCATGATCAAGCCTTGCTGTGATCTGTTCAACCTGTTTGACATGGCTCTTATCAAACGTTTGGAAATTGCTGTGAAGTAAGTTTGTAGTGTTGTGCTTTAGGTCAGTTTGTTAATGCACAAGCTTGCCTGTGTTTCAGAGTGCTTGGAAAAGAAGGGTGGGTGAGGGTGTTTTCACTGTAGTGGTCAGTTTACCAGAGCACAGGGTAGCTGTGTGGGAGTGCTTGGAACAGGCTATTGACAAAGGTGTGGGGTTCTTTTTCCTTAATTGCGCATGTCTCCCAAAGATTTTGTACGCTTTGAAAATAGCTAGCACTGTAGTAGCAAGTTGTGTACTGTCTGATAGTAACAGTGATTACACTGATCATGACTGACTGATTCTTGTTTTGTTACACCTGGCTTCCATTTCTGTGACCTGTTTGCCTGTTACTTTCTTTGTTTGTTTGCTGCATTTGTTTATGATTTGCAAATTGCTCATTCCAATTTTGTATATTTTTGCTGTCTTGAAGTTTTCTGTGCAATTTAACAGTTGGTTTAAGATTGCGTTATCACAATCTAATGTACAGTTTGTTGTGATTTTGAGGTCTTTTGATTTGTTCTACTGTTCTTTTGAGTTCATTGACTTGTACATATGTTGTATTCTTGTTGGGAGTGTAGAACGATCAAATTTTGTTGAACTGATTGTCTGTGAAAGTAATCACTAACTGCTTTTTAGATATAGGTGCTAAAGATTGGAGTGGCATTGTTCAGCTTTATGACATGTTGACTTCTGCTTTTTTTTGCTTTTTTTTTTTAAGGGGGGGGGGGGGGGGTACTGGGTTTCTTTTATGGGGGATGCTGTGTTCCTTTTAAGAAATGAATACATCTACTGCCACACGGTCTCTATGTCTTGATACATTTATACTGGATGTACATTTTTCTTCTCTTACTTTCTTATTTCAAGTCTGTGTAAAAATGCAAGTTGTGTAATTTCAAGTGTTAATAATTTACAAAGAAGAAGAGAACTGGGTTGGGTGTATTGTTCATTTGTCAATCATTTTGTCCTGTTCTGTGCACTGATTATTACTGGCTAATGTAAACGTGAAAAAAATTACATACTAAACAAGACTACCAGAGTTGGAGTGTTTGTGTTTGAGTGGTGTCCTGTCGATGTTGTTTCTTGCATACTTGCGCACAGTTCTGTACAATGATCAGTGTTTAATAGGTCCTTTGACACCAGTTGGAGCAAGATAACAAGAGTTTATTGCAGCCCAGTGCACAGACACAAGGAAAATGTTTTGGCTATACATACAATCACACTCACACCTCACAACAATAATAATATTCAACATCATAAAAGACATATTCATCAGTCATCCACGGAAACAAACACACACACACACACACACACACACACACACACACACACCACACACACACACACACACACACACACACACACACACACATGGGACTTAAACAACATAAGGTAAAAATTATTCTCTTACTTTCCCTCCCCCTCCTCACATGCACAAGACTAAAATCCAAAGACAGGTAAAAAAGCTCTGATGTATGACAATATTTTGTAAGAGTACATTCTATCGTGAGTTAAGAAAAACCGTCACTATAATCCAAGCCTGGGGAATTAAAACAGTTTATCAGTTAACAGTGATAACAAACAGATAAAAGACATATAAAGTTCCTTTCTAATAAGTATCACCGAATTTCTATCGGCCCTCTCTCGAGTATGCGGACTAAAAAGGTGCATGGAGGATAACAACAAATAAATGAAAATTTTACAGGTTTAACATACAATACGAAACAGAAAGAACTTAGTTCAGCAGAGAAAAGTGCATTTGAAATTGTCTCGTGATAGAATACTCATTATGCTTGAAAGATAACTACTCAATTTTACAAAATGTTATAAATTTTGTTAATTTCAGTTTATCTGTTTTCCTTCCAGAAATGAAGCAGCACATTAAGAATACTGATTCAACTGACAGGTACGTTTGTGTGATTAACTTCTGTCAGTCATCAGGTAATTGACAACATTCCAAAATAAAGTGAAACATCGCTGAAGGCATTGTCATCACAAAACTTAGATTCTGCTTTGACTGTATACTCCTTCACGCCTACCTAATTCAATTTCAAGCATGCACACACTGTTTGGTGATCCGTGAGGACAGGGAAGACCTCCAACAATCATCTGAATGTGGCTGTAGGAACCCACACATGAATTCCAGTTTCAGTCTCTCAAGATGTCTCTGCCGTTGGAACGAATTCCATAATGCACTAATGTCACAGGTGCCATGTGATGGAGAAGATCCTGAATGATCGTGGCACAAGCCTTAAGCCTGCACGTAAACCCACGAGACTGCACAAAAATACACATGAGTGAGATTACAGTGAAATGCTTGTTATACAACAACAAAAAGAAGTCTGTTGGCCCACCCCCACCACCACTCTCCCACTCCCCCACAGTGACATGGAACTCTGTCACAGAATGGGTAGGGGTTCTGAAGGGCTGCAGTCATCTTGGTAGGGTTCCTATTATGTGGTGTAACCCCTTCACTCCTGCACACTGTCCACCTGCATTGGCAACCATGCTAGCAAAGCACAAAGTTAACCCTTTGATTTTCTCACCCCATCCACCAGCTTCCTGCACACACACACAAAGAGGGAGTGATACAACAAACTATTAGTACACAGAACTGAAGTTTTATGCATTATTACAGCACAATTTCTCAGCGCTTGAAGTTTTAAGCTATATGACACTTCTGCTTTCACCCAGTTTTTCCATACTTCAAATTGCAAGCAATGTGATTCCTGCTTTCACACAATTTCTCCTCAAAAGTGGTAGGAAATAAGGATCACACGGTGGTTAGAACAGAATAACGTAATATTATGGTTAAAGCACTGCTTCTAAAAGCCATGATTAGGCACGATTTGTCATGGTTGTCAAATGAATGAGTGAATATTGACCGTGTTTGCACGCACACGTGCACACACACACACGTACGCACATACACACACACATGCACACACACATTCAAATGCACTCTGTGTCACATTCTAAGAAAAGCAAATGGTTCTACTTTAAGACCATGTTTCATCCAAACTCCTGGTAAGACTGCGGCTCGGTATGCTCAAAGATGGAAAAAAAAGATATGGGGGTGGGGGGAGGTACATTCACCTTTTTAAGACACGACACCTTTTCTCCTCGTTTTCAAATGCTGAACACGCTTAACCCTTTAACTCCCGCATCCTGTTCACCAGCATCCTGCATTAACAACCATTATCGCAAAGCAAAAACAACCCTTTGACTCCTTCACCCTATCCACCAGTTTCCTGCAGGAAACTGGTGGACAGGGTGAAGCAGTCAAAGGGTTAAGTTTTTGCAGTTGGTTTGCAGAGTGCGGGAGTCAAAGAATTACTGATCACGTTGCTGATACAGACGCAGCTTTTGTTCAGGGGTGTAACACAATTCTTTGGCTTCTGGACCTGGTTAGTGCGTGTCACGTGGCTATGTCCCGGGGTT
>CM060314.1:46831601-46834101 GCA_030674185.1 Monoplex corrugatus | reverse complement strand
ATCTGTCTGTCTGTGTACCTATCTGTCTATCTATCTTCCTGAATGCTGCCTGCCTGCCTGTCTACCTACCCACCTGCCTGCCTGCCTACCTACCTATCTATCTATCTATCTTCTATCTATCTATCTATTATCTATCTATCTATATCTATCTGTCTGTCTGTCTGTCTGTCTGTCTGTATGTATGTATTCATGCATGCATGCATGTATGTATGTATGTATGTATGTATGTATGTATGTATGTATGTATGTATGTATGTATGTATGTATGTATGTATTATGTATGTATGTATGTATACGCATGTATGTATGTGTATATGTATGTATGTATGTATCTTACCTCTCTATCTATTTCACCATTCAGTTATTATTTTATCAAGTGTAGTCACATGACAATGGTAAATAATGATAAACATTGCACACAACAATGTCGTTTCCATCAACTGCTAAGATCCATTCTCTCTGTAATTGATGGATGATTTACGTTATGGCACAGAGGCAGAGCACTCTCCTTACTCCTTTGACTCCCGCACCCTTTATACCAACATCCTGCATTGCCAACCATGCTAGCAAAGCAAAAACGTGTTTGTTTTTTTAGGATCATCGCATTCAGAGAGGTTACCTTTGTGCTCACTGTTTTTTCGTCCCATTTTCTACGCCATCTTCATGGCCACAGAAGCTGGCACATTTCTTTTTTTTGGTACTATGCGATGATGATGATGATGATGTCAATGAGGATGATAATCATGATGCTATGGAGTTCAATCTAGGATTGAAACTGCGTGACAGGGTTGTACTCTACACTTACTATCATAATATATCCTGGCGTCAACCAGACCCGAGAGATACAGACACCTGCGGTGGTGGTCAGAAGATTTGGGCATCCGTGAAATGGATGAGACTCGACTGTGTCGTCCAAAGTCTTCTCAATGAGCCCATAGCACGTCCAACTCTGGGTAGGAGCCGGTTAAAGCCGAAAAATCCCACAAAGATATAGTTTTGAAGGGACTGATGGGGATTCGAACCCACAACCTTCCCGTCGAGAGTCCGTTGCGTTAACCACAACACCACGGCGACTGGTTAGCAAAGCAAAAACTTAACCTTTTGACTCCCTCACCGTATCCACCAGCCTGTGGATATGGTGAGGGAGTCAAAGGGTTAAGTTTTTGCAGTTGGTGGATGGGGTGCTGGAAGTCAAAGGGTTAAAAGTGAGACTCTAAACGGCACATGTAAAATGTTTGTGTGTCAGTGCTAGCAGCCTGGATCGGGCTGGAAGACTTTGCGGACGAGGGTACCTTTGTGTGGGCGACCACCCGTGAAATCCCGGAACAAACCTTCTGGTGGCCTGGTGAACCTACTGACTCTGGTTCTGAGGAGGACTGTGTTTACATCTGGAAGGAAGCTAAATGGGTGGACCAAAACTGCGAGAAATACACGCACCCCTTTGTCTGTGAAATGCTGTGAGTAGACGGACAGAGAGAGAGAGAGAGGGAGGGGGGGGAGAGCGAAAGCAGAGCAAGGGAGAGCAAGAGATAGAGGGGGGGGGGGAGAGCAAGAGAGCGAGAGAGAAAGCGAGGGAGAGACAGAGAGGTCGAGAGACAGAGAGAGAGAGAGAGACAGAGAGAGAGAGAGAGAGAGAGAGACAGAAAGAAAGAGAGAGAGAGAAAGAGAGAGAGAGAGAGAGAGAGAGAAGAATAGTTGATGATTGCAGTTTGTTCAAGAGTGACTCATTGCACTCGTTTAAGTCCACATGCGCTCCGCCCATTTCTACCGCCAATTATGCCTCACATTCCCTAAGCTTGCGAGAAAAACTCTATATCCTAGAAAGGTCTTGGAATATGGAACGGGGGAGGGAGGGGGGGGGGGGGAAGAATGAGGAACCGATGAAAGACTAAGCTGACACCACCAAGAAGATGAAAACAGTAGGATGGGCAGCAAACATACCATTTTCTTTTTATTTTGCCGGCTGGGACTGAACTCGAGGTATCACATCTTCAGTCCACGGCGTTATCAAACGATGCAAACCAGCCCTTATCCTGTCTTTTTGGCCATTGTTTGATACCTGTTCATCTTCCACCACCCACGTAGCTGTATATTCACAAGCTATATCAGTAAAATCCCCAGGGTAGGTTACAGTCCTAACAGCCGGTACAGTGTTTTTTCTTCCCATTTCCTACGCCACGTTTGCTACAAAATTTGAGACTTTTTTTTTCACAATTCTCACAATGCTATGACGATGATGATGACGATAGCGATGATAATCACGGTGCTATGGAGCTCCACTCTGGATTGAGACTTTGTGGCAAGGCTGCACTCGACCTTTCATAATAATATGTCCTGGCGTGAACCAAGTTCGAGAGATACAGACACCTGAGGTGCTGGTCAGTGGATTTGAGCAACACCCTCAATGACACATCCATCAAGTGGATTAGAGTCGACTGTGGGGTTCTCCCTGTCTTCCCAGTGAGCCCACAGCAACTCTGGGATGATTTGGTTGGGGGGG
>CM060314.1:46784101-46829101 GCA_030674185.1 Monoplex corrugatus | reverse complement strand
AACAAAACAATCCCTTAATGTTCCGTGTGAAATATTTTCTTTCACTTCCAGACAACGCATCACGCACTGTCAATTCTACATGGAATGCAAAACAAGTGCGACTGCCCGCGTTCAAGCAAGCAAGCAAACAAACAAACAAACAAACAAACAAACAAAACAAAAACCGAAAATAGAATCAGAACGCGTATCTAATACAACCAGACAAGACAGGCGCAAATTTTCGGCCAGCTGGTCTTTGTCAAGCGTAAACGTAAGATCACAGACGAATAAACACCAAATACAAACATTAGGAGAAAAAGACTGAAACTTCCCTGCTGCTTGTCTAGTGGGAGAAAAAGACTCTTTTCCTCCTGATATTTGTGTTTCTATTTGGTGTTTATTCATTTGTGATCTTAGGTTTACGCTTGACAAAAGCCAGTTGGCCGAAAATTTGCGCCTGTCTTGTCATTGTATCAAATACACGTTTTGATTCTATTTTCGTGGTTTTTTTCCTGGTTTCTGCATGTAATGACTCGCCGGTTAAATTTGGAGTTCGCGCAAAGGGCTGATTGATCGAGCGCAGACAGTTCTACCACTGATTCCACAGTCAAATGGGTAAACTGTCGGAATTCCAATTGGAAGGTCTGGGTCTTTGATCCAGGTGGGTGCCTCCCGGCCTGGAGGGAGATTTTTTTTTTTTTTTTTTTTAGACTCCCAGGTCGACATGTGCACAACCTGCCTCCTGCCCGACGCCACTTTTCGTCTCCTGCTTCTTCTTCGTCTCCTCCACTGCCCCTGCCCTCGACCTCGCTGCTGCAATCTTCGTCTCCTCCTCTGCCGTCTTCGCCTTCGCCTTCTGTCCGGTTAGTACCGCCTTCACCTTCTGTCCCGCTAGTGCCGCCTTCACCTTCTGTCCCGCCGGTGCCGCCTTCACCTTCTGTCCCGTCGGTGCCGCCTTCGTCGCCACCCCGGCCACCACCATATGACTGTGATAAACTAAAATTATGCCTTTTTAATGCTCAGTCAACATGCAAGGATGGCAAAGCCGAAGTCATTGCCGATTTTATCGCAGATGAACGTGTTGACATTGCTTTTATCACAGAGACATGGCTTAACCCCCTTGGTCACGAACCTATACATGCTAGCCTCACTCCGAGTGGTTACAGGCTTGCTTCTTTCCATCGCTCATCCCGAGGTGGCGGTATCGCCATCCTCTACAAGGACTCACTCCATTCCTGCCTATCTTTCTCGCAGTCTCTGCCTTTCTCCCATCCTTCTTTCGAGCACGTTGAAGTATCCTTCCAATCCAACCCTCACCCCATCACCTTCTCCTGTGTCTATCGACCTCCACCTAGCTCTGCCAACAAACTCACCACATCCACGTTTCTGTCTGACTTTGACCAATTGCTTGACCACTACTGCCTCTTACCTGGAAATCTCATCATTCTAGGTGACATCAATGTCCACTATGACAACACTCACCGTTATGACACAAGACATATCATCAACTCTCTGTCCAATCACAATATGACTCAACACATTTCTGAACCAACCCATCAAAAAGGTCACATTCTTGACTGGATCATTTTTGTGATCACCACAATTCCGCTACTGACAACTGCTTAGTTCTTTCTACCCGTCTAACTTCAGCCCTTCCATCTGACCACTCTGCAATTCTCTGTTCTCTCGACATTTCTCCTCCTTCCCGTACCATGCGCACAGTGACTCGACGCAATCTCAAATCTATCGACCTCTCCACATTTTCATCTGATGCCTCCCGTCTCCTTTCTGAAAAGTTACATAACCTTGCCGATGAATTCTATACTACTCTCCACCATCTTCTGGACACTCATGCTCCAGCCACAACCCGTCTTTTACCTGACCGCCCCCCTACCCCCTGGCTCACTCATGAGATTGCCTGTGCAAAACGTGCCCGCCGCAGAGCAGAGCGCCGTTGGCGCAAATCCAAACTCACTGTACACAGGCAACTTTTCCAAGCCTCTAAAACAAAAGTATCCACCCTCATTGCATCAGCAAAAACAAGCTATTTCCAAACCAAAATCCTGAATGCCTCTTCTTCAAAAGAACTCTTTACAACCATGAATCATCTCCTTGGCACACGAAAAGATTTACCTCTCCCAACAAAACATGCAAATGAAGAACTCCCATCTGTATTCTCCAAGTATTTCACCACCAAAATACAAACTCTTCGTGACAGGCTTGACAGGACACCCTGTCAACCATGCCCACCTGACCCTTCCTTCTCTGGCACACCTCTTACTACTTTTACCCCAGTCTCACAAGAAGAAATTTTCAACACAATCAGATCCATGTCGTTCAAAACCTGCGAACTAGATCCTCTTCCAGGTTCTCTCTATTCCGACTGTCTCCCTACTCTCCTCCCATTCATCACTGACATCATCAACACTTCTCTTCAGACTGGAACTGTCCCAGATTCTTTCAAGTCTGCTATTGTTCACCCTCTCCTCAAGAAACACAATTTAGACCCAAATGAACTGAAAAATTATCGGCCTATCTCTAATCTCTCTTTCTTGTCGAAACTCCTTGAAAAAGTCGTCCTCAACCAGCTGAACTCTCACCTGTCTGCCAACAATCTCCTCAATCCTTTCCAGTCAGCCTACTGCCAGTGCCATAGCACTGGAAACTGCCCTACTACACATTCTCAACAATCTCCTCCTTGCAACTGATACTGGCAAAGTCTCTCTCCTCACACTCCTTGATCTGTCTGCAGCCTTTGACACCATTGATCATGGTATTCTCCTTTCTAGACTTCATCATACTTTTGGCATCTCTGACATTGCTCTGTCCTGGTTCACTTCATACCTATCAAACAGAAAACAAACTGTTCTCATCAATGGCACTTACTCTCAACCTGCATACCTGACCTGTGGTGTTCCACAAGGATCTGTCCTTGGCCCTGTTCTTTTCACTCTTTACACCTCCCCCATGTCCACCATCATCAACTCCCACTCTAAAAACACCACTTCTATGCTGATGACACCCAACTTCAAGACAGTGACTCACCTGATAATATACAGCGCCTGTTGACTCGCACCACTGAGTGTTACTCGGACATTAAGAACTGGATGACACACAATAAACTTCAGCTTAATGACGACAAGACAGAAGCTATCCTCATTGGCACCCTGAGAAACTTTCTCAGCTGCCTCCTCTTTCTCTCCCATTATGTAACACATCAGTCCCAATTTCTGATTCAGCTAAAAACCTTGGTGTCTGCATTGACTCTACCCTCTCCATGAACAACTTTGTTTCTCAAACTGCCAGATCTTGCTACTATCATCTCCATCGTATAAGGCTGATCAGGAAGTATCTCTCTGTGGAAACAACTGCAAAACTCGTTCTCTCCTTCATAATGTCTCGCATTGACTATTGCAATTCACTCCTGTCTGGTCTTCCTGCCTCCACCATTCACATTCTACAGCGCATTCAAAACAATGCTGTACGCCTTGTACTCAAAAAGAAAAAAGCTGACCACATATCTCCTCTCCTGGCACAACTTCACTGGCTCCCTGTATCAAAGCGCATACAGTACAAACTAGACACCATGTGCTACAAAAGCCTCAATAACGCAGCCCCCGATTACCTGTCAAGCCTACTTGAGATCTATGTTCCCTCACGTACCCTCCGCTCTGCCTCCGAATCCTCTGACTTTTCGCTTTCCACGCACTAAGCTCAATACCTATGGTCCACGAGCCTTCTCTGTTTCTGGTCCACTCTCCTGGAACAAACTTCCTCTCTCAGTCCATCAGCAACCTACTTTTGTTTCCTTCAAGTCCGCTCTCAAAACCCACCTTTTCTCCTCTGCATAAAATCCTAACCTCACTCAACCCCCCCTCCCCCCTCTGCAGCCTGTCTCCGCTCGGAGGGAATCACATGGTTATAATATATAATTGTATATGCTATGCTCTCTATAATTTTCCATTGCTTTTATTCTTGCTTTTATTGCTTTTATTCTTTCTCCCCATTTATAGCCATGGGGCACGTGTGTGTGTGTGTGTGTGTGTGTGTGTGGTGTGTGTGTGCGTGCGTGCGTGCATGCGTGTGTGTGTCTGCTTCAGCGCTTAGATTTGATTTTATCAAGATTTTGCGCTATATAAATATTGTAATTATTATTATTATTATTATAAACCTTTTTCGTGTGTACACGGAACATCAGATATGCACGTTAAAGATTCTGTTGAAGTCATGTCAATGGCTGGTAACTTTTGGAAACATAAAAACCGCTCTCTATGCACGCCCCCTAAAGGCAGAGTATACAGAAATATCTCGTACCGCCAGCGCAATGTGGGCAAAACAAAGTGCATACACGCATCTAACAATATCAGAATGCTTGGGATATAATGTTTTCCACCCAAATCTATCAGTAATTAATTACATGGCAGACTCCTTGAGCTGGTGCAAACTCTACGCGCTGGCAATGTCTTGAAATGGGCAGGGCGGGGTGGGCGAGGTGGAAATTGGATCTGAGAGGAATTATGCTGATACCATCGGAATGATAGGAGCACAAAGATGGGCAGTTGTTATGTTTTGGGTTACAGACGGTTCTGTCACTAGAGCCAGACAACCCACAATAGTACCTGCATTTTGTTTGTACCTGTATTAACACTGAGGCTAAACACACACACACACACACACACACACAAAACACACACACACACACACACACACACAACACACACACACACACACACACACACACACACACACACTCACACACGTACACACGCACGCACGCACACACGCAAATAGAATATGAACGGTGGTTATTGAATTACTTGGTTCAAAATCTGCATCTAATTAAATAGACATTCATTAAACCTTTTCAACTACTTAGTAAAGAAAACGTGTTTAACTGATTACTGAATTATCTTTATTTCTTTTTTTTCTTTTTTTCTTTTTTACGGTTTCTGTTCTTTGCACTTGTTTCTGGTGACTGTTTTATGTGATCGCTGGAAGACACTATGAGATTTTTCCGGTCTCTCAGGTCATCGTCATGTGTGCAGACCTGTCAGTGACTAAACCACCTTCATGTGTTTATACGCAGAATATCAAATAACCACGTTGAAGATCCTGCAAACAAGCAAGTTCTTCGATAAGTGCGGCGCCCTGATGACTACACGGAGTTTAGGGAGAAGGAGATGAAGAAAGCACGTCAGTGGCTGGCCTATGCAAACCACGAAAACACACAGCATGCGCGCCCACCATAGACGGAGTATGCAACGCACATTGTGCATCAGTACCGCTTGCACAGTGCATATATCCACTGGAGAGAGGGGGAAAACATCTCGGAATGCTAACAAACAAACAAACAAACAAACAAAAAACAACAAAAAATATTGCTTGCACAGTGTGCATACGCACATCCGAAAAAAAAACAAACAAACTCGGAATGCTTAAAAAGCAAAGAAACAAACAAAGAAGCAAACAAACAAACATACAAACAAATTGAAAAGAGAAAAGATTTTTCAATTGTATTTGGGTTGCTACCACATTATACGAATTATTCCTTTTGGAATTTTATTTAAATCAAGAAAATAACTATCACTGGCTGTGGGTCAATGGACTATCGGTTTGATTATTTCTATTGGAATTTTATTTAAATCAAGAAATTTTTTGGAGAAAATTCCTTTTCTCACACTGGACGGAGCAGCAGGGAAGTTTCAGTCTTTTCCTCCTAATTTTTGTATCTGGTGTTTGTTTGTTTGTGATGTTACGCTCGACAAAGGCCAGTTGGCCGAAAATTTGCGCCTGTCTTGTCTGGTTGTATTAAATACGCGTTCTTATTCTTTTTTCGTGTTTTTTCTGGTTCTTGTTTGCTTGAACGCGGGCAGTCACGCTTGTTTTGGACCAAGAAAATTACTATCATGGCTGTATGTCAAAGGACGATAATAAGAATTGAAATTGACGATATTTATTCTAAGTGAGGTCGCTAGTGTTTCAGAAAGTGATCGCAAAAGCTTCGGCCTATAGATTTTCTTTAAAATGCTCTAGTAATAATGAAGATATCTATGCTGATGATATTGACTGAAACAAGTCATTTCTGTATTAAGAGTAACAACAAAAAGTTCTTATTACTGTAATTCATTAAAGAAAAAAAAAACCTCGCTGCGAGCAGGATTCGAACCTGCGCGGGTATAACCCATTGGATTTCAAGTCCAACGCCTTAACCACTCGGCCATCACAGCAGTTGCTACAAAATTGTAAAAAGAAACTCATAATGCTAAGTTAAATCAGGTTCTTATTCGGTCAAAAATTGTCATGAAAATAAAATGAAAACATGTATCTAACTCCCAAAAAACGTGAAAAATTTCCGCCAACACGCTATCGAAGGGCACGGTAATCAAATGATGTAAATTTGAACGTCAGAATTTATTAATCGTTCCTCAGTGTGTTACCAGGGGCTACGTATCGCGGTAGGCCTAGGCTAAAGCACTGTAAGACGGTCTTAAATGATAAATCATGATTACGCTGGGACGTTAATATGCAACAACAATAACAAAGATATTTCCAGTCACCCTTTTAGGATCGTCGTCAAACAGTTACGTGCAATGTAGATCTACAGACGTGGTCTTCACCACAATCTTTCGGAAACTAGATCTATCGTTCTATGTATGTCAACACTGATGCGCCAAACAAAACAGAAATACAAACGTTCTTTTCAGTACTCCAAAATTCATGAATTAATGCTTGTTGGCTCTATTAGTTCCAGTCGTATTTAAAGTTGTGTGTGTGAGTGTTGTGTGTGTGGTGTGTGTGTGTGTGTGTGTGTGTGTGTGTGTGTGTACACGCTACAATTGTGTGTGTTTGTGAGGGTGTGTATGTTTAGGCCTATATCATAATATATGAGTATATTTTTATGTTCGTACAGATATACAGTCCCCACTCTGATAAATGAAAAACTTTAAAACGTATTCACTATTTATTTTGTTAATATTTTTGATGCACCAAATATATCAATAAACTCTTGCGGTAGGAATTACATACAACAGCCATATTGTGGGAAATATGCGGGCGGTGAAAATGGGTTGGTAAAGTTTACAGAATAGTCGGATTTCCGATGCGCAGAAAAATGGGGTAGCAAAATACTTCGAGCATTGGTAGTGACCAGCACCACTCGGTATTAAGAATAGAAGAACTACAATAAAATCATGTGTTTATATAATCCCAAATAGAGAATAACAACTGTCGAGCTGTGATGGCCGAGTGGTTAAGGCGTTGGACTCGAAATCCAATGGGATATTCCCGCGCAGGTTCGAATCCTGCTCGCAGCGTCGCTTTTTGTTTTCCTCACCATTTCTTCGACTGAAAAAGTAGGCCGACATTTTTTTTCCTTTCCCCCCAATGATTGTGTAACTTTTTTAAAACTAGGTTTTAAACTGGAATATTATGTTGACATTCATTCTATTTTTTTTATATTTGTTTGAGTCAATTTTTCCATGTGTATTGAGGAATCACAAATGTTATTTATCGATATAGGCTACATTTTATATTCGTTTCATCGTCGCAAAAAACAGACCTATATTTTTACATGACAGCAAATCTTAAAAACTTGTGTAATGTGACAGCAAACTTAGCGTTATGATGTGAAATATACCTTTATTTTTCAAATGACAAAGGTGAGGAAATTCTGTGCATGTAGGGTAGATTCAGTCATTCCCATTTACTGGGATTTGTTTGTGTTTTTATGTTGAGAACTCGTTTTTTGTTGTTGTGAGGAACAAAATTGTCTATGGTTATTTTTTTTGTAGGCTTACAAATTTCATGTGCAGTGGTGGGCCTGTGAACATCATTTGTTAAAAAATGAGAGAAATCTGAGGTTTTGGTTTGATTCCGTTTGATAGAGGATTGTCTGCATTCTCCAAAATGTTTGATAGTTGTGTTGGGTCAATGTCTTTCGAACGAGAAACAAATCTGACGTAGGCCCTACCATGTTACAGAATGCTCTTAGCAGAGCTAAAAAAAAAAAAAAAAAAAAAAAAAAAAAATCACATGGAGACCTGGCAAAACTCCAGAGAAAAATTCACAAATAAGAAAACAAAAATACATGCATTAAAAAAATCAAACAAATAAACAAAACGCACACTCCCCAAAAGGTTGATGCTAGTGATTTTCCTGGGGAGAGCAACATGCATTTTATTGATAAAGCTTTTTTTCCTTAAACATCTTTTTTATATTTTCTGTATAATGCAGTGTCATTTGAAATTTAACATCTAACACATTAAAAACCCAGGAGAAGAATCAAAATCTACGAAAGAAGAAATAAATACAAAAAGTAACAGATGAAAAGGAAAAATTGGGACAACTGGTCAGCTGTAACATTATTATAGTCAACAACATATTGTATGTAAAACTTCTTTGGTAATGAAAAAAATCCAAATTCATTCAAAACAGTCTTATGTGAGGCAACATATTCCATTCAATCCTACTAAGCCACTTGATGGCCTTAATGAAAAAGCAATTTCTTGTGACAGCCCACATGATAAGCTTTTCACAACAGTTTAGCAATCTACTTTCTTTTTTTTATACTAAACAGCAGGTCTTTTAAACACATTCTTTTCTGTTAATTAAAGTAACAAGATAGATGTATAATTTGATACTGATACGATTGAACTATCTTGTTAAAAACAGTATCAGCAAAAATTTTCAGCTGCTTCTATCCACCAGGAAGTAGGCCTACCAAGGAGGATCGAACCTAGGACCTTCGGACCAGAAGTCTGATACGTATCCACTTAACTACCATGCCTGTCAATAAAGCATTAAACAAGTTTGTTACATCCACGTTCCATTGGCATCACACATGCACACCCCTCACTTCAGTACAATGAATGAACTGTGGGTAACGATTCTAGTGTCACTATCTGGATGGTTACTACCAGTATTACTTATTTTCATGTTTCTTTGTGTTAAAAATCATTACTGGTAGTAGGCCTACCTATTTTCATCATCATTTTGTTGCCGTTTTCCAAATCCCTTTCCCCTTCCCATGCAGCACCTGTGAAAAAAAACATGTGCCTCCAGTATCAGTCTTGTGTTCCACATGAAGACCTTCCTGTTTGCTCACTTATAAAATCAAAGGGAAAATCCATTGTTCTTGTTTTGTTTTAATTTTTGTTTTTGGAGATTATTTCATATTATCTGTGATAGATTTGCATGTGTGTCTGTATGTTACTACAATGTGTTGGTGAAGTTTTCTCAGCTGTTTAAAGATGGATCTTAACCCTCTGACTCCCGTACTATGTCCACCAGCATCCTGCATTGTCAACATTCCAGCAAAGCAAAAACTTAACTGTTTGACTCCCTCACCTATCCACCAGCTTCCTGCAGGAAGCTGGTGGATAGAGTAAGAGAGTCAAACTGTCATGATTTTGCAGTTGGTGGATAGAGTGCAGTAGTCAAAGGGTTAACCAACTTTTGGTCAACGGGTGTAAACCATTGAGAATTTGTGAAGGTACGAGTATAAGTTAGCAGGACTTGGTTCAAGGTCATGGTCAAAGATGGATTTTTACCAATATGGTTTACTGGTAGGCCTACCTTTCAGTAAATGATCACGAATACACATATCATCATCATCATCATCAGGTGCCCTGCCGCTTGGCGTTGGCGACCATGGACTTCGAACCATCTCTATCTCTCATTGCCCCCAGCATCTCCCCCACCCCCTTCATCCCCAGCCACTCTGCTAGTCCGCCCAGCATTCTCTCCCTGGGTCTACCTGGTGCTCTCCTTCCCTCCAGCTTTCCCGTTGTGACCAGGTGCTCCAAATCCCCCTTCCTCATAAAATGGCCTATAAATGTTGCTTGTCTTTTCCTAATCTTCCTTATGAGTGATCTATTTGTGTCTGCCTCCATCAAGACTGTCTGTTTGTTTTCTTTGCTGTCCATGGAACTCTCAACATTCTTCTGAGAAACCACATCTTGGCTGCCTCGATCCTGCTCTGGCTTTGCTTGCTGACTGTCCACGCCTCGCATCCGTACAACAGTATTGGTTCTATATAACATTCAAGGACTCTCTTTCTGATGTTAATTGATAGGCATATGTTGGTAAGAATGCTTGTCATCTTCTTGAATGCTGTTTTGGCTTGGCCGATTCTGCCAGCTATTTCCGATGTGCTTCTGCCGTCTGATGAAATGACCATTCCCAGGTATTTGAACGCAAATTATTAACCTGTGTCAAGGTTGTGCCATTTGTTTTTATTTTGCATGAGGGGATTTCATGTTTTTTACTGATCACCATGACTTCAGTCTTCCTGCTGTTTAGTTCCAACCCCTTACCTTTGCTTTCTGTTTCTAGTATATTCACAAGGTTTTGTAGGTCCCTTTCATTTTCTGCAATTAGCACGGTGTCATCTGCGTACCGAATGTTGTTTATCATTTTCCCTCCAACCTTTAATCCAGGGTCTTCTTCTAGGTTTCTCATGTTTTCGCTATATAGTGAAAACAGATCTGGTGACAAAACACAACCCTGTCTGACTCCTCTTTTGATGTTTTGAAAAGAGCTTATATTGTTTTCTATTCTCATTGCAGCTGTTTGTTCCCAGTACATATTCCTGATTATTCAGAGATCTTTTCCATCAACATTGAGTCTCTCCAGTTGGTTGATCAATTCATCATGTCGTACCCGATCGAAAGCCTTGGTATAGTCAACAAAGCATAAATACAAATCCTTATTCATCTCAATTGACCTCTCTATGATAGTTCTTAGGATGTATATGGCATTAATAGTTCCTTTCCCCTCCACAAATCCACACTGTTCTTCTGCTATTTCCCTTTTCATTCTATTCCTTGTCCTCATCATGATTATTCTTAACAGGATTTTTGTTACATGACTCATCAAACTGATTGTGCGATGGAGTTCGCATTCTATAGCCCCTGTCTTCTTTGGGAGTGCAATGAAAATTGATTTTGACATATCTTTGGGGATTTTTCCAGTGTCATAAATTTCATTTAGGAGGACTGTTATTTTTTCTATGCCAAATTCCTCCAGGGCTTCAATCATCTCTGTAGTAATGTTGTCTGGTCCTGGGGCATTTCCTGGTTTCATCTTTTTCAGTGCTGCTCTAACTTCATCTTTCATTATGGGTGGTCCTTCAAAGTTCTTTTTTATAATGTGTTCTTCGTTTCTGTCATCCTCAAAAAGGTCTTTAATGTACTCTCCCCATCTGTCTAATATTTTGTCTTTTTCCATGATAAGCGTGCCATCTTTCGATTTTAAGCAACCAGTTGATGTGCATGTATTTTTCCTGAATACACATATAGCGGTGTGAAATATGCCAATATTTTCTGTTATAGTTAACCTTTGACTTTGATTCAGTTTGGAGTGTAGTGTTGCAGATTAATTTCTGAAAATTTCCGTGTGATCAATTTTTATTCATGATTTATGAAACAACAATTTCAGCCCTTTACAATCATTTACCAACAGATGGAGACTCTTTTGATCATACATAAATCAGGAGTGGAAACTGCTAAAATGAACAACAAAAATCTACGTGGGAGGATTCATCCATGCTCTTACAGGATATTTTTCAAGCAATTGCAATTTGTAGGCCTACAATCTGGCACATTTTCAAGCACCAAATCACATTCAGAGTTTACTGTTACTGTTAATTTTGTTTAAAGCCCAGCTGACTGCGAAGAGCAACATCAGCGTTATAACAATTTCGAAACATATACAATTCTTCAACATGGAAAAAAAAAACAGGAAAAGAAATGTAGGCCCCTAAGTACACATATCAATGCATTTGCACACATAATCTAAGATGTCCCTGTCGTTGACCACTCCATCCAATTTATCGCACAGGTGATTTTAAAATAAGAAACTACCTGATGTAGAACATTCATCACACTTACTCTACTTTGTAAAAAAGATAAGCTGGATATGAATTGTCCTAGGAAAGAACCTCTGTAATGCAAGTCAATTCTTTCTGCCATGGAAATCTGCATATCCAAGAAGAATTTTCTCTTCTGATAAATCTAGATCTATTGTTTCATTCAGTAGCCTAAATGGTTCCAGACATTAGGCCTACTTCCTTTACTTTTTTTGTCCGCAAGTATCAGGTGTCAAAGAGAGATGAAACTCAGTTTGCACCCAGATTGACAGCCCAATGGAGTTTACAAGGTCCAGACTGTTTGGATCACTGTGGTGGAGTGACTGATTTTCAAAGTAAATAGGCCTGCTGCACTTGTTAGTCTCCCTTGTTGTGTAGCCTGTGGCAGCTTGACATCACTGGCTTCCTGGCAGTGGGGTTTCAACTGAATAATAATTACAATAATAATTGCAATATTTATATAGCGCAAAATCTTGATAAAATCAAATCTAAGCGCTGAAACACACACACACGCACGCACGCACACACACGCACGCACGCACGCACACACACGCACCCACGCGCGCGCGCACACACACACACACACATATACACACAGAGCTATAAATGGGGAGAAAAATAAAAACAATGGAAAATTATAGAGAGCATATTATATACAATTATATATTGCAATGTGATTCCCCTCCGAGTGGAGACAGGCTGCAGAGGGGATTGAGTGAGGTCAGGATTTTATGCAGAGGAGAAAAGTGAGTTTTGAGAGCGGACTTGAAGGAGACAAAAGTAGGTTGCTGACGGACTGAGAGAGGAAGTTTGTTCCAGGAGAGCGGACCAGAAACAGAGAAGGCTCGTGGACCATAGGTATTGAGCTTAGTGCGTGGAAAGCGAAAAGTCAGAGGATCGGAGGCAGAGCGGAGGGTACGTGAGGGAACATAGATCTCAAGTAGGCTTGACAGGTAATCGGGGGCTGCGTTATTGAGGCTTTTGTAGCACATGGTGTCTAGTTTGTACTGTATGCGCTTTGATACAGGGAGCCAGTGAAGAATGAATTTGGTGTGTTGAGAAGCTGGAATGAGAGGCATGGTATCTAAACCACTGTGGGGACAAGCAAGTTGGAACAGGCAAAAAAAAAATGTATGTAACACTTGTTATGAGGCCTGGTTGCCTCCAGCTTTGCAATCTGATCGCAGAGCTACAAAAATCTCACCTTAGAAAATCTGTGTGCAAATCACCAGTTCACCTAAGTAGGCTACCTAACCCTGTTTATGGTTGGAGGAAAGTAAAGCAGCAAAAATGAACAATGGGTCACATGGGTGATACTTCTGAAATCTGATTTGACTGAAATGAGGCCAGGGTCCAGTGACCACCAAGGCCCTGGTGGAGTACAGGGGCAGAACCCTGTTCAGGGGCCAGTGAAACCCCCCACAACAAATAGATTTTCTAGTTGTTTTTTTTATGGCATTTTGGTTGACTCTCCTGCATAAAAAAAGCTTAACTGCACCATATAAGTCTCAAATGTAGACAAAAAACCCCCACCCATCCCAACCGGTAGGCCTACCCATTTATACTCTTTCCATCCATCCCACTTACTCTTCCCAGCTATTACCGGCCTATCTCTAATCTCTCTTTCTTGTCAAAACTGCTTGAAAAAGTTGTCCTCAACCAACTGAACTCTCACCTGTCTGCCAACAATCTCCTCAATCCTTTCCAGTCAGCCTGCCGCCAGTGCCATAGCACTGAAACTGCCTTGCTACACATTCTCAACAATCTCCTCCTTGCAACTGATACTGGCAAAGTCTCTCTCCTCACACTCCTTGATCTGTCTGCAGCCTTTGATACCATTGATCATGGTATTCTCCTTTCTAGACTTCATTATACTTTTGGCATCTCTGACATTGCTCTCTCCTGGTTCACTTCGTATCTATCAAACAGAAAACAAACTGTTCTCATCAATGGCACTTACTCTCAACCTGCATACCTGACCTGTGGTGTTCCACAAGGATCTGTCCTTGGCCCTGTTCTTTTCACTCTTTACACCTCCCCCCTGTCCACCATCATCAACTCCCACTCTATACCGCGATGCCTTGCACCTGGACGACTGGGGGATATCCATCGACCTCAAGGATGCATACTTCCACCTCCTCATTCACCCCAGGGACAGGAAGTACCTCAGATTCGTCTGGAGGAACCGGATCTTCCAATTCAGGGCACTGCCCTTCGGTCTGGCACCCGCCCCTTGGCTGTTCACGAAGGTGGCGAGGGAACTCTGCATGCATGTTCGGGGGAAGGGCATCCGCCTCAAGGCCTATCTAGACGATTGGCTTCTACTCGCCTCCTCCAAGGAACAGTGTGCACAACAAGCATTCCAGGTACTGCGACTCTGTCACAACCTGGGCTTTGTCTGCAATGAGGAGAAGTCGGACCTCACTCCCTCCAAACAGTTCCAGTTCCTGGGCATGTCCTTCGACACCTCCAAGTGGAGGGTGACCCCGACTCCCCAGCGCTTACTGCGCCTTCAGGGCCTCCTAGCCCAACTGCTCCCTCAACTTCACGCACCGGCCAGGAAGCTGGCCTCCCTACTGGGCCTTATGGAGTCGCTGGCATCCCTAGTGCCACTGGGTCGTCTCCTCAAGCGGCAATTCCAACGCGGATTCAGGAAGCGTTGGTCACAGTCGCTTCAGCCGTGGGACCTTCCGGTCCACCTGGGTCCTTGGTTCATATCAGCAGTGACCAAATGGCGCTCCCAGTCACGCCTGGCCCAGGGAGTCCCTATCACACTGCCCCCTCCTCAGGAGGACTTGTTCACGGACGCGTCCACCTCCGGGTGGGGAGCCCATGTGGGCAAGCTGACAGCCGCAGGTCGGTGGTCGACCGAACTCATGCCCTGCCACATAAACATGTTGGAACTGGAGGCAGTTTTTCAGGCACTCAGGGAGTTTCTCCCCTTTCTGAAGGGAAAACATGTCCGTATCAACACGGACAACACCACAGTAGCTTGTTACATCAACAAGCAAGGGGGCGCCCGCTCCCACTCCCTGTCTCGGAGAGCGGAACAACTCATCTGGTGCGAGGAACACTCGATTCGGCTCTCAGCAAAGCATGTCCCGGGAAAGATCAACATACTTGTGGACTCTCTCAGCAGATCCCACATGGTTCTTCCCTCGGAATGGACATTGGTCCATGCAGTCCTGGAGCCAGTATGGGCAGCATGGTTCAAACCACACGTGGACCTCTTTGCCACCAGGTTCAATCACCGCCTCCCTTTGTACGTCTCTCCAGTTCCAGACCCAGTGGCCTGGGCCGTAGATGCCCTATCCATTCCATGGTCGAACCTCATCGGCTATGCCTTCCCCCCGTTCCCCATTCTGGGGAAAGTACTGAGGAAGGCCAGGGAGGACTCAGCGACATTAATCCTTGTCGCACCCAAATGGCCAGCACAGGCATGGTACCCAGAACTTCTGCACCTGTCCCATGTGCCGCAGCTAAAACTCGCGGTGTCGGGTCGCTCCCTCCTTCAACCCAGGACAGGCATTCCGCACGGCAATCCAGACGTTCTAAACCTTCACGCCTGGATGCTGTGCGGGACTCGATGTCTTCATTAGGCTTGTCCCCGGCCGTAATCGGCCTTGTGCAGCAAGCTCACAGGCCGGGCACACAGGGGGTGTATAATGCCCACTGGAACGGCTGGCTCTCTTGGTGCACCTCAAATGCGGTGTCACCCCACTCACCCTCTCGCTTGCAGTTGGCCAACTACCTCGGCTTTCTGTCAACCGAGAAAAAGCTTTCGTCCTCCTCAGTGAAGGTTCACAGGGCGGCCATCTGCACCACCATCAGTCAGTTGGGTGGTCCGTCCTTTGAGCACGATCCCCTATTGCGGGATCTTGTCAGAGGGGCTTCTCTCCAGGAAGCCAGAAACCCCGCCGAACCCTGGCGTGGGATCTCTTTCTCGTCCTCTCATCCCTGAGACTCCCCCCTTACGAGCCCATCAGGGAGTGTTCTCTCAAGTTCCTCTCCTTCAAGACGGCCTTTCTCGTCTCTCTCGCGTCGGGGAGGCGCTGCAGCGAAGTGCACGCCCTTAGTGGTCTCCCTGGAGATGTTGCTTTCGAGCCTGATGGCTCGATGTCTCTCCGCCTACTCCCGGAATTCTTAGCCAAGAACCAGTCACCAGGTTCTCCTTCGCCGACCATCCCCATCCATCCCCTCACATCTATCCTCGCTCCAGACGACGAGGATCGCACGCTCTGCCCTGTTCGTGCCCTGCGAGCGTACAGAAAGCGGACGAAATCTTCTCGTCAGCAGCAGCGCCACCTTTTTCTCTCTTACAACGAAAACTATAGAAAGGACATTAGACGCACGTCCATCTCTCGATGGCTGAGGGAAGTCATCAAGGCTGCGTATGCGGGGTCGAACTCAGAGCTAGCTGTCTTCTCCCCAAGGCCCCATGAGATCAGAGCATGGGCTTCTTCGCTGGCAGTCACCCACAATGCCAGCATCCAGAGCGTCCTAGACGCCGCGTACTGGCGTTCCCCAGACACGTTCATTCAGTTTTACCTGCGCGACGTCTCCCGTCTGCGCGAAGACGGGTCCAGGGGTATCGCTTCCGCTGTGGTGGCTCAACACCCCATCTCAGCCACACGCCCTGACTTGTCTCATTCCTCCAGGCGTTAACCAGGTAAGCCCTCCATCCGGGTAGTGCTATTCTGCATTTGTGAGCCACGGTATAGTATGTGTAATTAAAAGGAAATTTTCCTTCTAAAAGGAAATTTTCCTTCTAAAATTACGTTTAATCTAACATACTTACCGTGGCTCACAAATGCAATAAGCGGCAGCGGTTTGCCAATTCTGCCTCGTAACAATAAAGTCCGAAGGGACAGTAACTCTGAGAGTGTCTACGTCTTGCGCATGCGCAGGTGCTCTTCCTCTTTTCGAGGAGACCTTGACCTTGACCCTGACTGTGGCTAGAAGGAACCAGGAAGGCGGGGAGGTCGGGAGGGACTCTGCGTGAGCCACGGTAAGTATGTTAGATTAAACGTAATTTTAGAAGGAAAATTTCCTTTTAATTACACATACTATACCGTGGCTCACAAATGCAGAATAGCACTACCCGGATGGAGGGCTTACCTGGTTAACGCCTGGAGGAATGGCAGGAGTCAGGGCGTGTGGCTGAGATGGGGTGTTGGGCCACCACAGCGGAAGCGATACCCCTGGACCCATCTTCGCGCAGACGGGAGACGTCGCGCAGGTAGAACTGGATGAAAGTGCCCGGGGAACGCCAGTACGCGGCGTCTAGGACGTTTTGGATGCTGGCATTGTGGATGACTGCCAGCGAAGAAGCCCATGCTCTGATCTCATGGGGCCTTGGGGAGAAGACAGCTAGCTCGGCGCTCGACCTGGCATACGCAGCCTTGATGACTTCCCTCAGCCATCGAGAGATGGACGTGCGTCTAATGTCCTTTCTATAGTTTTCGTTGTAAGAGAGAAAAAGGTGGCGCCGCTGCTGGCGAGAAGATTTCGTCCGCTTTCTGTACGCTCGCAGTGCGCGAACCGGGCAGAGAGTGCGATCCTCGTCGTCCGGAGCGAGGATAGACGTGAGGGGATGGATGTGGATGGCCGGCGAAGGAGAACCTGGAGAATGGTTCTTGGCCAAGAATTCCGGGAGTAGGCGGAGAGACATCGAGCCATCAGGTTCGAGAGCAACATCTCCGGGGAGACCACTAAGGGCGTGCACTTCGCTGCAGCGCCTCCCCGATGCGAGAGAGACGAGAAAGGCCGTCTTGAAAGAGAGGAACTTCAGGGAACACTCCCTGTTGGGTTCGTAAGGGGGGAGTCTAAGGGATGAGAGGACGAGAAAGAGATCCCACGCCGGGGTTCGGCGGGGGTTCCTGGCTTCCTGGAGAGAAGCCCCTCTGACGAGATTCCGCAATAGAGGATCGTGCTCAAAGGACGGACCACCCAACTGACGGATGGTGGTGCAGATGGCCGCCCTGTGGACCTTCACTGAGGATGCGGAAAGCTTTTTCTCTGTGGACAGAAAGCCGAGGTAGTTGGCCAACTGCAAGCGAGAGGGTGAATGGGGTGACACCTCATTTGAGGTGCACCAAGAGACCCAGCCATTCCAGTGGGCATTGTACACCCCCTGTGTGCCCGGCCTGTGAGCTTGCTGCACAAGGCCGATTACGGCCGGGGACAGGCCTAATGAAGACATCGAGTCCCGCACAGCATCCAGGCGTGAAGGTTTAGAACGTCTGGATTGCCGTGCGGAATGCCTGACCTGGGTTGGAGGATGGAGCGGCTCGATACCGCGAGTTTTAGCGGCGGCACATGGGACAGGTGCAGAAGTTCTGGGTACCATGCCTGTGCTGGCCATTTGGGTGCGACAAGGATTAATGTCGCTGCGTCCTCCCTGGCTTTCCTCAGCACTTTCCCCATAATGGGGAACGGGGGAAAGGCATAGCCGATGAGGTTCGACCATGGAATGGATAGGGCATCTACAGCCCAGGCCGCTGGGTCCGGAACTGGAGAGACGTACAAAGGGAGGCGGTGATTGAACCTGGTGGCAAAGAGGTCCACGTGTGGTTTGAACCATGCTGCCCATACTGGCTCCAGGACTGCATGGACCAGTGTCCATTCCGAGGGAAGAATCATGTGGGATCTGCTGAGAGAGTCCGCAAGTATGTTGATCATCCCCGGGACATGCTTTGCTGAGAGCTGAATCGAGTGTTCCTCGCACCAGATGAGGAGCTGTTCCGCTCTCCGAGACAAGGAGTGGAGCGGGCGCCCCCTTGCTTGTTGATGTAACAAGCTACTGTGGTGTTGTCCGTGTTGATGCGGACATGTTTTCCCTTCAGAAAGGGGAGAAACTCCCCGAGTGCCAGGCAAACTGCCTCCAGTTCCAACATGTTTATGTGGCAGGGCATGAGGTCGGTCGACCACCGACCTGCGGCTGTCAGCGTGCCGACATGGGCTCCCCACCCGGAGGTGGACGCGTCCGTGAACAAGTGCTCCTGAGGAGGGGGCAGTGTGATGGGGACTCCCTGGGCCAGGCGTGACTGGGAGCGCCATTTGGTCACTGCTGATATGAACCAAGGGCCCAGGTGGACCGGGAGGTCCCATGGCTGAAGCGACTGTGACCAACGCTTCCTGAAGCCGCGTTGGAATTGCCGCTTGAGAAGACGACCCAGTGGCACTAGGGGTGCCAGCGACTCCATAAGGCCCAGTAGGGAGGCCAGCTTCCTTGCTGGCGCTTGGAGTTGGGGGAGCAGTTGGGCTAAGAGGCCCTGAAGGCGCAGTAAGCGCTGGGGAGACGGGGTGACCCTCCACTTGGAGGTGTCGAAGGACATGCCCAGGAACTGGAATTGTTTGGAGGGAGTTAGGTCCGACTTCTCCTCGTTGCAGACAAAGCCCAGGTTGTGACAGAGTTGCAGGACCTGGGATGCTTGTTGCGCACACTGTTCTTTGGAGGAGGCGAGTAGAAGCCAATCGTCTAGATAGGCCTTGAGGCGGATGCCCTTCTCCCGAACATGCATGCAGAGTTCCCTCGCCACCTTCGTGAAGAGCCAAGGGGCGGGTGCCAGACCGAAGGGCAGTGCCCTGAATTGGAAGATCCGGTTCCTCCAGACGAATCTGAGGTACTTCCTGTCCCTGGGGTGAATGAGGAGATGGAAGTATGCATCCTTGAGGTCGATGGATATCCCCCAGTCGCCCGGGTGCAAGGCCTCGCGGATGGACATAGGGGTCTCCATACGGAAATGGAGGACACGGAGGAACCGGTTTAGGGAGGAGAGGTCCAGGACGGGCCTCCAGCCCCCCGAAGTTTTGGGGACCACAAAGATGCGTCCATAGAATCCCGGGGACGCAGCGAAGGAAACTTCCTCCGTAGCCCCCTTGGCTAACATCGAAAGAACCTCCTGATCCAGGGCCTGCGAGGCCGAGCGATCTTGAGGAAGTGCGAAAGCAGGGGGAGAGAGCGTGAGAGGAGCCTTCCTTGGGCCCCAAGGAAGGCGGAATCCCGACCTGATCACCCGCAGGGCCCACGGGCTGGCGGGCAGCCTCTCCCACGCGTCGATGTGTCTGGAGAGACTGCCCACAGGATCGCCCGTGGGGGGTGATGGCCTCAGGCCGGGGGTGAGTCATTGGGGGTTGGCCGGCTGAGAGGGAGCCGGCCTGCGGGCCTTAGGCCGGGCCACCGGCCTGCCCGAATGCTGTTGCGGTCTCCTGTGCCCTTGGGGCCTGGGATCGGCCCGAAACTTGGTGTGGGTGGGCCTGTTTGGCGGGTAGGCCGCTGGAGCCGGGCGCTTCACGGCAGGGCGAGAGGGCCTCGAATGGAGGGCGAGGTCCCTTTTTATGTCCGCCTGGTGCTTCAGGACGGCCTGAACATGGTTCCCGAAGAGGGAGCCCGGCTGGACGGGCACCGCGCGCAAGGAGGCCCTTGCCGACGGTGAGGTGGCAACCGAGGATGCCGCGAGAATGGCATCCCGCCTCGCCATGACGGCGTTCAGATACGTGCGTGCTTGCGATTCGGCCACGGATCTGAGCCCCTGCGCCATGGCCTGGATAAAGGCCACGATGGTTGCCTGGTCAGGCGCCTGGCGGAGCGTGAAGGACTGCTGGTTGGGGTCCTTCAGGGCTTCCCCTAGGCCGCCCAAGAATGAGTCCAGGGCGGAGGTTGCCACCAGCCCCCGTCTCGCGTTCTCCTCCCATTCCGTCAAGCATTTCTCCGTGATGGAGATATGCTGCGGCTGGGCCCGAGAGCGATTGTTCACAAGGAGGAGGTTCTCCTGTGTGAGCGAGAGGGGAGCGTCAGGGATAGGCCCATGGGCCATGAAGGGCTTCCGCTGGAAGGGGAGCGGTGCCGGCTTCAGGAATTTCCTGAAGGGCAAGGCTCCCGGGAAGTCAGGCACAGATCCTGGAACGAAATCTTGTGCCTCTTTCCCCCTGGCGGTGTCCTGGGCTTGCCTGACGCAGTCAGCCACCATGTCGGACTGTTTTAGCAAGGAGGCCCGTGGGGCTGAGGTAGGGTGAGCGCTGAAAAGGCGCTCGGCCGAGCCAAGCTTGGGAGCCTTGGGCTCTGGCACAGTGGACACCGCCTCCGGTGTGAGTTGTGCCAGCCGGTCCATGGCATCCTGGAAGCAGAATGCCATGTGGGCAGGGGCCTCATCCTCTGAGGCCGAGTCCGAGTCCTCTGGCCCGCCTATGGAGGGGGCGAGAGTCTGCGGAGAGTCTGACCGGGGTGCCACGGTTGTGGGACCCGGGTCAGAGCCCCCAGGAGGCAGCCCCGGTGTTGTGTCCAACACGGGTGGTGCCGGGGGGGCTGGGCAGGGTGAGTCCTGCGCTGGTGGGGCGCCGGGCATAAAGCCGGGCCACCACGTGCATCCCGTGGCCGAGGCCGGGGGAAATCCCAAGGATGGGTGCCACGGTACCATGTGCGGTGCCATGGGATGCGGCATGGGCTGAGCCCAAGGGGCATCAGGACCCTGACCCCATGAAGGGTAGGGCCTGGCCCGGTCCCCAGTGCCCAAAGGGCCAGCCTGCTGGGGGCGGCTAGGCATGTGCCAAGGCGCCCAAGTGCTCTGTCCGGAATGGGACAGAGATGTGGCAGCCCGCCATGGTTCGCTTGGTAGTTGCCAAGGCGCCCAAGTGCTCTGTCCGGAATGGGACAGAGAGGTTGTGGCGGGTGCAGCAGCAGGCTGTGGGGGAGGAAGGGAGACAACCGGGGCGGATCGACGATCTGACGCCCGTAAGGGTGGGGTTGTCTCCCTTGGCCCACCTGGCGAACCAGGGGGTGTCCCGCCTGGCGAACCAGGGGGTGAGCCGGTTCCGTTCACATTACGGTCCATCTTGCCTCCCGAAGGAGACCCATGCCCAATGCGCCCATCAGCCATGGAGGCTGAAACAGTACCAGCAGAACCGGAGTTAAGCTGTACGAAGGGGGCGAGCACAGAATCGACAGAACCGGAGTTGAGTCGATCACCGTGCCGGGCAGTGTGAGGGCCGTAAAATGACGAAAATTCAACTGAGCCGGAGCTGAGTTGAGGGCTCGTGGTCACCGCAACCGAACCGTAGCTGGGTTGCGATGACTTGTCGATAGTGTGAAAGAGAGAAGACGTAAAAGGGAGAGACGAAGTTGAAGAGAGAGCGGTTTGTGCACCGGTGGAACCACCCCTTTGTGGGTTTGAGAATTCGGCGGACGAAATCTTCTTAACCCTCGCTTTGCCACCCAATCGCTTCACATAAGTTTCTCCCTTAAACGAAAACATAGGCAAGACACAAAAACAACAACGACAATCGATCGATCGCGTAGCGAAATCGAAAAATACTTAGCTGCTCAGAGCGTACGAGGCGAGCTGGAAGATGGCTGCCGAGAAAAGAGGAAGAGCACCTGCGCATGCGCAAGACGTAGACACTCTCAGAGTTACTGTCCCTTCGGACTTTATTGTTACGAGGCAGAATTGGCAAACCGCTGCCGCTTATTGCATTTGTGAGCCACGGTATAGTATGTGTAATTAAAATTACGTTTAATCTAACATACTTACCGTGGCTCACGCAGAGTCCCTCCCGTCCTCCCCGCCTTCCTGGTTCCTTCTATCCACAGTCAGGGTCTAGGTCTCCTCGAAAAGAGGAAGAGCACATGCGCATGCGCAAGACATGGTTACTCTGAGTTACTGTCCGTTCGGACTTTATTGTTACGAGGCAGAATTGGCAAACCGCTGCCGCTTATTGCATTTGTGAGCCACGGTATAGTATGTGTAATTAAAACACCACTTCTATGCTGATGACACCCAACTTCAAGACAGTGACTCACCTGACAATATACAGCGCCTCCTGACTCGCACCACTGAGTGTTACTCGGACATTAAAAATTGGATGACATACAACAAACTTCAGCTAAATGATAAGACAGAAGCTATCCTCATTGGCACCCGTCAGAAACTTTCTCAGCTGCGTCCTCTTTCTCTCCCATTATGTAACACATCAGTCCCAATTTCTGATTCAGCTAAAAACATTGGTGTCTGCATTGACTCTACCCTCTCCATGAACAACTTTGTTTCTCAAACTGCCAAATCTTGCTACTATCACCTCCATCGTATAAGCCTGATCAGGAAGTATCTCTGTAGAAACAACTGCAAAACTCGTTCTCTCCTTCATAATGTCTCGCATTGACTATTGCAATTCACTCCTGTCCGGTCTTCCTGCCTCCACCATTCACATCCTACAGCGCATTCAAAACAATGCTGCACGCCTTGTACTCAAAAAGAAAAAAGCTGACCACATATCTCCTCTCCTGGCACTTCACTGGCTCCTTGTATCAAAGCACATACAGTACAAACTAGACACCATGTGCTACAAAAGCCTCAATAACGCAGCCCCCGATTACCTGTCAAGCCTACTTGAGTCGTGTTGAGATCTATGTTCCCTCACGTACCCTCCGATCCTCGGACTTTTCGCTTTCCACGCACTAAGCTCAATACCTATGGTCCACGAGCCTTCTCTGTTTCTGGTCCGCTCTCCTGGAACAAACTTCCTCTCTCAGTCCGTCAGCAACCTACTTTTGTCTCCTTCAAGTCCGCTCTCAAAACTCACTTTTTCTCCTCTGCATAAAATCCTGACCTCACTCAATCCCCTCTGCAGCCTGTCTCCACTCGGAGGGGAATCACATTGTAATATATAATTGTATATAATATGCTCTAGGTAGAAAGAAACTGTAGGAGAGCTAGACAACAGAAGGTCTTCAGAGAAGTAACCCCCTTTAGACAAGTGTTTCGGCCCTGAATTCCTTACACTCTCGGGGGGCCGGGCCACATCCAGGTCATGACTCCTGGATGCCCTTCTGCTGTTGTCTATTTTTTTTTTTTTTTTTTTCCCACGCCGGGGATCGAACCTGGGCGATTCTGCGCTTCAGAACTGCGGTACGCGGTTTTACCAATGTGCTAACGGGGCACACATCATCTGTAGGGAATTTAATCCTTATGAAGTTCACTTTTTTGGTTCCTCCTTGCCCAGATCCAGCTTGAGCTCCTTTCTGCTGCCTCTGCCATCGCTTTAAGGGCTCTAGTCCTCTTCTTCCCAGAAATGGCGAGTTGTTTCATGAGATCATAAGCGGAGGTGCCCACAAACCCTCTTGCCCCGACCTCTATGGCGAAGATTTTGACCCGCAGACCTGCTTTCTTCAGGGTGCTGGCAAGACCGGCGTATTTTTCGGTCTTGTAGATATGCGCTTCTTCCATTCTGCTTTCGTATGGCACAGTGAGTTCTATCAGAATCACTTGTTTCGAGGAGTCAGAGTGGAGAGCGATGTCTGGTCTCATGCCTGTCTTGCTGATGACATCTGGGTAATTTCTCCACTCTGGGAGGTCTGCTGTACACTCCCAGTCGACTGCTCCATCCAGAAGACCCTTTGGCAATGTGCTGGTTGTCATAGCCCTTTCGGGCCAGACCTGTTTCCCTCCTGCTTTGTAGAACGTTGTCATAGCAATTGGTGCGTTTGGGGTCATGGTTTTTTCGCTAACCACATCTGTGATCACTTTCAGAACTTGGTTGTGCCTCCATGTATACCTTCCTTGGGCTAGCGCTACTTTGCAAGAGCTTAGGACATGTTCCACTGTTTGTTTCTTCTGACAGAGCGGACATGCTGGGTCGTCTGCTTTCCCCCATTTCACTAAGTTTGCATTCGAGGGGAGCAGGTCATATACAGATCTGAGGAGGAAGCTTATCCTTAGAGGAGCCATGTGCCACATATCGTTCCAGCTGAGACTTCTTTGGAGTGCACTGTCCCATGTTGTCCATTGCCCCTGTTGACCTTGCTGGACTGCCTTCTGCACTCTTTTGACATCTTCTTCTTCCTTCAACTCCTGTATGATCATGTCTCTTTTTTCCTTCCCTTTGGCTTTGGACCACCACTGCATTTTTGTTGCTCCCAGTCCCTGTCTGTTGGTTTGCGTGTGTCCAATTATTTCTTTGATGCTGAGGTTTCTCTTGGCATTGTTTACAGCCTCTTGGACTTTCCACTTTCTGCCAGTTCTCAGCTTTGGATGAACTGCTCTCACGATATTGTCCTCCGATTCCTCCAGCATGCTCAACAGTCTTGCTTTTCCAACTTTGTATTCCTCCACTATGGATTTCAGAGGTAGCTTCAGCATTGCTTGACGACAGTAGAATGCAACATCAGTGAGACCAGGTGGGACACCGAGCCATTTTCTTGTGTATTTGTTGATTTTGGCTTCCATTGCTTCCACTGTGCTGGTGCAAATGTCATAGATTAGCAGTGGCCACAGCAGCTTTGGTATCAGCATGAACTGTAGACACCAGACTTTGTATTTGCCTGGCAGTCCGCAGTTATCTATTTTCTTCAGGCCTTCTTCTGCTGTTTGCTTGGTTTCACATCCCCTTTGTGTGTCTTTCAGGGAGTCATCATACCATCTTCCGAGACTTTTTACTGGCTCTTCTGTGACAGTGGGGATGGCTTGGTTGGCTACCATGAATTTGACTGAATCTGCCACTTTTCCTTTTCGCAGTGAGAGACTTCGGGATTTCTTAGGTTTGAACCTCATTCTTGAAGAGGCCACCAGCTCATCCAGCTGCTTTAAGATTTGGTGTGTCTCTTCCTCATCCGTGGACAAGACTGTTGTGTCATCCATGAAAGCTTTCAGAGGAGGCATCTGGTATCCATCTCCCAGATTCACTGGACCTGAACTCTTCATTGCAGCTTTCAAGATGACTTCCATTGCCAACACGAACAGTATGGGAGAGATTGCACAGCCCATTGCAATGCCCACCTCTAGGTCTATCCAGTCCGTGGTGTATTCTTTGGTAGAGAACCGCATTGAGAACCCTTGGAAATACTTCCTCAGCATTGTTCGGATGTTTTCTGGGATGTGATACATTTCAAGAGCCAGCTGGATCATATCGTGTGGAACTGATCCATATGCATTCGCCAGATCAAGCCAAACTACGTCAATGTCTCTCTTCTCTGTTCTTGCTTTTTGGATGGCATCCCAAATCAACGTGGCATGTTCCAAGCATCCAGGCATTCCTGGTATGCCTCCCTTTTGGACTGACATATCCAGATACTTGTTTTCAGTCAGGTATTTTGTCAATCTTGCTGCCATAACAGAGAAGAAGATTTTCCCCTCGACGTTCAGAAGTGATATTGGCCTGAACTGATTGATGCTGCTGGAGTTCTGCTCCTTCGGAATGTACACTCCTTCAGCTCTCATCCATTGGTCGCTGATCTTCTGGTTCCTCCATGCTGATCGAATCATCTTGTGGAGCCACTCGAGCACTTTTGGGCATTTCTTGTAGAGCAGGTATGGTATTCCGTTTGGTCCAGGTGCTGACTTGGCTCTGGCTTTCTTTACTACGTTCTTCACTTCATCCAGTGTTGGTGGTTTGTTATTGAATTTTCCTTCTGGCGCTGCAGGCCAAACCAGATTTTGGATTTCAAGTGGTGCCTCGCGCTGAGAATCGGAATATGTTTCCCTGAGATGCTGCTCTAGGGTTTCCTTGCCCACTGTGAGAGTCCCTGATTTGGGTTGTTCAAACAGCTTTCTTGCAAAGTCAAAGGGATCTTTGAAGAAACGATCTTGAGTCTTCTTCTTTTTGCTCTTTCTTCGCCTTGCTGATTCCACTTTGCTGAGAGCATTGTGTTTGGCCTTCAGATCTTTCCAGAGTTCCAGGAGCCCTTGCTTCTCGAATTCTGAGGCAGTTTTCATTCGCTTTTTAAGCTTCCTTTTCTCCCTCCGGATGCTCTCCATCTGTTGCTGTCTTCTGGATTTCTGGGGAGGCGTTTTTGTCTTTGGCTGCTTCACTCCATAAGTGTCCCTGCAGATAGAGTATATGATGTCTCCGTATGTGTCAAGTTTGTGTTCCAGCGTACTGTTCCCTATTAGCGCATTCAGCTTAAGGACAAGTTCCTCATCTAATTTCTCCCATTGTTCTTTTGCACCGGCAGGCGGCAAATTGAGTTTTCCACGTTTGGCGTTAAGAGCTTGTGCAAAATCCGCATCAGAACCGTCAGCGTGGATGTCCTTGGCACTATGGTTTAATTCCTGGCCTTGGTCATCCAACGTCTCACCTGCTATCGCAGTGCGCTGCTGCTGGTTCGTATGTGTCTTCAAACAGCCCATTTTTGTCCTGTGGATCTTCATGCCGCGTGTGGTGGTGAATCTCCTTCCACACGCACACGGAAATTCCAACTGGTCATCAATCATGGTCCGTTGTGCGTTTCCAGTCGTGATGGAGTCAGTGCCGATGGATTCATCATTCTCTCCCCCTTTCGGTGAATCCTGGGAGCATCTTTCATTTGGAAAACTCGTGGCATGTTCCATTGTTTTTATTCTTTCTCCCCATTTATAGCCGTGTGCGTGTGTGTGCGCGCGCGTGTGTGTGTCTGTTTCAGCGCTTAGATTTGATTTTATCAAGATTTTGCGCTATATAAATATTGTAATTATTAATTTTAAATACTTTGGTAAATTTCGTAGAACTGCAAATTCACCTATAAGCTTTTCTTGTGCTCTAGGTGATCAGCATGTTACCATACTTTCTTTTCCCCCCGTTTGCTTTGTAGGAAGATTGTTTTCATTTTAAATAAATGATACATGATTGTTTTCATTTTCAAATAAATGATAAAACATATTTCTGTCATGTTCATTTTCTTGCACCACTTGTGATACTCACTGCCGTCATTGCCCATTTCACTTAGCCTCTGCCACCTCTATTTATTCTTTATTTGCTCCTTGATGGATGTCAGTCGGTCACTTTCTTTCAAGAAAGCCATGACGACTCAACTTTCAAAATCAATATTTTGCCACAGCTGTCAGTAAAAGATTTTGAGAAAAGACTTGTGGACATGCCGGAAGTGTATATACAGCTACTTCCGCTAAGAGATACAAAATACTGATCAGACAGAAATACGGAGCAGTATACCTGGCAGGACATTCTTATTTGAGTTTTTCTTTTAATTGACGGAAGTTCCATCAAGACAAATAGGCCTACTCATTTTGACTTAATTCTGTCCATAACCTGAAAAGTTTCACCCATGGTAGCAGCCACCACCATAATGCTGGAGACATACCTCCATTATCTCACTCCTCTACAATCTCGTAGTTATGGGACAACCTTTACCTTTTCTCTTGCGCGTGCTAAAGGAACACAGCTGAACGTCAAGTGTTAATATGGCTTGATGATTTTGTCATGAGATTGTTGTAATATTTATATGGCTTGATGATTTGTTTCTGTTAATTTAAGCAAATAATCTTGTTAAGACTCACAAGGTTCCTCCTTTGTAGGCTACCTGAGATCTCATGTTTTCACTATGTAGGCCTATGTTTGTTTTCTTAGACCCCAAAGTTCCTGATTTCATCTAAAACATTACAGATTTAATTAGTTTTCTTCCAATAATGATGCTTACTACAGCAGTTCCCAGCCCAAATGCAGTTTTAATCAATAAAAGTTTTACGAAAGCTGCAACAGAAAATAATTTTATCGTATATTTTAGTTGTACTTTGGTCAAGCACTGCATTTCCAGATACTTTGGTCAAGCGCAGCATTTTCCATATCAACACTTTGGTCTCCAATTTTTGAAACGTGATAAAAGTTTGTGCATGGAGATCTACAGTGAAATTACCGATCATGTGTATTTAAGACGTGTTTTATTTTGGCAATACACACGCACAAATCCACAACAATACACATTAAAATCACACACACTTAATTTTCTCCTACTGAGACATCCCCAGTCCATTTGAATATTCTGTTTTTGAAAGAGAGACACACACAAGAGAGAGGGAGGGAGGAGAGCAAAAGAGAGAGAGAGAGAGAGAGAGAGAGAGAGAGAGAGAGAGAGAGAGAGAGAGAGAGAGAGAGAGAGAAAGGAGACATCATACATCACAAGAACTCCAGTCAATTTTCATTATTTCAGCTCGACTTATTTATTTTCACTCTCATTTTCACTCATTGTCCACGTTCAGTGTCTGCTTGCCTGAAACATACAAAGATAAACAGGGATTATAATACAAAACACCTAACAATGATTTGCAATAGTAAAAAGCTTCATGCTCAGAGAATTCACAGCACATCTAAGATTTTCTTTTTAACGAGAAAAGATACATGGCACATCCTATTTAACCCTTTGACTCCCGCACCCTATCAACCTACTGCAAAAACTTAACTCTTTGATTCCCTCACCCCATCTACCGTAAGTTTCCTACAGAAAGCTGGTGGATAGGGTGAGGGAATCAAAGAGTTAAGTTTTTGTTTTGCTGGCATGGTTGACAATAGGAAATTTTCCTTCTAAAATTACGTTTAATCTAACATACTTACCGTGGCTCACTGATGCAATAAGCGGCAGCGATTTGCCATTTCTGCCTCATAAACAATAAAGTCCGAAGGGACCATAACTCTGAGTATCCATGTCTTGCGCATACGCATGTGCTCTTCCTCTTTTCGAGGAAACCAAGACCCTGACTGTGAATAGAAGGAACCAGGAAGGCGGGGAGGACGGGAGGGACTCTGCGTGAGCCACGGGAAGTATGTTCATGGGTGAAAGTTGGAAATTTTGATTTGACTGAAAATCTGGTGGGGTGCAGGGGCAAAGCCCCGCTGGGGAGACCAGGGGGGCAGAGCCCCCTGGCCGAAAACGAAAAATCGCATTTTCAAAGCATTTTCGAGGTCTCTCCTTGAACCTGAGAGTAAAATTGTCTTTGCTGCAACACTACCTTGTTTTTAAAGGCAACACTTCCTAAAGTGCATTATTATTCATATAACTCTATTGTGACTAAATTGCACAAACTATTTTCAACAGTGCTTTTAAGTCTAGCCACAATTTGAGTGTGAAATTTCTGAGTTTGCATGTTATCCATTTGATAAAACATTATTGTATTTTGAAATGAAACATGACAGATAAATGAAACCATCAAATTCAAATTCATTATATTTTAATTTACCAACACAATCAGGTGTGAAGCGATGCTTCCATGACTGATTAGCCTTTTCTTTCCGTTGGAACCGTAGTTCAGCTCGCTCGAGCACACTATGCAAAACGCGAGCCCCGGTTTGTTGGTTTTCCTGCACCACGTCCGAAATTCTCTCTCCTCGCTGTCTTTTTCACTTAGCCATTTCCATGACCATTTATTCTTTACGCTTTTGTCAATCACTAACGCCTCCTTATCGCCGTCGCTCAAGAAATTCATCTCGGTACTGTACCACCATCACAACAAAAGACAGAGGATAGGCACACAGCAGCGAGCGAACCACGATAATGAATTTCAAGATGGCGACCGGAAACAACCGAGCGGACCGATAACTTGGATCGGGTGCAGATCGCGGACCGAAGTTTCGATTTTTTTTTTCGGGGAAAAAAAAAAAAAAAACACCGGGAAAAATATTGACGGATTTTCCGTCAGTCACTCATTTGAATTGACGGATATCCGTCAATCCGTCAGCCAACTTTCACCCATGTATGTTAGATTAAACGTAATTTTAGAAGGAAAATTTCCTTTTAATTACACATACTGTACCGTGGCTCACTGATGCAGAATAGCGCTATCCGGAAGGAGGGGCTTACCTGGTTAACGCCTGGAGGAATGAGACAAGTCAGGGTGTGCAGCAGAGATGGGGTTGTTGAGCCACCACAGTGGAAGCGATACCCCTAGATCCATCGTCGCGCAGACGGTAGACATCGGGCCGGTAGGATGGAATGAACGTGCCCGGAGAACGCCAATGCGTGGCGTCCAGGACACTCAGGGGGCTGGCACTGAGTGAACGCCAGTGACAAGGCCCCATGCTCTAATCTCATGGGGCCTCAGGGAGAAGACAGCCGAATCTGAACCCGGCCTGGCATACGCATCCTTGATGACTGTTCACAGCCATCGAGAGGTGGATGCGTGGCTAATGGCCTTCTTATAACTTTTGTTGTAAGAGAGAAACAGGTGGTGCTGCTTCTGGCGAGAAGATTTCGTCATCCGGAGCAAGGATAGACATCAGGGGATGAATGGAGATAGAGTAGGAGAACCTGGCGACTGGTTCTTGCCAAGAAGTACAGAAGTAGGCGGAGAGACATTGAGCCCTCCCGTTCAAAAGCAACATCCCCGGGGAGTCCGCCAAGAGCGTGCACTTCGCTACAGTGCCTCCCCGACGCTAGAGTGAGTAGAAAGGCCGTCCCAAATGAGAGGAAGTTGGGAGAACACTCCCTGATGGGCTCGTTAAGGCGAAAGTCCCAGGGAGGAGAGGACGAGAAGGAGATCCCCGGCCGGGTGCCGCGGGGGTCAGGCTTCCCAAAGGGAAGCCCTACGGACAATATCCAGCAGGACAGGGTTGTCGACGAATGAAGGACTACCCGACTGGCTGCCCTGCGTCCCTTCACTGAGGAGGGCACCACAGGGCCGATCACTGCCGTGGACAAGCCTAATGGAGACATTGAGGCCTGCACAGCAGTCAAGCAGGAAGGTTTAGAGCCTCCGGGTTGCTGTGCAGAATGCGTGACCTTGGTTGAAGCAAGGACCGGCCTGTGACAGTGTGTTTTATTGGAGGCACATGGGACAGGTGCAGCAGTTCCGGAAACCATGTTTGGGCAGGCCATCGAGGCGCCGCAAGAACCATCGTGGCAGAGTCTGCCCGCACCTTCCGCAGAACTTTCCCAGTTAGGGGAACGGAGGGAAGGCATAGCCCGACAGGACTGACCGTGGGATGGACGGAGCATCCACGGGTCAAGCTGAAGATCCGAGACTGGAAAGACATACAGATGAAGGCGGCGGTGGAATCTGGTGGCAAACAGGTCCACTTGTGATTTGGACCACACTGCCCACACTGGCTTCAGAACTGCACAGACCAGTGCCTGTTCTGAGGGAAGAATCCTGTGGGAGCTGCGGACGGAGGCCGCAAGTATGTTCATCTTTCCCGGGACATGCATCGCTGAGATCCGAAAGGATTGTTCTACACACCAGAGTGGAAGCTGTTCCGCTCTCCGAGACAAGGAGTGGGAGCGGGCGCCCCTTTGCTTGTTGATGTAACAAGCCATAGTAGTGTTGTCCGTGTCGATGCGAACATGTTTTCCCTTAAGAAAGGGGAGAAAGTCTCTGGGGGCTTGAAAAACTGCCTCCAGTTCCAGCATGTTGATGTGACAGGAAAGGAGGTCTTGTGACCATTGACCTGCTGCTGTTAGCAGGCCCACGTAGGCCCCCCACCCGGATTAGGAAGCATCCGTGAACAAGTCCGCTGAGGAGGGGTGTGTGTAATATGGACTCCCTGGGCTAACCGGGACCGGGAGTGCCATTTGCTCACTGATGATTGGTCCCAAGCAACCCTGGGGAAAAGCCCTGAACTGGAAGAATCGGTTCCTCGAAACGAATTGGAGGTACGTCCTGTCCCTTGGGTGAATAAAGAGATGGGAATACGCATCTCTGAGATCAATGGAAATCCCCCAGTCGTCCGGGAGCAAGGCATCACAGATGGACCTAGGGGTTTCCATCTGAAAGTGTCTGTGTCAGGACAGACTGCCCACAGGATCGCCTGTGGGGGGTTGCTTGCCCTAGCCCCTTTGGGGCTGAAGGAGGCGCAAAACATTTCCTGTGGAGGCCCCTGGAAGATGGGGGAGCCGCCGGAGCAGGGCGCTTTGCCGCGGGGCAAGCGGGACCAGAGTGAAGGGCGAGGTCCCTCCTGACTCTTGATAGTGGCCTGCACGTGGGTCCCGAAGAGGGAACCAGACCTAAGTGGCACAGCTCTCGAGGAAGCTCTGGCAGATGAAGAGCGGGTGACCAAAGATGGTAAGAGTACCGCATTTGGCCTTGACAGGACTGAATTGAGGAAAAATCTGGCGAAGGGCATTGGCCGAGTGCTTGAGTCTTTCCGCCATGGAGTGAATGGAAGCAACCATTGTGGGAGAGACAGGTGACTGACGGATAGAAGCGGGCTCGTAGTCTGGGTCCTGAAGAGCGGACACCAGACCACACCCAAGAAGGAATCCACCACTGGATCCACTTCCAGACCTCTCCTGGCAGTCTCCTCCCAGTTTGCCAGGCAGCGCTGCGAGAGGGAGATATGCCGCTGCTGGGCCTGAGACCTCTCTTGCGCTAAGACGAGGTTATCCTGTGTGAGGGAGAGTGGCGACTCTGGAATGGCCTCATGGGCCATAAGGACCGTTCTGTGGAAAGGGAGTTTCTCTGGCCTCAGGAATTTCCCGTAAGCCAGAGCTCCAAGGAAGTCGGGCACAGAGCCTGGAAGGATGTCCTGTGCCTCAGTGCCCCTCACCTTGCTATGAGCCCTCCTCGCCGAGTCAGCCACCAAGCCTGACTCTTTTAGGAAAGGGGAGGCTGGGGCTGTGAGAGGAAGGGCACCAAGGCGAGCTCTGCCACGGCAGGGCAGGGAGCCTTGGCCTCTTGGGAAGTGGGGTAGAGCCCTCATAATCCGATTTCGAGTCAGTGTATCCCTGGCTCGCCTACAGAGGAGGCGATGGACTGTGGAGTGCCCGAGTGTGGGCAAACTCCAAACAGACTGGGGTCAGAAGCCCCGGGGAGGCCCCCTTGGGGAGATCCATAGGGGTGGTCAAGGCAGACACCTGCGTGGGTGGGGCACCGGGCATAAAGCGGGGCCACCAAGTATACCCTGCGAACGAGGCAAGGGGAAATCCCATAGATGGGAAGTGCTGCCATGGCGCCATGTACGGTGCCATGGGAGGCGTCATGGGCTGAGCCGATGGAGTCCCCGGATCCCCAGTGCCCAAGGGGCCAGCCTGCTGGGGGTCGGTTGTCATTTGCCAAGACGACTAAGCGCTCTGTCCACAATGGGACAGAGATGTGCCAGCCCGCAGTGGGTCGCTTGGCATTTGCCAAGGCGACCAAGCACTCTGTCCGGATGGGACAAAGAGGTTGGAGCGGGGGCACAAGCAGGCTGCAGGGGAGGAAAGGAGACAACCTGGGCGGATCTACGATCTGACGCCCGTAATAGGGGGGTTGTCTCCTTTGGCCCGCCTGGCGAACCAGGGGGTGAGCCATTTTCTGCCCAAGTGCTGGCCTTCCTGCCTCCCGAAGGAGACCCATACCCGTGTCGCCCTTCAGCCATAGGGGCTGAAGCAGTAGCAGCTGAACCGGGGTTGAGCTGTACGGAGGGGGCGAGTAGGGAATCGACAGAACCGCAGATGAGTCGATTACTGTGAGGGGCAGTGTGAAGGCCGCAAAATAACAAAAAGCCAACAAAGCCGAAGCTGAATTGAGGGCTCGTGGTCATGGCAACAGAACCGTAGTTGAGTTGTGATGACCAAGCCGGGGCGGACCTACGGTGTGACGCCCGCGACAGGGGTGAGCCTTTTTCAGAGCTGCAGCTGTGTTGAGGGCACAAGCAGGCTGCAGGGAGGGAGACAACCTGGGCGGATCTATGATCTGACGCCTGTAATAGAGGGGTTGTCTCCCTTGGCCCGCCTGGCGAACCAGGGGGTGAGCCAGTTTCAGTCAAAGTGCTGGCCTTCCTGCCTCCCGAAGGAGACCCATACCCAAGTCGCCCTTCAGCCATAGGGGCTGAAACTGTATCAGCAGAACCGGAGATGAGCTGCATGAAGGGGGCAAGCACAGGATCGACAGAACTGCAGTTAAGTCGATAACCGTGATGGGCAGTGTGAAGACCGCAAAATGACGAAAAGTCAACTGAGCCGGAGCTGAGTTGAGGGCTCGTGGTCACCGCAACAGAACCGTAGCTGAGTTGCGATGACTTGTCGAGAGAGAGAGAGAGAGAGAGAAGACGTAGAAGGGAGAGACAAAGATGAAGAGAGAGCGGGTTTTGGTGCGCCGGTCGAACCACCGGTCTATGGGTTGGAGAATTCGGCGGACGAAATCTTCTTAACCCTCGCTTTGCCACCCAATCGCTTCACAAAAGTTTCTCCCTTAACCCTCTTGTATTTGCATTCTAGAGAGCTGAACTGCCCCTAGATTTCGAATTTTCTGAAGCTTTTTCTCCCAAAATAGGGTTACTCTGTTCATGAGAACACTGTGAGCATGTCTGATCAGATATAAAGCTAGAAATTTGTCAGGTGTCGGTAAACATGCTTTACTTCCATATCCAAGTGAGTATGTCTTTCTAACCACGGCTTGTCGTGTCATTGTCACCAAAGATGTCACCAAACATGAATAAATAAGAGACATATATATGAAAACAAGAGAAGCACACCTATACGTGACCACAACACATACAGATGAGTAATTAATTAGAGTATGGCTTAGCTAAAGTGTCTAACAGCATTTCCATGTGATTGTACTTACAATGGTCACCAAGTGTCACCAAGTGCTCCTCAGGTATTTACAGTGTGTTCAGGTAGTTTTTAATCACTATTTTTCTTTCCACTACAAAACTACATTCAATGTTCATAATACAGTTTACTAATTGTCTGTACAAAAACAAAAAGAAATAATCTAAAGGTTTGGTGGCATCAGCTGGCAATATACAAGTTGGTCCGACCCAGAGATGAAATTTCTTTACTGTCAGCAGAACCAGTGATGGGTGCCACGTTCGCTGGAATGCGGTCAGCAGCGCGTTATCTTCTGTGTCCGTCTGCTCTCCTAAATCAGTTTTCATCATCTTCCCCCTCACAAACCTCAATATCTGACTCAGCTACATCTTCTTCGTATTTTCCTAATTTACGAACAGTAGTATTTAATTCCTCCTCTGAATAATCTGGAGAATCATCTGTATCCTGAAAACCGTCTGCTACAAAGGGCATCGCCATTTTTTCACACGCTACGAGGCATGAATGAAAATACCCCAACCACATTTCGCGCCCAAGCATAAGTGAATGGATGTGACCAATTGTCAGTCTCCCAGGGCCAGAAACATGTGATCAGTGTGTGATCAAAATAGCCCATGCTCGAGGCCGACTTTTACGGTCGGGTACGGTCGTAACGAAGCGCTAGGCAGTGCGGGCGGAACTGTTGGCTGCGGTCGCAACGAAGCTAAGAGGGTTAAATGAAAACATAGGTAAGACACAAAAACAGCAACAAGAATCGATCGATTGCGTAGCGAAATCGAAAAATACTTAGCTGCTCAGAGAGTACGAGGCGAGCTGGAAGATGGCTGCCGAGAAAAGAGGAAGAGCGCATGCGCAAGACATGGATACTCTCAGAGTTATGGTCCCTTCGGACTTTGTTTATGAGGCAGAAATGGCAAATCGCTGCTGCTTATTGCATCAGTGAGCCACGGTACAGTATGTGTAATTAAATCAGGATGCTAACGGACAGGGTGTGGGAGTCATAGGGTTAAACTCCAAGGCAAATAATGCCTCTATCAGCATTTATTCAGACTTCAAGTGAAGATTTTATTGGTTCCTGTCAATCTACTTAACACATTCATCATATAAGCCTACAAGTCTCCCCTATCTGTTCAGTGGGTCTCTTCCTCTGTGTGTGTGTGTGTTCATATGTAAGCACATGCGCGCACTTGTATGTGTGCTTGTATAGTATGTACATGTATACATGAAAGACTGATTTACAAGCTGATTGAATTATGTTCTTTATAACCTTACCAAAGGCATGGGTGATTTTCCAAAATTTTTCCAATACTGAACATTTTCCGGAGCGTCAGGCTATTCCATGACTCTTCATTATCGGGTCTGTAGCGCCATTCAAAACCAATTCGCACAAAAATATTAAGAACTTAAGTGTGGATCTTGAAACCACAGTAAATAACGTACAAGAAAACGAGCCTTTTAGAAAGAAGTCTCATTTTTGTATTTGCCATGTAATTTCTTTTCTTCGATTTATAGTTGACTGTATTTACTGTAACATTAGCATTCAGTAAAATAAGATTACTTGTGGTGATGACAGTGTGCAATTTTTATCTGCATAGTTAGAGATCAAGTCTGTGAAATATATGCTGATGGCTTCTTTTACTTTGCCTGCCCTTCCCCCTGCACTTGTCGTGTCCCGTGGCCTAAGGTCGTGTGTTGTTGTTGCTCTGCCTTCTGGAGAAAGCCAAAGTAGAATAAAATCAACACGTCCATCTGTTGATCAATTCTCTCTGCCACTTCAATCATCTGAAGAAAGCGTGATCCCACTGGTCTGATCAGCATACGAACTTCAACATTCAGCAGGCTGCACATTTCAGCAATGAGGTCCTTTCCCTTTGGACTGCCCTTTATGTCATAAAACAGATCTTGTCCCAAGTCTTCTACATAATTGTTGAAGGGCTTGCAAAATTCTTTTGCAATGTTTGATACAATGTGCACTGTGTCACCATGTACATCCAACAGATGTGGATTTTGTCTTCTTATCAGGGTCTCTACTCCTTCTTTCTTGCCACTCATCATGTTGCAGTTGTCTGTGAGAGAATTGACTACATTTGTCCAAGGAACTGCATCACCACCTGCAGCTGCCTGGTCAAACTGCAGCATCTGTGCCACACCGGCAAATATATTTTGCGAAGTAGCGTGATTTTCAGAAAAACTTCCCAGAAGAAATGTCTCCACCTCCCCTTTGTTCTCATTAAAAACCCTCACAAGAACATTCACCATCTTATTGTTGGCATTGTTTGTTGCTTCATCTAATGACAAAGAAAAGTAAGTCTTCTTCAGCTTGTTGAGCAGCTCTTCTCTGAAAGCAGGGGCTACTCCATGTGTCAAAGTGTAATCAGCTGTACTTCTGTTCATACTGAGGCCTTTAAGTGCTTTGGGGTCCTCTCCCATTTTTTTTGCAAAATCTATGAGTGCTGGTGCCAAAGAAAATGGCAAACAATGTTCTGCAAGGAAAGCGCACGTACGAATTTTTGCGTCCGTGATCCGATCCATTGTTGTAAGACCAGCCATCACAGGTTCGGCAGTAGGCAAAGTCGATGTGTGCCCTGGGCACTCAGTCTCGAACAGTGTGTTGGGTCGACCGAGTGTGCATGAAGGCTTTTCTTGCCGTTTGATTTATAAACAAGTTTTTTTTAACACAAGTGGCACCACGCCGTACTGCTTCATCCACTTTTTTTAACCACAAGCCAAACGGTCGATTCAAACTGTCCACTTCGTTCAGCCACTCTTTCTTCCATTTGTTTTTGCATTCAGAATCAACCTTCGCGCTTCGTTCTCGCTGGTTAAAAACTGCATTTTCACTCACAGGCGGCATACACACGTGTGGAACAAATTTTCCAAAGATGGTGGCGACGGAAGTGAACTCGCAGAAAATTGATGAAAAAGGTGGACCCGAACGAAAACATGGACTTGCATCAAGTCCAACCGACGATCGCCAGATCGGTATCCCAAAATTTTGTTGTTGTTGTTGTTGATTTTTCCCCAATACGGAATTCCGTCTCAGACGGAAGGAAAATCACCCATGCAAAGGCCACATTAAGGGCAGGCTGAGTCTTACGGTCATATACGAGTAAATTCTGTGATCTCTAGCAAAAACTTGAAAATTATGTGTGGAGGTAGGCTACATCTCTGAAGACCCTTTTTGTCTGCTATATGTTACTTATGTTTTATATTGTACAATGGCTGTTCACACAGTATGCGAATCATAGTGCTTTATTACGTGTGACCTCTCTGCAACCTGCAGATACCGACAACTACGTTCCTGCAGTTGACAAATGGGGACAAATGTTTAAAGACTAGAACGGATTTGAAAAGTCTGTCGTCAGATTGGTTGAACCAATCACCTTGCCAGTTTTTCACACTGATCAGTGTAAAGGAAGGATTTAGAGCTCTTTTCCACTGTAGCATTCTTGGAAAGGCTACGTGCAATTTCATTGCCTTGAATATTCATCAACGTGGCAAGGAATCCAGGCAAGAACAATAATGTAAATGTCAGCTTTTAGACAGGAAAAGAGTTTGATGATTTTCAGAAACTCTGGATAGGTGATGTTACTACCAACCACTGCCTCCAGAGTGGAATGGGAAGTGGAGATGATGAGAAAGTCTGCATGCTAGGAAGCAGAAATGCAGCTATTATTACCTTTGAATTCTGCGCAGGCGACATAGGTGACGAGGGTGTACAGTCTGTGGGTTGAGTCCTCATCTTCATTGCGCTTGCGGGCCAAACGAACTCGGACTCTGTAGGGCACGTGCCTGTATGACAAATAATGACAGTGCTTATTATCCTGATACCATTTCAGTCACTTGCTATGTTCTGGAAAATACTTAGAACCATCTTGCAATTTTTTTCTTCAACCCTCTTGCATTCATGGAGGGAGAAAACTACGATGCAGTGCCGCTATACTTAGTAGCGGAAGCACATGTGCAATACTTTTCCATCACTCAGTGTGGTAGGAAAACACAAAATGGTCCTATAAAATGATGGCAAAATACACTTAATACAATCCTAAGAGAAAGGTATGTAAGACAGGTGAATGGACCTGCAAGGCAGAAAATGATACGAAGAAATGACAGAAAGCAAAGGAACAAGGCAAAAACAAACAGTGACAGAAAAGAGGAAATTTCAAGCACAGAATTCCCAGAAGGTGGGGATACATTTATACTAAAAGAACCCCCACCATCCCCACGGGGGTATTTCAAAAACTAGGTGAAATTTCAGTTCAGAGAATCTGAATGCATGACAGTGAACATTTTTTTTTCATCCCATATTTGTATCATAATTATTAAACAAATTCCTACAGCACTGTCTCACCAAGCGTCCTCTTAAACTAGAGACATTCATCTGCCTGTTCATGCTCTGCAACTCAAAAAATTTAGATAACTTTGTTGTACAGGGATTCTTTGTACAGGGTCTTTGCTGAGAAATTCAATTATCTCTGAATCATGCATACTGCTCACTTTGGTCATCAACATGAAAAGGATATATATAGGTACCGGCAGCAGCGCTCATTCAGTGGAGGAAAGTTAGCAAATGCAGCAAAATTTGCCAATTTTCCACACGCTCTATTTTCTAAACTACTTAGATAATGAATAAAAAATCATATATTGATAAAGAATGATCTTTCTGCTTTTAAATGGTGTGGTTCTTTTATTTGTGGATGCGACTGAAAAGGAGAGAATTAAGTTGAAAGTTGCACACTGGAAGCCGTGTCACGCCGCCGTGGTGAAGTCCGCGCGGCATTGTATGCGATCTCGAATTTCGCATCACTTGACAATCGCTGCGCGTCACGGCCACTGCATTCATTAACCCAGTTTTGAGTTCTTCCGAAAGAGCAGAAGCTAATCTTTCGTTTGGACTAAGTTATAACGTGAAGTATCCAGTATAAATCGGTCAAATGTCGTGTTGAAAATTACCCAAATTTTCTCGGTAAAATTTTTCATGTAAATCTAAAATTGAGTTATATGTTTTTGATCGCCAGAAAAGTTGAAGATTCGCAGTTTACATTTCTATGCAAATTAGCTCGATCAGTGACGTGGCCATGACGCGAGACCCGTTTAAAATAAGGACCCCGATCAGTTGATCCGAGGAAAACCCTCACAGATTTAGCGACAATGGCGTCTGCTGTGCCGCGAACAAATTTGCTGTCATCTGCCATTTCGATGTACGAAGAATAGATCTATATCGGTAAGTATTTTTGGCTGTTTCGATCATTACTTGATTAATCTGTGCTTTAGATCTGAATTTATTAGAGAAAGGATTGTAACTTCGAAGTTTGAATCAGTGACATGATCGAACATAGCAAGGTCTTTCAGTGTATCAGCAGAACTGTTGATGTTTTCTGGATCTGGATCTGGATCTAGCTGTATACGTCACTGAAACAAACTTGATTACATTGCGCAATGTGCAGTACTTAAAAGCATTTTATTCTTTTACCAGTTTATTAGTATCATTATCAGATTGCCCCTCCCAGCTCTTTTGTGTGTGTGTGTGTGTGTGGAAACACAACATGTATTTATTTGATCTAGTTCAGTTACAAAGAACAGTGTTCATTAAATCAATCTGCTGATTAGAAATCATGTTCATACAAGAGAGAGGAGAGATGAAAGGCTTAATTAAATCTTTATTGTTGTCTGAATGATAATAAAGTGTGTATGTGTATTTGTTAATGTAACTAGTAGCCTAATTGCATTAAAAATGAAAATGTGTGTGTGTGTGAGAGAGAGAGAGAAGAGAGGGAGGGAGGGAGGGAGAGAGAGAGAGAGGAGAGACTGAATGATAAGTTACAGGCCTATGCCTATATTGTATCATGTATGTGTGCATGACAATATTTGTCTACCTCCACTCCTGTACCCCACTCTAAACCCCCATATCCACACAGAATTTCTTAATTTTTTGAGTGCGTACTGTCACATTATTGTGATTGAAAAAAATTGGGGGTGCTTGCAGCAAGTACCTGTGCAGCATGCACCTGTGTCATGTTAAGTATGCATAAAACACACATATTATGCAAATGCCCCTGCTCCCCCTCTCACCACACACACACACAACCTTCTTTTTAATTAACGGTAGAGTAAAAAAGACAAAAGACGTACACTTAAAATCTAAATCTTTCGTATTTTCAGTTGATAATGACTACACCATGAGGTCAGAGGGGAGAGGCAGGCGGAAGACCTTGACCAAATGTCCTACAACCAACAAACTTCTTCTCCAGCTTTATTAATCCTTGAGGGAAGATTGAGACAAGACATGGGAAGAGATGGCAGCCCTTACTCCGACTGTTATTATTGACATGACCTCTTTTGAGAAGAATATCAAGTCCAAAGTGCATGCAGCTGTGAGGAAAGCTTTGAGTATCGCTGAATAGGAACGCTTATCATTTCTTGCTTTTAAGCTTGCAGATGCACTTGAAAAGAAGAATATGGGCAGCTTCCTCCTTGAGTGTATGCCACCTACAAGGCCAAGTTCTGCTGATGTGCAAGTCTCCCCCCCCCTTCCCCCCTGATCATGATTGCTTGATAGAGACAGTGTTTTGGTAGAAAACAGGTTTTGTTTATTATTAGCATTTTTATGTAGATTTCTGTGACAGTAAGACTAGTAGAACAGTGTTACACAGCCATATTTTTTTTATTTTAAAGTACAGTAGTGGAAACAAATATATATCTTGTGGTGTTAAAACGAGGTAAATGAAAAAAATTGTTTTAAATGATTGTTTGCAGACTTGTCATTTGCTATTATTTATCGTGGACAGTGATGAAAAAAACCCTGATGTAAGCCAATATACATTTTGGAACAAATTAAAAATTTGTATGTATTGCTGTGAACATAGAGAATAAGTACACAAAATGTCATGAAAATCCCTTAAGTAGTTTCTGAGATACTGGTGTTTAAATGACGTTACCCCTAAACCAACCCATTTTTCCGCCATGAAAATTAGCGATTTTAGCTAGTTTGGTGCTTTATTTCTCAGGAACCAATGAACTGAACAACTCGGAAAAAATTGACACAATAAAATATGATATATACTCTACAGAAAATAAGTTTGAAGCATATCTCTTGGTTTATGTTTGTACAGGAGCATGTTGAAAATGGACATTCTAGCAATTCCGTGATACTCAGATTTGGATTTTTGCCATGTTTGACATGTTATTACTCATTTCTCATTCCTACAGATGGTAATATTTCTGGTGGTTTTAACTGTCTGTTACACATAGATTTGGAAAATGCATTTTGACAGTTTTATGTCCATTAGAAAATGTTCTGTGAGTCTCCAATTTTGGAAAAAATCAATGCATGCATTTCTCACGCAAAATTAAATATGTAAAAAATCATATCTCAGGAACCAATAAAGCAGACACTTGATTTTTGTTTTGTTTTCTTTGTCTTGATATGCTCTTTCAATGTTGTATGGCTTTAAAACTCTATTTCTGATTTGAAATTTTGGCTGCCGGTACCTAATATATACATGCATATAATAGTTGTAAATTTTATTATTTTCTGAGGGGCAGAAAAAGTTGCGACTTGTGCAAACATCTGTGGGATTGCAGAATTTTAAAATCTATTACCCCAGCTGGCTAGTACAAAATTTAAAATCTTCTCCAGGCATGTGCACTACAAAAGACAACTTACAAAGAATGCAATTAGATTCAATCCGTATGGACTGATCCTAACTTACTTATACTGGCACGGGAGTTGTCAATTTGATAAATTCTATGCCCATGTGCTGAAACTCAGTCTCTGACAACAGTTACTTGCTAACAGTATATACACAGACCATGGGAAATTGTCTCTCATGAGTAAAAAAAAAAAAAAAAAAAGTCTTGTACCTGATGCCCTGCGACCACAAGTGTTTGTTGAGGCGGATGTCAATACGGACGTCAGGAGTGCCCATCATCTTCTCAGCAAACCTGCGGATCTCCTTGATGGCACGGGGAGCCCTCTTCTTGAAGCCACTGGAAAATAACATTGTTAATAATAAATGGTTGCCTGGTGTGCGCGTTTACATTAACTTTTATCCAGATAACATTTTTTTTATCCAGCCTCTGTGCTCAAGCTGGTTTCCAGCCGCACTTTTCAAATTTGACCCATTTTCAAAAAAAGGGGGCCAAGTCCTCTTCGGGGTGTATGAAAAATAGAATAAATCCTCTTTCCTAAGGTGTGCAGATCAAACCTCCAACTTCAATAGTTACAGCTATTAAAACAGTATAGTGGAGTGGTCATTTTGAGAAGGTAGGCACCCATTTTCCAATTTTTTCCCCTGAGCAATTGTTAAAATGTTCACGGTTCTTGAACTTCTAACTGCAGCTGTTGTACTCAGAGGTATGACATGCCAAAACCAAGTACAGTTTAATTACGGTAAGCGCAAGGTGAAACTCCGATTTTTGTTGAATGAACAGTTTTCAGGGGGACTATGTGACCCAGCATGCGAAAATCAGGATAAAGTGCGAAAATTAAAGAGAACATTTATAAGTCACCTAAATTTCAAAGTTTTATAAATCACATGTGAAAGCAGATTACTTTATCTATTACAGTTTTCTGTTAGACGATTTAACTTGTAAATACATAGTTCAGATTTGAAATACGGAAAGAATGTTTCACATTTGCACAATTTTACTCTTTGCGTCTTTTTCCAACAGCTTTAAAAACAAGGTTAGCGTGCATCAATTTTGGTCAACATTGTGATGTGATCAAGGGATGTCAGTAGAACACAAAACAGATTAAAATGAATTTTGACAGAAATTTGCCCAAGAAGTGAATTTTGATGAAAGCTTACTGCATTTACAGACTTCTTGCAAATTTGACAGACTAAGTTTGCCTCTATACTGTGATCAATTTCAACAACAGTGATTTCATGTGGGGGGGATCATATGGAATTCAGTTTTCTTCTTTGTCACTCTGTGGTCAACACCCACCGATGTCGAAAAGCACACATGTTTCAGCATAGTTCTCACATATCAGACTACTAACAAGCAAGACCACTAATCAAGGATCAGAACATGAAACTCACATGCCATGGATACGTTTGTGCAGATTGATTGTGCACTCCTTGGTGATCACCTCATTGGTGACAGTCTTCTTGTTTTCACGTCGGCGAGTGGGAGCCATTTTCTGAAATACATTTTCATAAATGATCAAACTTGCTAATGATGGATTCAGGAACAGGTTTATGTCCTATGGCATATACCATGCTCACTTTTCACTTTAACTAGGCCTCCAGCATTTGTAATCAATGATCATCATCATCACCATTCTTGTACTATCTAGGCCTCCAGCATTATCTCATCATCATTCTTATACTACTAGTATCTAGGCCTCCAGCATTTATCATCATCATCATTCTTCTATTATCTAGGCCTCCAGCAATTGTAATCATCATTTCTTGTATACTGCCATTTTCTAAACTTATTTGGACTTGCTGTGCATTACATACAAGACAGATGAGGTAGGAGTACAAGACATAGGCCTACAGAAGCAGTATCACACATATATATATAGGCTTAATAATAATAATAATGATAATGGCATTTGTAACTAAAAGCACTAAAATCTTGACACAAGAACCAAATCACAGCGCACACTCTCATCATTCACCAAAGCAATCACCCAACAATGACCAAAACTCCGGGCACAAAACACATGCAAACTGGGAAGGAGAAGGCAGGAAGGGTGTGGGGCAAAAAAGTTGTCATGTAGAGGGGGAAATCACTGCTGGACAATAAGGTGTGTATTCAAGCTAGACCTGAGGAAAACAAGAGTTTGTGATAAGGCAAGACTGTTCTGGTTGTATGGATCAGACACTGAAAAAGTGCGGTGAATGACTGTGGTACTAGGAGTTTATAAACAAAGCAGAATGGAGAGGTTGGGCTTGGGGTACATTCGGAAGTAGTCATGAATATA
>CM060314.1:46769101-46779101 GCA_030674185.1 Monoplex corrugatus | reverse complement strand
TATCATGATCAACGAGATCAAAAGCCTTTTTAAAGTCTAGAAATACTGCTCCAGTTAATTTGCAGTCATTCATGGCTAATAACCAGGTGTCAGCAAGCCGTGTTAGGGCTGTATGACAAGAGTGGTTCTGACGGAAACCAGATTGCAGTGGGTGAAGAATACTTTTGGTTTCCAGGTAGTCTGAAAGATGTTTATGGATATGTTTTTCTAAAGGCTTTGACAGGACAGAGAGAAGAGAAATTGGCCTGTAATTATTTATTTGTGAAAGATCTTTTGTTTTTGGTAAGGGTACAACTTTGGCCTGTTTTAGAGCTCTGGGGAATACGTTGTTTTTTATGCTGATGTTGTAAATATATGTAAGTGGTTCCGTGATGTAGGGCAGAGACAGTTTTAGTATTTTGGGACTGATTTCATCTGGTCCTGATGATTTTTTATTATTCATTTTATTTATATACATTCCAGTTTCATGGACTGCTATACTGGGAATACTAAATGAACTTGTATTATTGGTCCTCTCTTTGCAAAAGTTAATCAGATTTTCAGAGGGGACATATTGATCACAGTTAGAAATAGGACGGGTTAGTAGTTCTGATACTGACAGAAAATGATCATTGAATTTGTTTGCTGTGAAATGAGAGGCGTGCCTGGGAGCTTTTTCCCACTTCCCTTAATAACTAAGTTCATTGCTCTCCATAGTGATGATACATCTTTATTGTTTTTTACCAGTCGATCAAAGAGAGACTTCTTGGCTTGACGGACCATTGATTTTACCTTATTACGCATCGTTTTGTATTCAATGAAGCGTTTTTCTTTCTTGAGTTTATCTCGTAATGACATCGCATTGATAATGTCTGTTGACAGCCATGGGGGCATTAGTTGGATGCTTTACTCTTTTCCGTCGTAGTGGGGCATGTTTATTTAGGACAGTCGTGAACAAGTTGTACCAAATGTCTAGGGCTTCGTTAGGATTACTAGTACTAAACACACTACTGAACTCTACTCTACCAAGATCAGAGAGGAATGCATCCTCATCAAAGTGTTTGAATGATCTATATGTTATACATGTATGATTATTCTTTTTTATTTTTTGAACTTTGGCTGACCAGGTGCAGTTTACAGGTTGATGATCACTTATGCTTAAATCATCTACAGCTGCATTAATTATTGCCTCTGGTTTGTTTGTATAGATATGATCTAAGAGTGTTTCTGATGTTGCTGTGATTCTTGTTGGATCTTTGATTAATTGTTTTAGGCCAACCAGGGTGGTCGTTGACTGCCATGCGGGTTGTGGAGTGAGTAGGTCAAAATTAAAGTCACCTAACATTAGAATGTCTGTATGTCGTTGACACAATTTGTCCATCATCTTTAGAAAGTGGTCATGCCATTCGTATGTGCTCCTGGGATTTCTATATAAAATACCGATAAGTAAAGGTGGAGTTGTTGCAGAAGGCTTTAGCTCCACCCAGATACATTCAACTTCTTTGGTTTCTAAGTCATAACGTCTGTTGGTTATTTGTTGAATATCTCGGTGGATGTAAAGCGCAACTCCAGTTTCTCCATGGCATGAGGGATCTCGCCTGATTACAGAATAGTCTGGGATTGCTATAGCTTCATCTGTAATATGAGGTGCTAGTCGTGTCTCGGTCACACCGTACAAATGGTAATAATTTTGTTTGTGTAGGAACACGCACAGGTCTGATACTTTGTTTTGGAGATGATAGACATTAACATGACCAACACGCAGATCCTGTTTTTTTCGAGTGAATGTGGTCATTGGTGATTTCAACACTGCGTCTGCACGCTGAAGTGAAATATATGAAGAGAGGGTAGAAAAAAAATTGGTCTACCCTAATACAAAGTGTGAACAATGATATTATACACTGATGAAAACAAAATGTAACAGTGCAGAGTCTGTTTTTTTTTTGACAGTTCAGCCAAGACTGACTACAGGTATACACACTGTCAGTCTTCAGAGAAAAACAAAACAAATCAGAACAAAAAGATAAGTAAGTAAACTAAAATAAAATAAAGGCTGCACTGAGGATATACTGAGCGTCTCTCGCAGTGCAATACTTGTCTCCACCTAACACTGGGCACAGGCAGACACAGCTGTAGAAAATTAGGTGGTATTAACACCACCCAAAACAAGTCAGTTTCAACCGTCGGTTGAACTGACCAAGTCAATCAATCACTGAATTATGTCTGTAAGTCTCAGTGTCAACTCATTCAAAGTATAGCACAACACAGTATCAATGTAAATAGTTGTCCCCAGGTAATATGCGACACCAACAGGTGGAGATGGCAGCAGGTCACAACACTGCAGAAGCAAATAAATATTAAGCAACGTGGGAGAAGAGGTATAGAAAGATCATTTAAAAGTAAGGAAGTAAACTAAGTAGCTAAATAGCTAATAAATAAGTGAATAAATAATAAACAAATAGGTAGAGAAATGAAAATATAAAAGAAGATTAATTCATAAAGGTTTAGCACTGACCAATGCACTGATGATAGATGCAGGATCTACACAATTCTGTTGGGAAGTTATTGCTGTAGCACTTGTCCCAGCATTTGTTGAACTGCAGGTGATTTGGGGTGTCTTGTAGTCATGCAGGGGAATTCAGCATGACACTGTGTGTTGTTCTGCTCCGCACTGACACCAGCGGGGACTGCAGGTGGGTGTTGTAGATGGCTGGAGCTGGGGACTGCAGTGGGTGTTGTGGGTGGCTGGATATTAGAGATGGGTGCTGTAGACGGCTGGGGACTGCACATGGGTGTTGTAGATGGCTGTAAACTGGAGACAGGTGCTGTAGATTTTTGGAGTTTGGAGATGGATGTTGTAGGTGATTGTAGACTGGAGATTGGTGTTGTCGATGGTTGGAGACTGCAGGTGGGTATTGTAGATTGTTAGAGATTGGAGATGGGTGTTGTAATGCAGGGGTTTGGGGGCTGTTGGGGGGGTTGGGATAAGAGGTGGGCGTATTGGAGAATTGGGGCCATAACAGGGGTTTTGAACATCATAGGAACGGATGTTTAGTGCAAGAGATTTAGATCCTTTAGCACTTGGGTGAACTGAATCACGGTACATATCTTTTCTTGGTGCACCTGATTTGGTTAGGAAGGAAGGGTGTTGTTGATGAACAGTATTCCTTCTTGTTCACAGGAGCGCCGAAGTGAGGCTGTGGACCGTGATGCAGCTTCTTTCAAGGGGTGTTGGCCAAAGGGAGGGACAATGGAAGAAGTTGCAAGTGTAGCACTGGGGAAAGATTTTCTCAGGAGACGAAGTAATCTTCCCCATTGCTCTCCTGATACAGGTCCATCATGGCAGCTGTTGATGCCGACGTGGAAGGTGACGTGTGTTATGTCGTGGGATGGTGGGCGAGAGGACAGCCACTGGCTAAGGTGATGGACTGTCAGGCCAGATACCGAGAGGTTCCTGACAATGTTACCACCTGTTGACATCTTCCTTTCATCCACTCTCTCCAAGACTGAGTCACCCAACAGTAGAGTATTACAGTTAGGGGGAATGGTTTTCTGCCTGAGACTAGTGAGAGGGGATGGGGGGTCAGCCATTGTTTTCTTGTTGACAGTGGATGATGATGGCTGAGAGGGACTGGGGACAGTGGCGTGAGGTTGTTCAGAACTGTCAGTGTCAGAGAGGACATCAAACTTGTTGGCTGTACTTATGTTATACATGTCCTTTGTGGTGGTAGACTCACATGTAGTGGTGGGTTGGGGTTTTGTTTGATTAGTGGGTTTGTCTGTTTGTTGTACTGATGTCTCTGTCTGTTGTAGGTGTTGGCAAGTGTTGATTGTTTGAAGTTGTTTCTTGATGTCACAAGTAAAGTTTTGCTGACTGTCCTTGATGGATTTCAGTTTGTTGGTGTGATCGTCAAGTTTGGCAAGTATACTCTGGTGGCTAGAGTTATTGTCTTGTATTTGACTCATAAGTTCTTCTTTCACTACTTTCACTGTGTTTTTCAGCCTTACTTCTGAGTCACTTACACACTGAGTGTTGTTTTCAGTCTGTTTGGCTATGCTGGACAGTTGGTTTGTGAGTGTCTGAATTTGTGTTTGCATTGTGGCGATGGCGATTGTGGCAGTGTTCAATTGTTCCTGAAGATGTTTGATTGTTTCTGTACAAGCATTGTGTGTACATGCTTTGGAGGTGGCGTTGTTTACTGCTGGGTCACATGTAGTGGTTGACGGGACATTGTCGTCGGCTATACATGTAGGGGAACAATGGGACTGGACTGGTTCTGTGGTGGTCTCTAAGGAAGGTGGGAGAGTAGGGGGAAGGGTGGTGGTGGCTGTCTCAAGCTGAGTGTCACTGGAGGGAGGGAGAGCATGGGGAAGAGTAGTACTGGCCGATTCAGTCTGACTCTCAGTGGAAGGTGAAGGTGGGCAGTGACGAGTGGCGACGACACACTGGTTCTCAGTTGATGGTGGGGGAGTGGGGAGGGAAGGTGGGCGGAGTGTGTCGGCTTCAGGCTGGGTGACAGTAGGTGAGGAAGGGGAAGGTTTGGATGGGGCAGGGGGGACCGTTGCGTCACATTTGTTGGCACTGGGATTGGTGGTGGTGGGGATGGAGGGAGAAGGGATGGCGGGTGCCTCCTGAAGATCAATTGCAGATGTAAGGGGGGTTGAGGAGGGGGTGGGTAGCTGATTCGGACTGTCAGTGATGGCTGGAGATGTTGGGGTAGATGGGACATGGTGGACAGCTCGTTGATGTTAGCTGAAATCTCCTCTGCTAACACAGGACTATCACACGCTGCAAGGTTGTCCACAATGCACTGTAGTTTGTCGAATTCAATGTCCACCCATTCACGGCACAAATTTCCTTGTAAAAGTATTTTTCCTGTTGTGTAGTAGATGTGCAGAGTTAGTATTTTATAACTGTCACCTTGGTATAATTGTATGTATGTATGCCAGAGTTCCTGAGGTATGTTTGTAAGAATAGTTTTGGGAATGTTGTTTATATTTGATTTGTTGTTTTTTGTGGTTTCTTTAATAGTGAAAGTTGTGTTTACGGGTCTGTAGGCTCCACAGTATCGTTCTAATACAACGTATCTCCAAAGTGGCAACTTGGTAAAAGGAGAATTAAACGTGACCTGGTATGGGTCTTTTGTGTACTGTATTTCATTGTGGAAACTATTCTGTGCGCTCATAGAGCGTGTATATGGCCGCATTGTCAGACATTGAGAAAAATAAATTGGAAAGAAAATAAAAAAAGATGAAATATAAAGTCTGCTGTGTAGTGTGCCATCCTAGGCACACCGCGCTGGGTGTACGTCCATTGTTTAAAAATACATGACTCACGCTGGTCACACACACTCAGCCCGCTACACACAATTAGCGGGACAGCATTAATCCCCACCACACGCCACAGCGTACAGCAGGGCCCACCAGGCAGCGGTTGAACTTAAAATTAACTGACCATCACTGTTGACGGGGAGAAAAAAAAAAAAAAAAAAAAAAGTCTTCACAAGAACAGATCCCACCTCAGATCACGAAGCAGTCCACACATCTGTTAGCACAACACACAGGTAAAAACCAACACTAATCACAGCTGCATGTAGCACTTCAACACATCACAGTTAACCTTTCTTAGCGACTCTCTCGCACACACACACACACACACGAGAGAGAGAGAGAGAGACAGAGAGACAGAGAGAGAGGGAGAGAGACAGAGAGACAGACAGAGGGAGAGAGAATAAATCGTGCGCCTTTTTTTTTTTTTTTTTTTTTTTTTTTAAATGTATGGGTTGTTGCAGAAACTGATAATGTTGACTACCGTCACAATATACATCTACATATTTTGAATACGTATATGGTTAATGTGTCTATTTTAATGTGATCAACAGATTATAATAATAATAATAATATATTTTATTTATATAGCGCAAAATCTTGATAAAATCAAATCTAAGCGCTGAAAATTGGATAAATAATATTTGTAATTCCATAGCTGAAATAGCTTGACTCAAGGCATATTGTTATCATGCAGTTAAAAGTCTGATTTCACTTTAATTCTCTTGCAGCATCTTTCTTTCTTTTACATACAAGTAGATTAGTAACAGCAGACATGTAAGTAGGTCGATGAGCCAGAATCTATACCGTTGGCAAAAAGCTTCTCTCTCTCTCTCTTTCTCTCTCTCTCTCCCTCTCTCTCTCGCACACACACACACACACACACACACACACACACACACACACACACACACACACACACACACACACACAGAGGACGGAGACACACAGACATACACACAAGCATTTGAGTATTTGTACACACTTTTATGTATACATGGTCAAGTCTTACTCTTCTTGCTTTTTCTGCAAAAAAGCAGAGTCATGTTCTCTCAGATGTTATGTACAGACTTTACTCTTGCAACATATGTTGCTGCACATTTTTACGCAGTTTCCATCTACAGCGGATAAATCACTATTCGTCTGGACGGCACATTTGGACTTATCTGTCTTTGGTGGCCCTACCGGGGGTACAAGGTTCTTGCCAGGCGTAGTGCCTGTGTGTTTTGGTGGACGTGTGCGTGCACGAAAATGCAGGCTTTTTGTCTATTTACATATATATGTATATATATATATATATATACACACACATATATATGTGGGGGGGGGGGGGGCAAGAACACATTTTATTTACAAAGGTTTGAAAGAAACAAAGTAGGCTTATATGCTTTTTTTTTTTTTTTTACTTCACCTCCAAGTCTCGCCCACAGAGGGTCTGTAATACACTACACATTAATTATACAACTGACAACAGACATTCCAACGAGGGGGGGGGGGAGAGAGAGAGAGAGAGAGAGAGAGAGAGAGAGAGAGACAGAAGAGACAGAGACAGATAGACAGACAGACAGACAGAGACAGACAGACAAACAGACAGAGATAGAGACAGAGACAGAGACACAGTACGGAGGGGGAGACCAGACGGAATGTTGGCAAAATGGTGACATGGCTGCATCCCCTCCCGGCCTTCCTCAGTCTGTCCCCCTTACAAAGCTCACCATTAGCACTGGGGTTGAACTATTTTCATAGAGTAGCACAGCTTTCTGCTTGACCTTTGAGGTAGGGGACGGGGGTAAAGCAAGACTAACACAAACAATGTCCATAACCTGTGTCAACATCACTTATTCGGCGTGACACACAATGCGTGCCACAGTAACTTGCAGTAAGTTGCCAAGCAAGCTCTGCTGGGTTCAACCACCCTGACAATGTTTGCGGACATTGAAAGCACAAAGAACTGAAGAAGAAAAAAAAGTATCGAAGGTATTGGACCACGCCAAACGCAGAGATTAAAAACGAAATGAAGCAGGGGAGAACAAGTGGTCTCACACTTAGATAGCTGTATAGCTCAGTGTTTCGAGCCTAGGCAAAGCAACGGGAAGAGAAAGTGAAAAACTACGTATACTTGGAAGTATTCGACGCAAGTGTAACAGGCAGACAGGTTTTGTTGAACACTTACGTTTAGAACAAAGTAGGCCTGCTAAAAAGACTAAAACTCAGCGTATGAATGCTATATAATACACATTCGTGCTCAATGTTTTGAAACTGAGCAAACAGAAGAACAACTAACAGCCTGAAGAAATTTCGAAATACTTGGAAAAGAACACCAAGAAAATCAGGACCCAACTCGTAAAGCAAACTGCCTACACTAACCGTTTGAAGCTTTCGTAACAACAGGAACAAGGACATCTTAACACCAGATCTCACCGTAGGTAATTTACCATCTGAGACAATTTTGAAAGATCAGATCTGCCCTATAAACAATGGCGACAATCGGCAAAAGACACCCGGGGTACAAAGCCGGACTGTTGGTGTTTGTAATGGGGGTAGCAGCTTTTGTGACAGGGTTTGCCACTCCCCACTGGTTGAAGTTTGACGTTCAGATCTCACCATCTGCTGTCAATCACATACATCGTCCTGGAAGGGAACTGCAGGGTCACACCGGTCTGTGGTCCGTCTGTGTCAAAACTCTGGGCTCGGACTTCATCTGTCAGGATCCAGAATCTTCTACTGGTAAGTGTAAATAGCAGACCTGCTCCCTTCCCCCTACCACCAACCCCCCTCTCTCTCTCGTTCAAAATCTTAACAACCAAGGATTTTCTCGATTATATAAACAGTAATTTAAGTACTAAGCACTGTTATAATCTGAGAGTTGCTTAAGTTTCAGTTTCAGTTTCAGTTTCCCGAGACGACATCTCCGCGCTCGAAACGAATTCCATATGCATTAACGTCACAGGTGCCATGTATATGGTGATCATGGCAAAGCCTTAAGCCTGCACATAAACTCATGAGCTGGCCAAAGAGTTGCTTAAAACTAGTAACAGCCTGCTGCAGGAGATAATGGGGTATAGTCAGTTTGAAAGTATTCTAAGATTCTCCTTTCATTTCTCCAGAAGCAGTTTTTTGTTGTTGTTGTTGTAATTGTAATTATCATACTGTTTTATTGATTTTGATACAGCGTTTGATTGCATATTCCGCTATGGTCCACTTCTGTTTAAACGTCTTAAATGTAAATGGGAAATTGCTTCAGTGCATAAGAATAGTGTATTAGATAGGTAAAAGTAGAGTTTGTGTTCGGTTTGTATTAACAAGTTACGTTAACTGTACAGCACGGAGTCTAACAAGATGATGCATGTGGACATGTGTAATGAGTTTGTGCTACAGATACGAGTATAATCAACATCGAGCGTCATTGTGCCAAATTTCCACATTTTCCCCCGAAATATTTTTTTTCGGTGATAATCAAAAACAAAACAAAACAAAACAAAACAAACAAAACAAAACAAAACAAAACAAAGCAAAACAGAAAAGTATTTGTTTTACAAATACCAACCACTGCTTTCCAACGTACCGGTAATGCTGTAGAGAATAAAAGCATTATTACTGTGTTTAGATCAAGGAGATATTGAGCTGATATGATAAAGATTGATGGATTGTCATGTCTGCCCATAGGTAATGTTTAACTCTTTGATTCCCGCACACCGTCCACGTACATCCTGCATAGCCAACCATGCCAGCAAAGGAAAAACTTAACTTTTTGACTCTCTCGCCTATCCGCCAGCTTCCTGCAGCTGGTGGATAGGTGAAGGAGTGAAAGGGTTAAGTTTTTGCAGTTGGTGGATAGGGTGTAGGAATCAAAGGGTTAAACTCTTAAGGGATAATTCCCTTTCCCGCACATTTATCTTTCACTGGTATTTGCACAACGGAATTGCTAGTAGGGACAGGAACACATTACTGTGTATTGCAAAGAGACTTAACATGATACTGTCTTTGAACTCATTTGTCATTGTATAACAATGTTCTAATAGCAAACATAGGTTTATCATAATCATGCTTTCTGGAACAGAAATCTGGAATGAGGTCAAATGGTTACACACAACAAAGTACATACCTTTGTTCTGAAACCTAAATCATTGTTGGACATGCACACAAGTGATGCGGTGCGTAAAGAACAAACTGATAGTCTTTGTTTTTCATTCAGTGATTTCATTTCACACACACACACACACACACACACACACACACACACACACACACACACACACACACACACACACACACACACACACACACACCACACACACACACACACACACACACACACGCTCTCTCTCTATCTCTTTCTTTCTCTGTCATACACACACACACATTATATACATATATATACATATATATATATATATATATATATATATATATATATATATATATATATATATATAGAATCATTCAGGTAAAAAAGAGAAAACAACAAGTACTCCGATACAAGTCCGAGCTTTCGGCTTTTCAGCCTTCCTCAGGGCACTTTAATGGATAGATCACAACTCTTTGATTCCCGCACACCGTCCACGTATATATATATATATGCATACCGTCCACGTATATACATATATGCATACACACACATACACACACGCAGACAGACATATATATATACGTATATATTTATACAAAGGAATATGTACATACATATATACAT
>CM060314.1:46709101-46764101 GCA_030674185.1 Monoplex corrugatus | reverse complement strand
CAGCATCCTAGATTGTCAACCATGCTAACAAAGCAAAAATTTGATGCTTTGACTCCCTCACCTTAATCCACCAGATTCCTGCAGGAAGCTGGTGAATATGGTAAGAGAGTCAAAGGATTAAGTTTTTGCAATTGGTGGATAGGGTGCAGGAGTCAATGGGTTAATCAAAACAGTGCCTAAAATCAGCAATTTTCCAGAATGTCGTGTGAACAACACTCTACTCAGAAACGTTTAACAATATCTACATGCTGTGTCACTGCTGTGACACTGTACCATTGTCTTCGCTTAAAGTCAAGTTTCATTTCAATCCACATTGAGAAATAAAAAAAATCTGGATTTTCTGTGATAATTTTGGTTTTGAGTAAAAGAGATTATTAGAATGGCTTCACTATCCTGCTTAATACTTGGCAGTAAAGTGTTCCAGCTTTCTGTTATTCTGTAAGAGAAAGAAATGTTGCCTGATCTTAGCGATTCAAAATAAAACAATACAACAAAAAGGTTTCATTGAACATGCTAACAGACAACCTGACAACATATGAGTTTCTGAAAGTTAGACATAACAACTTACTAGCTATGTGTAATTAAACCTTAATTCTTTTTTGTTAGTTACACGAGTTTCAAAGGACATAAAAGCATCCTGTTCGGGTAAATCATGTGCAGGATTTGCACATTTCAGTCTATGAAATAAGTAGGCCCCTATAACTTAAGGTATTTCGTATGGCACAGTTGAAAGGACCATGCAGTATGGTGTTAAGATGAGGAAAGTGCTACCAAGTGGATTCCTCATCTTCTGACAGTGCACTGAAGCAGCACAAAAAACAAACAAACAACACCCCCCCCCCACCACCACCACCAACAACAAAAAAAACCAAAACAAGAAAACAAAATAAAAACAAACAAAAACCAACACACCCAAAACAAACAAAAACAACAAAACCAAACCAACCAACCAACCAACCATCCAACCAACCAACCAACCAACCAAACACACAAAAACAATTAAAAAAAAGAGAGAAAAAAACAGGGTTCAGAGTTCGATTGCTTGAAATGTTTGAACCAGAGGGCTGCAAACGACTGTGTGACTATGTGATAGGTGAGAAAATATGGATCACCTTCAGTAGCCTCCCAAAGAAACGATCCAACCAAATGTGGGTGGGTGCTAATGGTGAAAAACCAGTTGTACCGAGACCTGATTTTCAATACAGGAAGAGACTTTGCTCCATTTTACTCAACTCTGTGTTATGTAATAGTCGATATTTTGCCTAGAAAGTCTACTCTGATTGCTAGATATTATGTAGAAAGTATTTTGGCTAAAGTTGCGCAGTCCATCCATGGACAGCATCCAGATGTCAGTACCAGCATAACACTTGTTCTACACCACAGTGCAAACAACCCATATATCTACAGTCATTGTGATTTTTGTACTAGATCACTCCAACCAAGTTCTCCCTCACCCGCCATACAGTCCTGCCTTAGCCCCCCAAGCAACTTACCTACTTTGGTTGTTTTCCCTCATGAAACAACACTGGCTGGCAAGAACGTTTCAGGAATCCAGAATTTCAGAAAAGAAATGAAATAAAGCTTGCTACCACATCTCAAATCTGAATCAAGGTCGTTGCCAGCGATCAAGCAAATAAGAACCAGAAAAAACAACAACAAACAAACAAAAAAGAAAAAGAAAAATCAGAACGCATATTAAATATAATAAAATGCATCTGACTTGGCTGAGCAGGCTGAAACGCTGAGTAGGGAGAGGAGTAGAGTAGGCCTACTTTGAAGGAGTGAAAATTCAACGTACGTTGATTTATCCTTTTTGTTACACAAGTAATTGACAAGACTTTTGGATCAGCGCTTGTGCTTCGTTAAACATAAAAGATTAACAGGTTTTGGTGCTGGCTTTGAATGATAATGGTCTAAATGCTGCAGAGGTCAACTGCAATGATTGTCCCATAACCTCAAAGTCGCTGGGAAATGAAGTGGTAGAGGCCCCAACTTTTCTCGTGGCCAGAATCACCTCTCATTCATTGGTTAACTTTCCGTAACTTTTAACAGCGGGGGTACCCATTCACAACTGGATGGAATGGAAATTACATGCACTCTCTTTTCATGAAACAGGCCTAACTGCGCAGTCAGAAAAGAGGTGACAGCTCTACCTTTCTGCCAAGCGGGCCTCCGCAAAAATCGGTGCACTGTTTCTTTGCTCTTTGAGTTTTGTTCTTGTTTTTGTTTTTGCTTTTGATTGTCAGCCATTTAGACCATAACAAAGACAGGGCCGAATTCTTGTTTACTCAAATGAACAATGAACATGAGAATAAAACATTCCCTGCAAAAGCATTGCCGCATGTTTTTCTTACTGTCAATGACAGAACGAAAGTCTGTCTGGTGTTTTAATTGTTTATGTTTACAGGGACTCAGAAGCAGCTTTACCACGTGACCAAGATATGTCTTGTCCAGTGGCATTATACCTGCCTACCATGTGGGTGGCGTGGGTTCAATTCCTGATCAATGCATATCTTTAGTAAAAGTCCATTTTGTAAGTAAGCCCTATTGTATTAATTTTTCGATTTGTCACAATGATTTTACCATATAGACTTCTCCATGAAGAGCATGTGTCACTGCGGTGCAGCGCCATCCATTTCTTTTTCTCTCCCCCCCCCCCCTGTATACAGGTGGACAACTCCTTTGTTGCTGTGGGATCTTTAACTCACACTGAATGCGTACTGCACATGGGATCTTGACTTGTCTCACCTTAATTTAAGACTTGCATCTAGACCACAACTTAAGGTCTACTGGAAGTAGGAAAAAAAGTCTAGGGGAGGGGGGGGAAAGGTAGAAAGAAACTCTAGGGAGAGCTAGACAACAGAAGGTCTTCAGAGAAGTAACCCCCTTTAGACACGTGTTTCGGCCCTGAACTTCTTACACTCTCGGGGGGCCGGGCCACATCCAGGTCATGACTCCTGGATGCCCTTCTGCTGTTGTCTATTTTTTTTTTTTTCCCCCCACGCCGGAGAGCGAACCTGGGCGATTCTGCGCTTTAAAACTGCGGTACGCGGTTTTACCAATGTGCTAACGGGGCACACATCATCTGTAGGGAATTTAATCCTTATGAAGTTCACTTTGGTTCCTCCTTCCCAGATCCAGCTTGAGCTCCTTTCTGCTGCCTCTGCCATCGCTTTAAGGACTCTAGTCCTCTTCTTCCCAGAAATGGCGAGTTGTTTCATGAGATCATAAGCGGAGGTGCCCACAAACCCTCTTGCCCCGACCTCTATGGCGAAGATTTTGACCCGCAGACCTGCTTTCTTCAGGGTGCTGGCAAGACCGGCGTATTTTTCGGTCTTGTAGATATGTGCTTCTTCCATTCTGCTTTCGTATGGCACAGTGAGTTCTATCAGAATCACTTGTTTCGAGGAGTCAGAGTGGAGAGCGATGTCTGGTCTCATGCCTGTCTTGCTGATGACATCTGGGAGGTCTGCTGTACACTCCCAGTCGACTGCTTCATCCAGAAGGCCCTTTGGCAATGTGCTGGTTGTCATAGCAATTTCGGGCCAGACCTGTTTCCCTCCTGCTTTGTAGAACGTTGTCATAGCAATTGGTGCGTTTGGGGTCATGGTTTTTTCGCTAACCACGTCTGTGATCACTTTCAGAACTTGGTTGTGCCTCCATGTATACCTTCCTTGGGCTAGCGCTACTTTGCAAGAGCTTAGGACATGGTCCACTGTTTGCTTCTTCTGACAGAGCGGACATGCTGGATCATCTGACTTCCCCCATTTCACTAAGTTTGCATTCGAGGGGAGCAGGTCATATACAGATCTGAGGAGGAAGCTTATCCTTAGAGGAGCCATGTGCCACATATCGTTCCAGCTGAGACTTCTTTGGAGTGCACTGTCCCATGTTGTCCATTGCCCCTGTTGACCTTGCTGGACTGCCTTCTGCACTCTTTTGACATCTTCTTCTTTCTTCAACTCCTGTATGATCATGTCTCTTTTTTCCTTCCCTTTGGCTTTGGACCACCACTGCATTTTTGTTGCTCCCAGTCCCTGTCTGTTGGTTTGCGTGTGTCCAATTATTTCTTTGATGCTGAGGTTTCTCTTGGCATTGTTTACAGCCTCTTGGACTTTCCATTTTTTGCCAGTTCTCAGCTTTGGCTGAACTGATCTCACGATATTGTCTTCTGATTCCTCCAGCATGCTCAACAGTCTTGCTTTTCCAACTTTGTATTCCTCCATTATGGATTTGAGAGGTAGCTTCAGCATTGCTTGACGACAGTAGAATGCAACATCAGTGAGGCCAGGTGGGACACCGAGCCATTTTCTTGTATATTTGTTGATTTTGGCATCCATTGCTTCCACTGTGCTGGTGCAAATGTCATAGATTAGCAGTGGCCACAGCAGCTTTGGTATCAGCATGAACTGTAGACATCAGACTTTGTATTTGCCTGGCAGTCCGCAGTTATCTATTTTCTTCAGGTCTTCTTCTGCTGTTTGCTTGGTTTCACATCCCCTTTGTGTGTCTTTCAGGGAGTCATCATACCATCTTCCGAGACTTTTTACTGGCTCTTCTGTGACAGTGGGGATGGCTTGGTTGGCTACCATGAATTTGACTGAATCTGCCACTTTTCCTTTTCGCAGTGAGAGACTTCGGGATTTCTTTGGTTTGAACCTCATTCTTGAAGAGGCCACCAGCTCATCTAGCTGCTTTAAGATTTGGTGCGTCTCTTCCTCATCCGTGGACAAGACTGTTGTGTCATCCATGAAAGCTTTCAGAGGAGGCATCTGGTATCCATCTCCCAGATTCACTGGACCTGAACTCTTCATTGCAGCTTTCAAGATGACTTCCATTGCCAACACGAACAGTATGGGAGAGATTGCACAGCCCATTGCAATGCCCACCTCTAGGTCTATCCAGTCCGTGGTGTATTCTTTGGTAGAGAACCGCATTGAGAACCCTTGGAAATACTTCCTCAGCATTGTTCGGATGTTTTCTGGGATGTGATACATTTCAAGAGCCAGCTGGATCATATCGTGTGGAACTGATCCATATGCATTCGCCAGATCAAGCCAAACTACGTCAATGTCTCTCTTGTCTGTTCTTGCTTTTTGGATGGCATCCCAAATCAACGTGGCATGTTCCAAGCATCCAGGCATTCCTGGTATGCCTCCCTTTTGGACTGACATATCCAGATACTTGTTTTCAGTCAGGTATTTTGTCAATCTTGCTGCCATAACAGAGAAGAAGATTTTTCCCTCGACGTTCAGAAGTGATATTGGCCTGAACTGGTTGATGCTGCTGGAGTTCTGCTCCTTCGGAATGTACACTCCTTCAGCTCTCATCCATTGGTCGCTGATCTTCTGGTTCCTCCATGCTGATCGAATCATCTTGTGGAGCCACTCGAGCACTTTCGAGCATTTCTTGTAGAGCAGGTATGGTATTCCGTTTGGTCCAGGTGCTGACTTGGCTCTGGCTTTCTTTACTACATTCTTCACTTCATCCAGTGTTGGTGGTTTGTTATTGAATTTTCCTTCTGGTGCTGCAGGCCAAACCAGATTCTGGATTTCAAGTGGTGCCTCGCGCTGAGAATCGGAATATGTTTCCCTGAGATGCTGCTCCAGGTTTCCTTGCCCACTGTGAGAGTCCCTGATTTGGGTTGTTCAAACAGCTTTCTTGCAAAGTCAAAGGGATCTTTGAAGAAACGATCTTGAGTCTTCTTCTTTTTGCTCTTTCTTCGCCTTGCTGATTCCACTTTGCTGAGAGCATTGTGTTTGGCTTTCAGATCTTTCCAGAGTTCCAGGAGCCCTTGCTTCTCGAATTCTGAGGCAGTTTTCATTCGCTTTTTAAGCTTCCTTTTCTCCCCCCGGATGCTCTCCATCTGTTGCTGTCTTCTGGATTTCTGGGGAGGCGTTTTTGTCTTTGGCTGCTTCACTCCATAAGTGTCCCTGCAGATAGAGTATATGATGTCTCCGTATGTGTCAAGTTTGTGTTCCAGCGTAGTGTTCCCTATTAGCGCATTCAGCTTAAGGACAAGTTCCTCATCTAATTTCTCCCATTGTTCTTTTGCACCGGCAGGCGGCAAATTGAGTTTTCCACGTTTGGCGTTAAGAGCTTGTGCAAAATCCACACCAGAACCATCAGCGTGGATGTCCTTGGCACTATGGTTTAAATCCTGGCCTTGGTCATCCAACGTCTCACCTGCTATCGCAGTGCGCTGCTGCTGGTTCGTATGAGTCTTCAAACAGTCCATTTTTGTCCTGTGGATCTTCATGCCGCATTTGGTGGTGAATCTCCTTCCACACGCACACGGAAATTCCATCTGGTCATTAATCATGATCCGTTGTGCGTTTCCAGTCATGATGGAGTCAGTGCCGATGGATTCATCATTCTCTCCCCCTTTCGGTGAATCCTGGGAGCATCTTTCATTTATGGAACTCGTGGCATGTTATCAAAGGCAAGGTGGGAAGCCAACCCACAAAGCCCGCAGATCTAGTCTTTCCCAGTGTCCTTCGGTCTTTCCCGAATGTCCTCCGAACTATTCCCGGAAGTCAATGGATTGACCATGTGCAGGTAGAAAGAAACTCTAGGGAGAGCTAGACAACAGAAGGTCTTCAGAGAAGTAACCCCCTTTAGACACGTGTTTCGGCCCTGGACTCCTTACACTCTCGGGGGGCCGGGCCACATCCAGGTCATGACTCCTGGATGCCCTTCTGCTGTTGAGGAAGAAAAAAAGTCTAGTTGAGGGAGGAGAAAAAGATCTACTGATGGGAGGAGAATATCTAGTTGACAAAGAAAAAAGTCTAATGGGGGAAGAAAAGGTCTTGTGGAAGGAAGACGGAAAGGTCTAGTTGGGAGAGGAGAAAAAAGGTGTAGTTGAGGGGGAGAAAATGACTAGTGAGGGGGAGAAAAAGTCTAGTTGAGGGAAAGAGAAACAGATTTCGAGGAAGGTGGAGAAAAATGACTAGTGGAGAAAAACGTCGGGGGTGGGGAGGGAGAAAAAAGTCTACTGGAGGGGAGGAGAAAAAGGTTTAGTGGAAGAGGGAGAGAAATGACTAGTGGAGGGGGAAAAAACGTCTAATGGGTGGTGGGGGTGGGATGGGGAGAAAAAAGTCTAATGGAGGGGAGGACAAAAAGGTTTAGTGGAGAGGGGAGTAAAAAGTCTAATGGCGGGAGAAGAAAAATCCCTGTCTGGAATCCACCTGGTATGCACACCCCTAATATTCCTGCTTGCTTGCATGCACACACACACACACACACACACACACACACACACACACACACACACACACACACACACACACACACAGTCTCCTGTCTGGTCAATGTAAGAAACCCCAAAGCATTAAACAAATGACATTTTTTCCCAACAAAACACAAAATAAAAAGAAAACAGCCTGTTCAAGTATTTCAGGCTAACACCTACACAAGCATGTACACACACCCACACAAACCACCTTGAATCACTCAAAACTTAGCCTCAGGTTCCAGTTATTTATTCATACAATTACATTTTCGACCAACATTCACAAAATACAATACTGGTAACCCACAAAAGACCTCTGGATGAATATTATTATTATGTGTCATGTAATTTTCCAATGTCAATGAAACATACGATGACAAAATACATTAGAATATACAACTTGAAAGACCAAAAGAAAAAAGGCAAACCCCAAATAAGACCCTTTTACAAACTGAGAAAGAAAGAAACAAAAAAAGAATAGATATGCAACATTTAAAGAATTCATGAAAACAAAATGACAGCCATGGGCAGCTTAACTAAACAGAGTAAATATAAGTATGATTGTATCCCCAAGAAAGGAAAAATAAAATTGTCTCCCTTGCAATGGCATGGACAAAGACACTGACCGACAAGGCAAGTAAGCAACAAGGACTAATTACTCCACAGAATTAACCCTTTGGCTCCCGCACCCTATCCAGCAATTGCAAAAAATTAACCCTTTGACTCCCTCACCCTCTCCACCAGCTTCCTGGTGGACAGGGTGCGGGAGTTGAAGTTAACTGTCTGGTCTGACACAACACAATAGAAACAGAAACCTCTGACGGAGACAACACCATCTTTAAAAGAAAAAAGATTCATGCTAGGGGTTGGTTGGAAAGTAAGAAAGGTCAACCAGACCAGTTCTGTCAGTATTTCAGTCCTTCACTTCCCTGTGCTTCCACAGCAGGTGTATTTTAACAAGTCAACCTATACCAGCTCTAAAGCATCAGAACAATCAGAACTGGGAATGATTTTGCAGTCTGTTCCAGTGCAGATTATTACGAAGGAAACATGAAAATATAAATGTTATGACCTAAAACAGCGAGTGGGTATTTGGCAGTTAGGGTGACAAATTCTCTCTCTCTCTCACACATACACACTGACACAAAACAAAACACTGGAGATTTCAGAGGAGATGTTATATATTCTCTCTCTCATGCACACACACAAACACTAAGTTGGAGGAAGAGCTATATATTCTCTCTCTCATGCACACACACACACACACATAGAGTTATTCATTCCTCTTGAATCAGGAAACCCAACATATCATAATGAGATAAATGACATATATAATTTAATGTACTTAAGGCATCATGCTTTGACTTTCATTTCTCAGGAACATGCTTTCCAGTGAACATCAAAGTACTCTACAACATACTCTTATTGCATTCATTTTGAAATTCACACACCAAATATTTTTTCTCTATCATCAGGATAAGTAAGACAAGAGCATCCAAGCCAATAATATAGTCACAAGTATTTACACACAATACATCTGGATATGCCCATACATGTAATCTGATTGTATGACAGGAAAGACAATAACACAATAAGTGAATTGCAGCAACAGTTTACACTGAACATTCAACCTGCAGGTTGCTAAATGACAGCAACAACTCAATCTCCAAGTTTCAAACACAAATGTCAAGAAATCTGTCTAATTATGTATATCAAATGTTTTTCTTGAGCACAAAATACGCACCAACAACACACACAGACTGGCACATCCCTCTCTTTAAGGGGCAGACCTATCCAGATTTGGGTACCAAGATTGTGATAGGTCAGACAGTATTCTTTGGATTGAATATCTTTGTTGGGGTCTGTGAGTTATGAAAAGTTGACAAAAATTAATTAATCAAAAAATGTTCTCGCGAAAATGAAAAAATATAGTACATACTGTGACATTTATAACTACACATATATTCATGTTAGGAATTCGATATTTAGTGAGCAAACACATCCGTATAGTATGTATGGCATGTAGTAAAATCTTAGCTCTACTATCGTTACTTTTTGTACAATCATCACACCAATTTTTAGAATAATTTCAATGAAAAAAATATAATACAACTTTTGATAAAAATGTTTCCTTCAAGCAGAACTGCAAGATTTTACTACCGGCTATAGGTACCTGTCCCTGCTATATGTGTGCCAAATATCCAGGAAATCGGATGAAAACTTTTGAACTTATTATGTCTGATGTATACAATCTCATGAAAAATCGCAATTAATTAATTAATTAATTTTTGTCAACTTTCCATAACTCACAGACCCCAACAAAGATATTCAATCCAAAGAATATTGTTTGAGGTATCTTCTTGCCAAATATCATGGTGATTGGTTAATTAGAACTGAAACACTGAACATCACAATCTTGGTACCCAAATCTGGGTAGGTCTGCACCATTTATGTAATTTTGTGACTCTCTCATCATATATCCCAGCTTCCTGTCAGAAGACTGGTGGAAGCTGGGTGGTATGTATGGTGAAAGAGTCAAAGGGTTAGCATTAGACTCAAACCTAAAAACAAACACAGGCTTTCCCGAAATCTGTTACTGGGGAGCAAGCTGTTAAAAAGACCTGTAGAGATTTCCCTTGATGCCAGCGATGTAAGGGTAGCACCCACCTCCTCTTCCTTGCTGCTGTATATTCTCCATCCCTAAATGAGGGCTAAGTATCCATTTGTAGTGAGGGCCAGGTATATATTAATAATTACTACTGTTTGAAAAGGGGGTGGCGAATTTAAGCCAGGACATGAACCTGGTCACTCACCCATTTGGAAACCATGCTTGGTGACACTTAACCTTCAGAGCACCATGCAAGCTGTTCTGGGACAGCAGATATTTCACTCCCCTGTCACTGCCATGAATGTCATTCAGGAATGTCAGTCACCTATCTCAATCTCATTAAAGTTCTTACTCAGTCTGGGAATAATAAACTTGGTAGCTTGAGACCTGTCAAGGTTCCTTTGAATCTAATGATAACTGGGAAACTCATCATATGACCCAGAAGTGTATTTTTCGGGCAATTTTACTGGCTGCACTGGAATGTGAACAACAATGTGAAGGAAGCAAAATGCCAACACCTCACCTGAGAGTCAGTGTGAACAGCACAAAACAGCCTCGATTCATGAACTCAGCTGCTATTCAGTAAGATGTACAGCGAATGCTTGATGAAGACAACAATTAAGTAAAGTTTTACGATTCTGCGAAGAGGAAGAATAAGATGAGGAATATCAGTCTCCCATTAGTACTCTTGACCTGTACCTGTACCAAGTTCAATGCTACTGATAAATATTCAAGGCTAAGTTCTGAAGCATATGTAGGTGAAAAAAAAAATTCTGGAAGGATCATGAATGGACAATCATTTTTACCTGTTAGTTTAGAATTTTGTCAAGAATATTTTTTTCAAACAACATTCGTTTTTTTGTGTGAAAATTCCATCATAAATAGGTTTTCACTATTTGCCAAATTCCATGGCAGGAAAAGGCCTGACCTCAGCTGTCAGGCTGGAGGACTGAAAGGGTCAAGTTTACACAGCTGGTGGATAGGGCCAGGAAATGAAAGGGATAAAATGTTTGAACCATATTAACCACTCTGACCTAACTTTTGTGCTCCTAAAGTCAGTAAATAAATAAAACAGATGATCAACAACAGGACTGGAAGCTGATCTTATAAAAATGGACAGTCCAGTACTGCTCTTTGACACACAACCCCTGGCAGTCATTTCTAGATTAAGAAGAAGAAAAAACAAAACTCGCATACCAAGCATTCAGTCCCTCCAGGTACACTGAAATTATTCATGTGCTGCACCTCACTGCATTTCTTTTCAAATATTTTCATAGTTATGCACTGTGTATGATACAGCAACCCAAACCCTGTCAACAGTCTATACACAAGCAAAAGTCATACAGCAACCCACAACCTTGTCATGTATACACAAGCAACAGTCATACAGCAACCCACAACCTTGTCATGTATACACAAGCAACAGTCAACCATTGCGAACATATCTACAGTAAAAGTTGTTCATGTTGATATATACTATTTGTATACAACCCTTCCAGGTGACATATGGATACCATCAATTATGCATGGTAAAGATCCACTCAGCCATGTCAGCATTCAGTGGCTTACAGATTCACTAAGATACTCAGCATGTGCACTTACAAAGTCTGCAGACTGCGCAGCAACACGATGCCTGACTGTGGACAAAAACAATGTACGAACGCATATCCTGGAAAACATTGTTTGGAACAAGCACCACCGCTATAAAAAAAAAAAGACAAAAAAAAAAGACAATCACAATTGTTTATAACTTTAATCTCACATATCCTACTACTCATTCAAACCAGTCTTGCTATTAACAAACCACTGCATCTCATCTGATCATTTCAAATTCGCTCTGTGTTTCCCAGTTAGGCTATTCAGCCATTCAATCTTCTCTCCTGCTTCTCTTCCTCTTCTTCTTCATCTTCCTTTTTGACTTGGACTCCCCTTCATGTTCAGAATCGGACGATGATGAGCAACATGAGGAGGACGATGACGAGGAAGAAGAGAGAGAGCTAGCGGAATTATCGGAGTTTGATGATGACGACGATGAAGAGGAGGAGGAGGAGGAAGAAGAGGAGGAACTTGAGGAGGAACTGCTGCTGCTGCTGCTACTGCTGCTGCTGCTGTCTGAATCAGAGTCCGAAGAACTGCTGCTGCTGCTAGATGATTCCCCACCAGAACTGCAACATGCCATTATCTCCTCAAAGTCAATCCATCCATGATTATAACGTATAACACAGCTATTATGACACAAGTATGTACCAGTAAACATTAATGCTATGAGGACACAAGTATGTACCAGTAAACATTAATGCTATGAGGACACAAGTATGTACCAGTAAACATTAATGCTATGATGACACAAGTATGTACCAGTAAACAATGCTATGATGACACAAGTGTGTGCCAGTAAACAATGCTATGATGACACAAGTGTGTGCCAGTAAACATTAATGCTATGATGACACAAGTATGTACCAGTAAACATTAATGCTATGATGACACAAGTATGTACCAGTAAACATTAATGCTATGATGACACTAGTGTGTGCCAGTAAACAATGCTATGATGACACAAGTGTGTACCAGTAAACATTAATGCTATGATGACATGTACTAGTAAACATTAATGCTACGATGACATGTATGTACCAGTAAACATTAATGCTATGACAAGTATGCACCAATAAACATTAATGCTATAAGAATGTACCAGTAAACATTAATGCTATGAGGACACAAGTATGTACCAGTAAACATTAATGCTATGAGGACACAAGTATGTACCAGACACAAGTATGTACCAGTAAACATTAATGCTATGATGACACTAGTGTGTGCCAGTAAACAATGCTATGATGACACAAGTGTGTGCCAGTAAACATTATGATTAATGCTATGATGACATAAGTATGTACCAGTAAACATTAATGCTATGATGACATGTACTAGTAAACATTAATGATACGATGACAAGGATGTACCAGTAAACATTAATGCTATGACAAGTATGCACCAGTAAACATTAATGCTATGACAAGTATGTACCAGTAAACATTAATGCTATGATGACACAAGTATGTACCAGTAAATATTACTGTCATAAAGTTAAATGTTACAACAGTTATGACAAAACAAGTAATGACCAGTTAACTGTTACATTACAACAGTTATGACAAAACAAGTATCAAATGGTAAATTGCAAAGTTATAACAGTTATGACAAAACAACTATTAAATAGTTTAAGATAAAACAAGTATTAAACGGTAAACTGTAATGTTATAACAGTTATGATAAAACAAGTATTAAATGGTAACTGTAATGTAATAACAGTTACAATCAAACAAGTATTAAACAATAAAGTGTCAAGTTATAACAGTTATGATAAAACAAGCATTAAACCATAAACTGTAATGTTATAACAGGCGTGATGATGTTTTGTAAACTATAATGTTATAACAGGTATGATAAAACAAGTAGGCCTATTAATGGCAAACAGAAAAGTTAGAATAGTTTTGTGGCACTGGTGGTCTGGTGGTAGAATACCTGCCTGCCATTCGCGTGACCCAGGTTCCTTTACCGGTCAATGCAGGTTTTTTCTTCTTTTAGTTTTTATAAAACAAGTATGAAACCGGGAAAATGTAATGTACGAACAGATCTGATGAAACAAGTCTTACATGGAAACCTGTAATGTTCGAACAGTTTTGAAAAAAAGCATTAAATGGTAAGCTGTCATGTTAGAATAGTTAGGATAAAATAAGTATTAAACAATAAAAATCACTAATCTTATCAGATAAACCTTCATTGTTATCATACATCATTTCTGTATGTGTTAATCTCCAAACTCATCAGGAGACACTGCATATTATTACACATAATCATAACTTTTAGCAGAGCATGGAGAACTCACAACATCATGAAAAATCATGAACACCATCAATCTATCAGATAGCTGTTCTTTTGAGGCACTGTTCTCAAAACTCATTCAGATACCTGCACATTACACATAACCTGACTTTGTGGAGGAGCAAGGAGAACTCAAGCTGTTAGGCAAGCTGACTACACTGCACTATGTTGTTGCACTGTCTGCATCTTTGGTGGGCATGCAATGCATGTGGGGTGTTTTCATGTTTCCATAATCCAGCCACTGACATGACTTACATTCAGTCGGCTCCCATGAACCATCTGATTCCTGCACCCTATCCCCTAGCTGCAAAACCTTATCCTTACAAGGAAGCTGGTGAATAAGATGAGCGATTCGAAGGTTTAAGTTTATGATTTGCTATCACTGCCGATGATGCACAATGCTAGTGGATACAGTGAGGAAGTAAAAAGAGTTAATGCAAATCCAGTCTGGACTATGCACACACCATTAGTACAGTTGTTTGAGAGGCATGGATTTATGCAGGCTGGCAAACTCTTGAAGACCATGGACTGTAGATCTGATATACTGTATAATGTCAAGTCCCAGCCTACAACATACAAACTGGCCTGTTTGCTGCCCCTCTTAATGCTCCGATCTTGCCCATCCTTCCTTTTCAAGACTTGCCAGCACACACAGGGCTTTGCGTAAGTGCAAGGCGTCTGCTGGATACCAGAGATGGCAAACTGGGTGGAGCGCATATGGAATTGCCAAACGAGATCAATCTATCTTGAAGTACTTGAACAAACCCCTAAACTTCAAACTCTAGCTTTGACTGACTTCATTCTTTTGTCACAACAGAATTTTCACTTGTGAAATATGTTCCACTCTCCATGAAAAAAGCACAACACAGTACACAGCATCATCTATTTTTTCTCTCTTTTTTTGTGTATGAAGATATTTTTGTTTATCCGTGAAAGTGAATCTTTCTGCAGAATTTTGCCAGATATAATTCTTTGTTGCCGAGAGACCCTCAACGTGTGCTAACTGCAAGCTGCAAATGGAATTCAGTTTATCTTCACATTTCAAAGACTAGCACCCAAATCACCAAGGAGGGAAGAAACAAGTAATCCCCATTTGACTTGGAACTGAACCCAAGATTCTTATGTCCTCGCTTTATCTGCAAGACCACAATTAAACAAGAAACACCCGTTGGTGCTGGATGGGACCCAGGAGAACAATGCTTCATCATTGACAGGACAATCACCTCCCAGCTCCTGACTCAACATGGTAGCCATTTTGTCAAGAAAAAAGGGCTGTTCACACGCTGCATGACCCATTCGAACCCGGTCATCATTTAACTTGTTCACGAGCCAAATGGCAAGGTGGGGAGATGACAAACCCTGGGACATTGCCAAACAATGTGTACTGGCCAGGTCTAGTCCAGCTATCAGACCTTCTTTCTGCCTGAGCTTCAGTCAAAAGATGTATCTGGAGAACTCTTGAACCCTTTTGAAAAAAAAAAAAAAAAGTCAGTCTGAAGTGGGAAATTTCTCAGTGGAGAACAGACAGACAAGTGTTAAGCTGCTCACCTTTTCTTTTTCTTCTTCTTCAGTTTCTTCTTTTCCAAAATGGTGCTTGTCTTTGCACTGTAAAAAAAAATCAAAATAAACATTAGGAACAAAAGATCTTAAATTAGGGGGGTGGGGTGGGTGGGTGGGTGAGTATGTTGTTTGTGCATATGTGTGAGCGTGTGTGTGTGTGTGTGTGTGTGTGTGTGTGTGTGTGTGTGTGTGAGATGAGAGAGAGAGAGAGAGAGAGAGAGAGAGAGAGAGAGAGAGATACAGAAAGAGAGAGGAGATACAGAAAGCAAGACAGAGTGGAGAGCAGAGCAGCAGACAGAGAGAGGAGAGAGAGAGAGAGAGAGAGAGAGAGAGAGAGAGAGAGAGAGAGAGAGAGAGAGAGAGAGAGTAAAAGAGAGAGCAAGCGCCTAAGGGACGACTAACCTGCAACTTACAAGATCTGTATTACTGGTACACATGGTATCATCTCCAACTATTTATCTTGTTTCATCAATCAACAGGTCTATGCACATTAAGTGCGTGTGAATGCTTGAGAGAGGAGAGAGAGAGAGAGAGAGAGAGAGAGAGAGAGAGAGAGAGAGAGAGAGAGAGAGAGAGAGAGAGAGAGGTGTGCGTGTGTGTGTGTGTGCGTGCGCGTGTGTGATGTGTGTGTGTGCGTGCCGTGTGCGTGTGTGGATGAGCACACATTCAAGTGATCAGCATGCATGTGTACTGAGTACACATACAAGTGAGCAGCATGCATGCATGTAAATGAATGCGCTATATATATATATATATAATATATATATATACACTTGTATCATGTATGACCCTATGCTTAAAACCATTTTACTCCCTCAACCTATCCACCCACTTCTTGCTGGAAGCTGAAAGAAGCTGATAGACTGACAGACAGAATCAAAGGGTTAAATTGCAGTGCACATCTGAGTGTGACTGACAGATCAATTAACCTTACAAAAACTTACACAAGCTGCATCTTCTTGTCCTCCTCGTCTTGCTTCATGCGTTTGATCATGTCCTTGGTGCGGGAGGGACGGTACACGTACTTGCGCTTGCCTGTACACTGGTAGGTGAAGTGCCCTTTCTCCAGACACTTCTGGCACCGGAAACTTGCTGAATTCTCCTCTCTGGAAATGACAAAATACAGCTTCTTATGTAATTTCATTGCAGCTGTGGTGTAGGTATTGTGTGGTTTTTTTTTGACAAGTCAGGACTTCAGTATGAAAACTGTATAGTGGATGCAGTGGTCAAGAGGGTACACAATGGAGTTTCAATCAGAAGGTCCTGGGTTCAATCCGACTCCACATCTCTTCCTAGGGGGTGAAGGGTGAAGATTTTTCTAATCTCCAACGTCCCCTCCGCTCCCCCTCTTCATGCATATGATATATATATGTATGTATGTATACACACACACCACACACGCACACATATAATATACATACATAAATATGTGTGTGTGTATGTGTGTGTGTGTGTGTGTATGCATGGTGCATGCTGAATATCAAATATTCACACTTGTAAGTCATGTCAGTGCCTGGTTCATGAAAACACCCAGCATGTATTCTCACTGAAGATGGAACACACTGACTGTGTAGGAACATAGTGCCTGCATAGTGTGGGCAAAGCAATGTGCATACAATCTTCCAAAAGAAATCAGAACTCTATTTTAACAAAAAAGGCATTATTCCAATACAATTTGTTACTTTATGTGACTACGTAGGGCCTACTACAGCCCCTTTGTTGCTCTTGGAATGTTTCTCTAAAAAAAAAAAAAAAAAAAAAGTACAATACAGACCACCTCTTTTGTTGATTTTTATGGTCTGATCCCTTTTAAGCCACTAGCAACATAATCTCAGAAAAGTATACACTAAACAAATCGCAAAATAGAGTTTCTGAAGTGAACTTGTTTTTGCTTGTTTCTGATGTTATTAAAAGACACTCACTATATCAGTATAAGACTTTCTAAGGTGATAGAGTTTGTGAAGAGCTGAATTTTATATAAATATCTAATCTTTTCAATTGTAGAGCCAGCAGGGGATATGGTAATATCACAACTGTGATGCATGTTATACGTTATTTTTTTCATTGGCGAACCATATTTGAAATTCTTCTGAACTTCAAAAACAGTGGGCCGATAAAAACACATATGGACCAATGTGGAGTGAAGACAAATGGACATGAATGATGTCATGATATTAGACACAATAACTCGGGGAGAAACATTTTTGATGACGCTTGAAGCATTGCATATAAGAGAATTGGGACCTACGGTCAACACCAGAGATGAGTATCGAAGCTGACAGCTGACAATTAAACAGTAATCATTTTGTAAGATTGCTTCACATTCTGATGTTCGTGTTTAATGCTGATTTCCGTTACTTGGTTTGATAACATTTGTGTTATTTTCTCCTTTTCCAGAACTCTGATGATGAGCGAAAAGCTTGAAAAATTTCATCAGAATTTCAAACATGGTTTGCCAATAAAAAATAACGTATCTAATCTTTCTTTCGAATTTGAAACAATTCATCAGGATGATGATAAAATAAATTCACAAACACAGGCATTTTTATTTGCAATGACTGCTTCAGATGAACCTTTGATGACTGAAGTGTGCAGCCAGCACTGCCCGATTTTATTTAAAACAAGAACAAAATAATTAGGACAACAAAGGGGATGAACGAAAAGCAGCATGATTTCTGAACACCTTTTCTCAACCAAGAACACAAGAAAAAGAAGAAGAAGAAAAAGGAAGAAGAAGACGAAGAAGAGGAAGAAGAAGGAGGAGGAGGAGAAGAAGAAGAAGGAGGAGGAGAAGAAGAAGATGAACAAGAAGAAGAAGAAGAAGTAGAAGAAGAAAAAGAAGAAGTAGAAGAAGAAAAAGAAGACGAAGTAGAAGAAGAAAAAGAAGAAGTAGAAGAAGAAAAAGAAGTAGAAGAAGCAAAAGAAGAAGAGAGAGAAACGGCAGCAGCACTTATTTCTGAACCAACACATTCCCACTCCCAAACCATGCTCCTCCAGCACTTTCATCTCTCCTTTGCTTTAACCATTCCCTCTTGGGTGTTTGTGATTGTTTTCTTTTGGGTCTTATCTTTCTCTCTCAGTGTTTGGCCAACAAAAGCTGATCGCCTTGCTGCACAAAGACAATCAATCAATCATGGATGGGGCAGATATAAAACAAAGACAAAAGGAAAGAAAAAGCCATGAAGTTAAAGTCTGAGGATCGATAGGAACATCACAGCTTTGTTTTTCTTTGATCTTCTTCCATGACTCTCCATCTTATTCCCCTTGCCCCTCTTCTCTTTCCTATCATTTTCACCACAGTGCTGTTTTTCTTCCACAAAGTCACCTCTCTTCCTCTTAAATCTCCATTGTGGGTAATATTGATTTTTCAGCAAACAAGTGTGTGTGTGTGTGTGTGTGTGTGTGTGTGTGTGTGTTGTGTGTTGTGTGTGTGTGTGTGTGTGTGTGTAGTGTGTGTGTGTGCGTGTGTGTGTGTGTGTGCGTGTGTGTGTGCGTGTGTGCGCGCGCGTGCGTGCGCGCGTGCGTGCGCATGCACGCATTACGTAGAAATGAGAGAACAGAGAAAGATGAGGGAGGGAAGGAGGGGGAGAGAGAGAGGGAGTGAGAGAGGGACAGAGAGAACAGGGAGGGAGGGAGGAGAGAGAGAGAGACAGAGAGAGAGGAGACAGAGAGAGAGAGAGAGAGAGAGAGAGAGAGAGAGAGAGACAGAGAGAGAAGAAGACGATAGAAAAAGAAAAGAAAAAGCAATGTAGGTGCAACAAGCTATCAGCCTGAGTTCAATCTCTCTCCTCTCCAGTGCCCTATCTGACCAGCCCAATCTCTCTCCTCTCCAGTGCCCTGACATGTCTCTCTAAGCTCTTTCCTTACTACAATCTTTCTGGGCCCCCTGAACTCCCTCACCCTTCCCCAAAGCCCCCTCTCTCATACCTCATTTATCTCCCTGAGACTGCTTCAACATCTATATCTCCCAGCATGTTGGCAATGCAAACATTATCATCTGGCTTAAACACTTGCTGGCCAGTTTAAAAAGAAAATGCTAATTCTCTCTCTTAAAAATGGGGAAGGCGATTCAAATATTCTTTGGTATCACTATGCACGCATACGGTGTGTGTGTGGTGTGTGTGTGTGTGTGTGTGTGTGTGTGTGTGTGTGTGTGTGTATGTGTGTGTGTGTGTATGTGTGTTGTGTGTGGGTGTGTGTGAATCTGTGCATGTACGCATATTTGTACAAATGTGTGTGAGTGTATATGTGTGTTTGTGTGCATGTGTGTGTGAGTGTGTGCGCATGTGTGTGTATGCATGTGTATGTATGTGTGTTTGTGTGTGTGTGCATGTGTCGTGTACAAAAGAGAGAAATTCCTAAGCCGTCTATGTATGATTGATGAACCATGACAAAATCTGAACCACAAATCCCACCACAAGTCTCTGATGTAAACTCACAAAAGAGCAAGATGTGAAAGATATACTCCAGCATGTGGTTCACACTGATCACATGTTTGAGCAGCTGTCTGAGGACAATAATCACCTTCAGGTAAGTTCAAGTCATACTGCTTTACAGCCCAGCCAACTACTAGAGCCACATATAAGCTAACACCACGTCAAAAATGACAACCAGGTTAATTCAAAATAAAAGACATCAGTTAAAAATCATGCTCACCATTAATTAACAAGTCTAAAATACAATTAATTTAAAGAAAAACATACCCAAGACGTAAAGTCATATCATAGTCAAATTATTAGCTGAACACTTTCCAAGTTTGAAGACAATGGCTGTCATTACTAGTGTTTGTCTGCAAGCTGCAGAGCATGAAAGTGAAGAGATGAGATTGTTAATGACTTCACAATCTCATTTCAATGTCTTTCTGCTCTCTTCTCTCAAATGAATGGACCAGGAAGAAAACTCTCTGGCATCAATATTTAGGATCAAATTAAATATCATTTGTCTGATAACATCCTGCGCAAGGCAGTCATCAGATTCTTTGACTGGCATGGTGATTACTGTCATGGCTGGCTCTGTCTGTCTGTCTGTCTCTCTCTCAGAGGACCTTCTCGTGGCAGTTCAGCTTTGGTCAAGTCTGTGTACTCGAAGCCATGCAAGCAAGCCATGTGTGGTAAAGACTGATGAGTAGGAGGGAAAGGAAGGGATGGTGGTGGGAGACAGATTGAGTGTCTGGCATTCTGTCTTCATTCTCCCTCTCTGACAGAATGAGAGACGGAGAATTAGAGGGAGAGAGAGGGGGAAAGGGAGAGAGAGGGATGAGAGAGGATGACAGAGAGGGAGGGAGAGAGAGAGGGAGAGAGAGAAGAGAGAGAGAGAGAGAGAGAGAGAGAGAGAGAGAGAGAGAGAGAGAGAGAGAGAGAGAGAGAGAGAGAGAGAGAGAGAGCTATAATTTACCGACTTGTTTTGTTTAAAAAGGCGGATGGACCCAGATAGGGAAACACGTCCTCCCTTTCTGGTTGTTTAGCAGCCAACTATTTTTTCCTCTTTAAAAAGCCAGTGCGATTACTAAAACAAGTAATGGTTCATCCATAATCACTTAAGTGAACATAGAACATGAGACTACATTAAAACATAGATAAAACATGCAACCTCTTTTTTTTTTTTATATATACACATTCATTTTTTCAGTAAGTATCTCTTCTTTCACAGCAAATGTTTTTTAAGGACCTGCGTCATAAGAAAGTGTTTTTTTTTCTAGCTGCAAGACAAAACCATACATTTCACAAAAACTGTTGCAAAACATCTGAGAATGGCTGAAAGAGGAGGCAAAAAGCATGATTAACAGGGTGGTAACAGTAAATTCATTTCATACTTGGGCTTTTCTTGAATAACAAAATCCTAGTGCAGTTAACCACTGTTTCAAGAAGAGGTAATTTACAGTATCTTTATTTTTCATCCGTTTTTTTCCCATTTAAACAATTATCTTAATATCCGGAGAAAACAGATGTTTCTTATACTCAAACATATTTCACATTAACTAGTAATACATATTAACTAGTAATACATGACTATATTACTATGTTAAAACCATGGACAATTAAGTTCCCTATAATTGTACTGAGAACTGTTGGATCAACTTACATGTGAACTCTGATCGGCAACTCTCTGCAGCAAGAATGACAAATTCAACTTTACGATTTCAGAATCTCATGACACAACTGTTATTGAAATGAACTTGGCATTTGATAAAGCTGAGATAAAAAACAACAACAACAAACAAACAAAAAAACAACAAACAAACAAGCAAAAAAGAATTCTGAGAAGGCAACAGCAATTTGAAAGAAATTGAGAAAGGCAGGTCTAAGTGGGCAGCAGTAAGTGATAAGGAAGGAAAGAGGAAGCAAGGAAGCAAGCATGCAAGGAAGGATACAGAGTAAGAAAAGGAGGAAAACGAAACAAGTGTCAAACCAGACTAACCCCTTCCTTAGGGGAGACAGACATGAAAGACGGAAGGACAGAGAAGAAAAACTGGTGAAATAAGTGTTAAGCATCAACTTGATCAAGCCAGGCTAACTTTTCCCTTCTAGTTTTATATAAAGTGATCACTGAAACACTTCATGCATATCTAACCCTTTGACTCCCTGAGCCTGTCCACCAGCTTCCTGCATTATCAGCATTACAGCAAAACAAGAACCTCAACCCTTTCACTCCCTCATCCTGACAGCTTCTTCCAGGAAGCTGGTAGATTGGACAACAGACCGAAAGTGTTGCAGAAAGCTAATGGATAAGGTGAGGGATTGAAAGGGTTAACCCTCAGACTCCCACACCTATCCACCAACTGCAAAACTTTAACCCTTTGGCTCTCTCACCCTATCCACCAGCTTCCTGCAGGAAGCTGGTGGTTAGAAGGAGCCAAAGGGTTAAGTTTTAGCTTTGCAAGCATCATTGACAATGCAGGATGCTAGTGGACAGGGTGCAGGAGTCAAAGGGTTATGTTTTAGCTTGGCTAGCATAGTTGACAATGCAGGATGCTTGTGGACACGGTGCAGGAGTCAAAGCGTTAAGTAAAAAAAACAAAAACAAAACAAAACAAAAACCCCCCTGTAGGTCACTTTTTTAAAAAATTAGTTTTCTTTGTTGGATGTTCCCCTACAACAAAGTACAGATTTATCCTGAGATAACAGGCATAAGACATGTGATCTTAAAATTTCCATTTTCACTGACAATGATGGTAGGAGCCTGGGGACTGCTGTACGCCCCCAAACAGGTTGAGGGACAATGACCTGGTAGGGGAAATGAACTTTGAAAGGGTTGGAATTCTCAACTAGAAAACAAACAACAACTGTGAATTCTCAACTAGAAAAAAAAAAACCTACCTAGAAGGTAGAAAACCCAGCTTTTCTTTTGCATTTTTGTGACTATAAATTGATCACCGATTTGCAGCAACCAAAGAATTCACACACACAAAAAATGATCCCAAACTTTTATACACCGATTTGACAAATCTTGAAAACAAACCTAGAGGATTTGAAATTTATGAACAATTGAAATTCTATCATCATGTAAAAGTTCATTACAAATAAAAGAGTACCTGAATCTGATTCCTTATGCATTCACGACTCATAATTGGAAAGAACCTTTACAGATAAGATATTGACCTGGTTAATTGTCAATACTATTGTTTAAAACATAGCCAACTGAGTCACAGAGGCATCATGTTTATTACCACTGAAAACGTACAAAACACTTTGATGACCCTGACAAAAAAAGGTTTTGGAAAAGAAAATTAAGTACACATAACAATGCCTTCATGCATATGAACTTAAGGATTTAAAAAAAAACAAACGAACCTGAATACCAATGTAAACATAACTAAAAACTTAAAAAAAAACCCAACCTGAACACCAATGTAAACATAAGAACACTAAAACATATGTGGTAATATATATATATATATAATATAATACAATAATACATAAATAAAAGAAGTGGCCAAAATACTTAAAATTGCTTTTGCACATCATATTTAGTATTTACTTTGAGCCAAAAATACACTTTATATACATGTACCCAATAATTAATTCTCATAGAAAGTAAGACTTTATAGAACTCATACAGGAGAATGGCCCAGCAAGGCAGAAAACGATAAGAACAGATAACAGAAAGCAAAGAAGTGGGGCAGAAACAAAGAGAATGATAGAAAAGAGGAAATTTCTAGCACAGAATTTCCAGAAGGTGGGGACACTATTTATAATGCAAGACTCCTAGCATCTCCACAGGGGAGTATGGACTGTTTGTGCTGACAAATGGAATTATTTCCATCATTCTTCTTATCATTGTTATGATTATCCATCAACACACACATACACACACACTTACACACACACAAATACAACTGTTTACATACAGACACAGATGCAACAGCCACACAGCTGGTCCATCTGAATCAACTTGCCACCATTAAAAACCATGAACTTGATGAAGAGTGAAAAATGGAAGAATAACACACACAGAAACGAATTGCAAAGCTGTGAAATATTGCGTGAGGGGCCTGAGGCAATAGAATTAGATGAGCGTAGAATTGCTGATTTGGATGTTTTTCCCCACTCTTCTTCGTCTTTCCTCTCTCTGTGCAGGCCTTGAGAGAACGGAAATCAAACAGCAATATGGATTGAATTGTACATCAGATGTACTGAGGTCATGTTTCAGAGTAAATTATATATAAAAAGAAGTTATGTTAAATGCTTGTGACAGTGTGTGTGTGAGCTGTGTGTGTGTGTGTGTGTGTGTGTGTGTGTGTGTGTGTGTGTGTGTGTGTGTGTGTGTGTGTGTGTGTGTAAAGAGAGAGAGAGAGAGAGAGAGAGATAGACAGATAGATAGAGAGAGAGAAAGAGAGAGAGAGAGAGATAATGAGAGAGACAGACAGAGACAGAGAGACAGAAAGTCAATACGTATTTTAGTATGTCTTCATAAGTGTGTGTTCAAAACTGAATGCATTTACTTCTCCATCAGTACAACCTTCAGGAGAACTGGTAGAATGTTCACACGACAGTAACGGCTACAACGTGGACAAATAAGCAATTAAATAAATCTGTCAGCATAACATTTATAGTTTCTTGCTGCATGTTTGCCTAAATATACGAAACAGTAAGAAGTGTGAGGGAGCAAGTGAGAGATAGCATGGAAAAGGTAAGGTGAGGTGGGGGTGGGGGTGGCGGCTCTCACAGGCGAGTATGTACCTAAGAAGAAATCGAATGAACTTTCTTCACGTCCGCTGCATTACATTCTCCAGCCGCACACTCTGGGACTGGGGTACTTTGCTAATCTACTTTTTCAGTCTGAGTCAATACTGGAAGCTCTGCTGTTGGTCTAACTGTCTCACTGGTAAAATGCAATGCCACCTTCTTGAGACGTCCTGTAATTCAGTTTAAACTAAACGACTGGTAAAACCCAATGAGATCTTTTTTCGAAGAGCTGTAGATACCCTTTAAAAAATCAAATGGTATTCATGTGAACAGAAAATTGAAAAGATAGACAACTGAAAAAAGTGATACAAATTTACAAATTACACATTGAAATAATTTGGAATGTGTGTATTCAGGTGTGTGTGTGGAGGGGGGGGGGGTGGAATAGTTGTAAGCATGTGTGTATAGTAGGCCTACATGATTCTAGTTGATCAGAAAGAATTCTTTCCCTTTCCATCCCTCCTTTTTCAGTTTCATGGTTTTTCTTAAGATTATTTCATAGTGACCAGAAAAAATGTATGTGTGTGTGTGTGTGAATGAGAGAGAAAGAGAGAGAGAGAGAGAGAGAGAGAGAGAGAGAGAGAGAGAGAGAGAGAGAGAAAGAAAGAGAGACAGAGAGAGAGAGAGAGAGAGACAGAGGCAGAGACAGAGACACAAAATTTTCTTGGCTCTTTATGGACCTATTTCAGTTCCATTCTATACTTCGTTATGAATCCACATTTGGACATTAAAATGTTCCTATACTGCATTTAAACCGCACATATCATTCTCACATCTACTTGAAAACACAATCAGAAATCTATCACAAAACACATGAACATAAAAGCACCCCAACTGACCTCATGACCCACAAAACATAGCAACCAATCATCATGGCATGAAACCACCAACTCTCTCTCTCCCCCCCCCCCCTTTCCTGCTTTTTACATACAGAGAGGAAACACACCACTACAAATTAAATCATAAGGTTATATGGCCCAGTTGGTTATTTTGATAGAGCTACAGATTCAGAATTTAACATCTTGAGTTCAGTCCTACTCCTAGCCCGCAACGTTAAAAAATTAGTCTGTTTATTGCCCATCTTTAACGTTTCCATCATACTGGTGGCGTCAGCTTGGTGAAGTCCTCCTCCCCATTTCCATTCTTCAGTTCAAGACTCAAGACACCTCTTTCTATCTGCTAGTCAAAGGTGACTTGATTAGTAAAGTTGTTGATATCAGAACGTCAAACAACAAATATTCTGATGTGGAAAGTGACAAGAGGAAAAGCATTTCACATACTGGACACTTGGGCCCAAACTTTCTTGATCAATACATTTCAAATCAGGTGGGCATCAGTCCACTACACTGACAATTGAAATATGCAATTCAGTAATAATCACATGATCAATTTACACCATCGAATAACGAATCAATGACCTACTAACCTCTTATTTTGTTGATGATCTGTCAATCAATCAATCCTTAATGAATCAATGACCTACTAACCTCTTATTTTGTTGATCTGTCAATCAATCAATCCTTAATGAATCAATGACCTACTAACCTCTTATTTTGTTGATGATCTGTCAATCAATCAATCCATCAACAAATCTCCTAAATTGTAGACTGAAGCTTGTCTAAGAAGGAGTCATTGCATTTGGACAACCCTATTTACACTCTATCAAAATCCAACAACACTTTTGAATGTTAATAAATCAACAGTCGGTCGGTCAAATCAGTCGACTACAATCATTTAATATTTTAAATGACTGGTCAGCACAAGTCATGAAGTATGCAACAATCATCGTTGCGGGTCACAAAGCAAACAACCAATCATCAATGACATAATTACTCAGACTTATCATCAACAACAACAACTACTGATGGAATCAATCGCTGAAGTAATTCACACATTTCTACATAAATAACCAAATCATCTATACAATTACTGACTTATAAAATAAACACTCAGTCATGAATACTATCAGTCACCGACTTACCAATGAAACAATCATCACTCATAGAATTGATCAGACTTACCAACTAAGCACCAGTCATTTATACAATCAATCACCAACTTACCTGATAAACAGTTGAATTATCATTAATGCAATCCATCCCTGACTTACCGATTAAATAAACATTCAACCATCACTGATATAATCAATCACTGGCATACCAACCAATCAATCAATTATCATTGATACAATCCATCACCAACTTACCTAATATATCACCAAATTTATACAATCACCAATTACCAAATCATCACCGATATAATCAGCAATCAACTAACCAATCAAGCATTCAATCATCATCGATACAATCAATCACTGATGTAACAAATAAACTGTCACAGCAGCCAGCGATGTGACAATCAAAGAATAAAACTGTTTCATTAGATCATACTGCCAATAAAAAGTACACTTTTGGACAGTGATAAAAAACTTTCACCTTTAATACAAAAGACAAACAGGGACTGACTAAGGAACAAGACACAGTGAATCAAAATTCACATAATTCTTCCTGACAAGGAAAATTTTATTCAACCGTACCTGGTGGATGAAAGATGGGAGATTTTTCTGATGCCCTTGGTAAACATGATATGCAGACCTGTTAGTGCCTAGACATCCTTCATGTGTAGACAAACAGAGCCTCAAATACACACATTACAGATCTCTGGAGGTTCATGGAAACACTAAATTACCAAGTTTGCACACCCACTGACGACCGAGAATACAAACTGCAGCAATATGAAATCTGCACAACACAGGCCAAACAACGTGCGTCCAAGAAACCCTTGCCTGGAAAGCGGGGCTGACTGTTCATCAGGGAAACAGATGAACAGAAGGGAACATATGGAGACTAGTAACTCAGAGTAAAGAACTGGTGATATTCAAATTAATGAATTTATTTGTATGGAGACCAGTATCTCAGAGTAAAGACTTTTCTAAAGAAATCTCATATGCACACCTTCTATCTTAAAAGGAATTAAAAAAAAACAACAACAAAAAGAAAACAAACAAACAAAAGCAATGCATCAACACATTTGATTCAGAATAGAAAAGTTGTGATCGTATGTCTGACACCCTACTTATCTATTCTATTCACATTGATGGTATTCTTTTACTTACATACCACAACGAGAGAGAGAGAGGGAGAGAGAGAGAGGGGAGAGTAGAGAGAGAGAGTATAGAGAGAGAGAGAGAGAGAGAGAGAGAGAGAGAGAGAGAGTGCTGTGCTGTGTTGTGTTGGTGTTGTGTTGTGTTGTGTTGTGTTGTGTTGTGTTGTGTGTGTGTGTGTGTGTGTGTGTGGTGTGTGTGTGGTGTGTGCGTGCGTGCGTGCGTGTTAATGGACTAAAAATCACTTAGATGAAGACATAACTAACTCACAGACTTACCGAGACACCTGACTGATCCACTTTTCTTTATTGAAGAACCCCCATCAAACACAAGACAACAACAAATGAATTCTGCCAGTTTTCCTCCCTCTTTCAACAGGCACGGCACGCTTGATTCTCCTACAGAGGCCAATCCAGCAAAAGGAGACACTTTCTCCCCTGGCCACGACAACAGTTTGGGCTGGCTGTGAGACTGAGAGAGACAGAGCCCTGACAAACCGTGTAGGCCTATATGGTATGGCGACGTTTTAGCACCAAATGGGAATAATTTGCCTGACATATGTCTTTGAACGGTATGGCGACATTTCAGCACCAAAATGGTGTCCAATTCTTATATCAATACTACCTGCTGAAGAGAATAACATACAAAACTGATTTACCCCGTGATGATTGCAATTCTTATGTTGTAAGTTAACATTACAGCAATGTTTACTTAGCCCTTAAAACTTCAACCAGAATGAACCCTAAAACGATCGCAATTCTTTTTCTCGTTCGACATCATACTTGGACTCAGTTTTAAGTTTCAGATAAGAAATAGCTGGTCTTCTGTAGTGCATCCACAGACCTGTACAGCTTCTCCTGAAGACTGGGAGGTTTCGGCCACTCTGGATGTTCTGTTGTCTGGTAAGCTTCTTCACAAGGGTACTGGCAGGGAGTGGGGGTGGGGGCAATGGTACAAGTCGGAAGCCTTTGTTCATGCAGTGCCATTGTCTACCTGACCCTTAAAACCAGAATGATCAGGTCACTGTGTACAGGTGCAGTGGGTAACAAAAAGTATCTTGGAACAGCACCAAGTTGAAATAACTGCATAAACACAGAAGCCGTCCAATATACTTTCTATCCAAAAAAATAAGCCTGACTCGCTACTACAAATTTCCATTACTGATGTAACTTTTTAAAATCATAATCAGTGTGTGCAGTTTGTAGTTTCTCACTGAGAGATAAAGTTTACTCTGCTTGACCATTTACAACATTGACTGCTGACATTCCATTCCCGTCGTTAGCTTTCATAACGCTTACAACTGTCATACTACAGTCCTGTTTCTTACTAACAACAGATTTGGGTACAAAGAAAAAACTAGTACCCGATATCTGCAGAGAATCAAAGATAATGCTCATTCACCCATGTGCCATTTCAAAGCCAGAAATTACGTGATATGCCTGAACCTGAAGAGTGAAATTCTTTTATCAACAATTTACCAGTTGGTAATTCCACACAGATCATGTCAGACGGTAGATTTGTTGGAACTTTCCTCATCAAAATTTTACATTTTAAATGTGAACAGTTTTCCCCTGCCCAATTTTACAAGATGTGATGTATTCCTCAACTTCATTCCTGAGAACAACAAACGCTGACATATTGACAATCTGTGCGTACTTCATGTGGTGGTGTGGTGGTGGTGATGGTGGTAGTAGTAGTAGTAGTAGCAGTGCTAGTGGCAGAAAAGGAGGGAGTAGCAAGAGGAAGATTTGAGTGACTCATGGTCTTTTTCTGAAAAGGAGTAGCAAGAGGAAGATTTGAGTGACTCATGGTCTTTTTCTTTCTGATGTGTCTCATTAGTTTCAATCCCTTTTTTCAATGTGCATGGGATAGTAAAAAGATTTCATTTACCAAAATCAACAGACAACCTACTCAATTTGAAAAGCTACAGTATGTAAAATATCATATGTACCTTGCTGCATAATGTGGCGATCATGGCCTTATATACGAATCTATCTTTTGTCAGTGCAAACGTACCTCCTACTCTTACAACACTGAGTTACAGTCCCGACCCACCTTCCAAGACTGTCTAGTATTTTCTCCCCAGGCCTACCCAGTGCTCATTTTCCCTTTAGCTTTCCTGTTGTGACTAGATGCTCAAATTTCTCTTGTCTCATAAAATGTCCTATACATGTTCTCTCCTTCATAATGTCTCGCATTGACTTGCAATTCACTCCTGTCCGGTCTTCCTGCCTCCACCACTCACATCCTACAGCGCATTCAAAACAATGCTGCACGCCTTGTACTCAAAAAGAAAAAAGCTGACCACATATCTCATCTCCTGGCACAACTTCACTGGCTCCCTGTATCAAAGCGCATACAGTACAAACTAGACACCATGTGCTACAAAAGCCTCAATAATGCAGCCCCCGATTACCTGTCAAGCCTACTTGAGATCTATGTTCCCTCACGTACCCTCCGCTCTGCCTCTGATCCTCTGAATTTTCGCTTTCCACGCACTAAGCTCAATACCTATGATCCACGAGCCTTCTCTGTTTCTGGTCCGCTCTCCTGGAACAAACTTCCTCTCTCAGTCCGTCAGCAACCTACTTTTGTCTCCTTCAAGTCCGCTCTCAAAACTCACCTTTTCTCCTCTGCATAAAATCCTGACCTCACTCAATCCCCTCTGCAGCCTGTCTCCATTCGGAGGGGAATCACATTGCAATATATAAGTGTATATAGTGTGCTCTCTATAATTTTCCATTGTTTTTATTCTTTCTCCCCATTTATAGCCGTATGTGTGTGTGTGTGTGTGTGTGTGTGTGTGTGTGTGTGTGTGTGTTGTGTGTGTGTGCGCGCGTGTGCGTGTGTGTGTGTGTGTGCGCGTGTGCGTGTGTGTGCGTGCGTGCGTGTGTTTCAGCGCTTAGATTTGATTTTATCAAGATTTTGCACTATATAAATATTGTAATTATTATTATTATTATGTTGCTTGTCTTTTTGCTCATCTTCTTCACCTTCAAAAATGTTCTCTTTGAGTTTGCCTCTTTCAAGACGGTCTCATTCGTTTTCTCTGCTGTCCATGGAACTCTTAACATTCTTCTTAGAAACCACAAACCAGATGCCTAAATCTTGTTCTGACTTTACTTGATGATTGTTCAGGCTTCACATCCATATAACTGTATTGATTCTATATTACAATGAAAAACTCTCTTCCTGACGTCAACTGACAGGCATTTGTTGATAAAAATGCTTTTCATATTCTTGAATCCTATTTTTAGCTTGGCCAATTCGGCTGGATAATTCTAACGTGCATCTGTCTGATGAGATGATTTTCCCAGATATTTGAACTTACCTACTTGTCTCAATGTTGTGCCATTTGCTGTTATTTCATTATTATTTAGGGGATTTAAAAAAAAAATTTTTTTTTTTTTTGATGATTACCATGACTTCAGTCTCCTTACTATTTAGCTCTAGCCCTTTCTTTCTGCTTTCTAATATATTCCCAAGATTTTGAAGGTCTTTTTCATTTTCTGCAATTAGAATGGTGTCACCTGCATAACAAATATTGATTATCAGTTTTACTCCAATTTTTATCCCAGGGCATTCATCTAGGTTTCTGATGGTTTCGCTGTAAAGTGAAAACAAATCTGGAGACAAAACACATACCTGTCTAACCCCCCTTTCAATATTTTAAAAATTACTTGTATCATTTTCTACTGTCATTGCTGCTCTTTGTTGCTAGTAATATGTCCTCATTATTCTTTTCAATAAACACTTTTCCAATTGTTAATCAATTCTTTGTGTTTTAATTAATCAAAAGCATTGTTACAATCAACAAAGCTTAAATGTAAATTCTTATGCAACTCAACTGATCTTTCTATGAGAGTTCTTAGGATACATATGGCATTAACAGTTACCTTTCCCTTCGGCAAATCCACACTGTTCTTTTCCTATTTCTATTTTCATTCTATTCCCTGTCCTCTTCCTCATTATTTTTAATAAAAATTCTGTCACATGACCCATACAGCTGATTGTTGATGTAATTTGCATTCTATAACCTCTGCTTTCTTTCGAAGTGCAATGAAAATTCAGTTTGACATATCTGTAGGGATTTTTCCACTCCAATAAATTTCGTTTTAGGGGGACTGTTACTTTTTCAATACCAAATTCATCTACAGACTTGATCATTTCATATTTTTCTGATCCTGGGGCTTTTCCTTGTTTCATTTTTTTCATTGCCACTCTAACATCATCTTTTATCATGGTGGTCCTCTTAATTTTTTTTCTAATGATGTCTTCCTGAAGTTCCTCCCTTCTGTCATCTTCAAAACGGTCTTCGGTGTACTTTCTCCATCTAGGCTACCTAATATTTGGTCTTTTTCCAAAATAACTGCACCATCTTTTGACTTAAAACGACCAACTGATGTGCACGTTTTTTCCTGTGTGCAGTCTTGTCAGTATCTCTATACATAAACTTAGTGTCTGTTCTAATGTAAGACTACTCGCTTCACAAAAGGAGTTAAAGAGTTTTTTCAAGAGGAATTCATTGCACTCACACAATTTTATATGCACTCTGCCTAGATCTGCCAGCAAATACTCAGAAGACTTCCTGAGCCAGTGCAAGTGCCTTGTCTATGTTGGCAAGGTCTTCAAAAGGGAAGGCGGTGGGATGAAGGGACCTATGAATACTAAGCTAATACCACCAGAATGACTAAACATTAACAAACAAAAAAAAAGTAAGGTAGCCTACCCAGTGAATAGGCCAGTTTGTATGTCATCAACTGGTATGATTTTGAGACATCAGATCGAGTCCACAGCCCAATCAATAGATGGGCCAACTTGAAATTTCACTGACAAATTCACATCTCCCGTGGTTATTACCAGTACACCATAGTGTTGGAGGATGTGATAAAGGAAATCGTTGGGCTCCAGCACCATATGTTCTGTGGCTGGAGCCACAGGGACACTGGCTATTTTGTGAATGAAGGCCTTCTTCAGACGAAAGATGGGCCAATGTGGCGACGACAGCATCACCCGAGAGCCATTAAGGGAGTGGTGCAGAGGAGGTTGCTATGTATACATACAGAGAGAGAGAGAGAGAGAGAGGGGGAGAAGAGGAGAGGGGAGGGTGGAAGTGAGGGAGGGGGGGGGAGAAAGACGGAGGAGGTAGGGAAGAGAGATGGAAGGAGAAAGTGAGGGAGGGGGGGGAGAAAGAGACAGAGAGATACAGTGCAAAAGGGAGAGAGAGGAGAGAGAGAGAGAGAGAGAGAGGAGAGAGAGAGAGAGAGAGAGGAGAGAGAGAGAGAGAGAGAGAGTAGAGAATGAATGAATGAATGTATGAATCATGAATGCAAGAAAGAACAAATAATCTCGTATTTCTTCAAGACAAAAACTATTAAAATACTGAAGAATAAAACAACACTTGGTCAAAACTCAATTTCAAGTGGCTTTTTTTCACAGAGCTATGGACTCGAGATCTGATATCTCGGGTTCAATCCCTGGGGAAAAAGGCCTCTTTTTCGTTGCCCATCTAAATGTTTCCACCATCGGTCCCTCCTTCCTCCTCCCTATTTCGTGCATAGGGTTTTGCGCAGGCTCAGGGAGTCTGTGAAATAACTGCTGGTGGATGTGACTGGAGCACATATGGAATTGTCCAAGTGCGGAGAATCCAATTTGAACAAACTGAAAATTCCATGTCTGCCATTGTTAAATCTCCTTGATATTTTGAGTGAAGAAAAAAGCAAACAAAAGATGAATCACAAAAAGGAAAACAGTTGAAAATTATTATCGTGCTAAAAGAATGAGAGAAAGAGAGAGAGAGAGAGAGAGAGAGAAGAGAGGAGAGAGAGAGAGAGAGAGAGAGAGAGAGAGAGAGAGAACTCAGAGAGTGAAGGGGGGGGGGGGGGCAGACACAGACAGACACAAATGGACTGAGAGAGAGATGAAAGAAGGTATGGGTGGGGTAGGAGGGATGGGATGTTAGAGCTCAACGGCAAAGTTGCTTGACTGGCTGCTGCAGGTCATTGTGATCTCATCAAGTTAAACACTCTTCTATCTTCTGGAGTGAGATCTCCCTAAGCATACTCTTTTCTTGGATTCTCTGTTCCCTATAACATTTTCCGATGACTTTGGGAGCTTGTGGAGTTGTCATTTTTTTCTGGTGGGTATGCGTGGGGTGAAGTTGACATATATATACACACACACACACACACATATATATATACATATATATTGTGTGTGTGTGTGTGTGTGTGTGACCTACTAGCACAAAATCAGTCTTAACTAGCATTTTGGGCATTTTGAGATATACATACCATGGAAAGTGTACATTCTGCTGATTATTTTGATAGGCCTACTTGAATAAAGCTTGTACTAAAAAAAATGTAGAAGTTATGTATGTTTAAAGTCATTAAGTTGTATGATGGCCATTTTGAAAAAACGGCCTCTAAAGTTTTTGTGTACTCTCCTACACATATACCTTAAATTTCTTTATTTGGTGGCTTTGACCCAGTTTGTTTCAAATTTTAGCTGTCATTATCTGAAAGGTGCGCCAGAGAGCTTTCCGTCAGTATATTACATGTGCAGGTACTGTACAGGTTACGTTTCATAATAAGAGACAAAAATAGGTATTTTTGGTAGGAAATTGTGTTCTTTCTGCTGTGATCAGTGCATGAAAATACCATTTTAAATTGATTAATATTTTTTTCAAGAAAAAAATTTCTGTGGGGGATAGATTACAGTCTACAGAGATCAATTTTGAAAAAAGTCAAAACACCTGGACAGACACTCAGTCACTTTTTCAGCTCCTAGTTCTGTTCAACTGACTGGAGTTAACTGTTAAGACTATTTCGTGGTGGGAGGTCACATTATATATATACATATAGATAATATGTGTGTGCGTGTGTGTGTCGTGTGTGTGTGTGTGCATGTGTGTGTGCATGTGTGTGGTCAGGCATGCGTGTGCATGCTTGTGTGTTGTGTGTGTGTGTGTGTGTGTGTGTGTGTGTGTGTGTGTGTGTGTGTGTGTGTGTGTGTGTGTGTGTGTGTGTGATTTATTTGGTCAAAATCTGCCAAGTAATTTGCGCACAATATTTATAAAAGAAAATAAACCAATGCTCACACACACACACACACACACACACACACCACACACACACACACACACATCACCAACATGATATATACATCTATGTAAATATATAACATCTGTGTGAATATGCATATTTTTTTTCAATTTACACACACACACACACACACACACACACACACACACACACACACACACACACACAATGTTCGTGCTTCACAACGCTTATGCCCAAAGCCCTGTTTTATCTGATGGATTGAGATTAGTCTGGGAGATAGTCTGAGTCTCGATGGCACCATGATGACGTCCACAACTCTCCCCGTCCCCCATCCCTCCTGTTCCACACCACACTTCTTTAGTTCCAATACCATTCCCATCCCTTTGGTCTCCAAGGTACTGAAATCTAGATGAGATCTGTCCAAGTGGAATGAACGGCTTGACAGTGAGGTTTTACTTTCCAGTTTCACTGAGCTAAGAGTCTGAGGCTCCCTGTCTATATACGTAGCGCACACAATTATCACTCTTAACCGCTGACATCAGAATCTATTTCGACTGGATCAAGCTGCTGAATTTTGTGTAACCTGAATCAAAAGATGTAATGTCGATGAAACTATACATATAATATAGTTGGCGGACGCGGTTGAGTTACATCAACTGTGTTTAAATAGATTTGAGAAGAGAGAGAGAGAGAGAGAGGAGAGAGAGAGAGAGAGGGGAGAGAGAGAGAGAGAGAGAGAGAGAGAGAGAGAACGCAGGTCTCAATAGCTCAGCTGACTGAACGTGGGATTCACATGCCAACAGTTTGCAAGTTGGAATGCTGAGTGCCTACATGGCATTATGAATGCCCATGGATCTTAACTCTTTGACTCCCGCACCCTATCCACCAACTGCAAAATTCTAACCCTTCGACTCTTTTACCCTGCCTACCAGCTTCCTGCAGAAAGCTGGTGGACTGGGTGAGCGAGTCGAAGGGTCAAATTCTTGCTTTGCTACCATGGTTGACACTACAGGATGCTAGTGGACACGGTGCGACAAAGGGTTAACATGATTACTGTTCTGATGGTGTCCGAGTAGAATTCTGTCACATAAGCCCACTTTCCCCATTTCTCTCTAGAGACCCATCGACTGTATTACCCGAGGTAGGTACTGACATAAAAAAGAATCAAATCAATCACTCAGAATCAAATCAATCACTCAGAATCTAATCAATCAATCAGAATCTAATCAATCAATCACAAAAAAATGATCAATCAATCAATCAATCAATCAATCAATTCTACGTTCATAATATATACAAACTTGGGCGAATAACAAGACTGCTAGAGTGGGATAAAAGACAGAATTCCTATCGACAAATCCCAAATCCATTTCTTTTCTTGCATACGTGACCAGAAGGAAAAGGAGAGTCATCAGCAGTCACAAGCCTATTCACTGAAGCATTTGGTGGTTTGTGTTGATGCTGGGCCCCTTCCTTCACTTCTTCTAGATTCTACCGATAACCACGCCACTCTGTGCAATTTCCCAGAGTGATCATTGACATTCGACAGGCCCTGCGCTGTTCTGGAATCAATGGACAATCTTATTTTCTTAGCTCTCAGAGCCAGAGAGAAGGCAAAGCCATGAAATGCTCGGGAGGTTAGGAGACTGCAAACTGTCTTCGCCTACCAGTTCATGCACTGAACAGACTTCACGTGCTTGCTGTTTTGCATTGATAAGTTAAAAATCCACTGGCCACCGTTTGCAGCAAGTGCATAAACACACCATCATAAACCATTAATTTTACTGTCAAGCTGATAAAGGTTGTACTGACAGGACACACCCACCCACATACACTCGCTCATTCACACACATACACACACCAGGAGCCACATATTCCATTATGTTAAAACCAAAAATCAAGTGGTCACTATTTTGAAGTGGTCATTGAAGTCTCACAGTTTGCAATAACCTCAAACTGTGGTGACTTACCAGCTACTGTTTGCAATAAACGGTGAATCCCTTACCACAGTTTGCAGTAAAATGAATCATCTCCCACTGTTTGCAATACGTGGTGATTCATTTCCTACTGTTTGCAGTAAATGGTGGTTCACTTCCCTCTGTTTGCAATAACTTTGTAAACAGTAATTCATTTCTCTGTTTGCAGGAAGTAGTGATTCATCTCGCTCTGCCATACATGGTGATTCATCTCTCTCTGTTTGCAGTAAGTGGCGATTCATCTCTCTCTGTTTGCAATACATGGTGATTCATCTCTCTCTGTTTGGAGTAAGTGGTTATTCACCTTCCTCTGTTTGCAGTAAGTGGTTATTCATCTCTCTCTGTCTGCAATACATGGTGATTCATCTCCAACTGTTCACAGCAAGTGGCGATTCATCTCCCTCTGTTTGCAGGAAGTGGTCATTCACCTCCCTCTGTTTGCAGTATATGGTGATTATCTCCCTCCGTTTGCAATAAGCGGTTATTCATCTCTCTTTGTTTGTTGTAAGTGGTTATTCATCTCCCTCTGTCTGCAATACATGGTGATTCATCTCTCTCTGTTGGAGTAAGTTGTTATTCATCTCCCTCTGTTTGCAGTAAGTGGTTATTAATCTCCCTCTGAATCAGTCTGATTGCAGTACATGGTGGTTCATCTCCCTCTGTTTGCAGTAATGGTGGTTCATCTCCCTCTGTTTGCAGTAATGGTGATTCATCTCCCTGTTTGCAGTAAGTGATGATTCATCTCCCTCTGTTTGCAGTAAGCAGTTATTCATCTACCTCTGTTGCGTATGGTGATTCATCTCCTTCTTTGGAGCATGTGTCATTCATCTCCCTCTGTTTGCAGTAAGTTCATTTTCCTCTGTTTGTAGTAACTGCAATTCATCTCCTTCTTTGCAATAAGTGGCGATTCATCTCAATGTTTGCAATAAGTGATAATTCACTCTCTCTCTCTACCCTTCCCCCCCCCCCAACACAATGCGTGCGCATGCATGCACGCGATGCGATCGAGTGCACGCACATACACACATGCACAGTTTGCATTCAATCCCTGCTATTTAAGCTTTGTGTGTGTGTGTGTATGTGTGTGTGTGTGTGTGTGTGTGTGGTGTGTGTGTGTGTGTGGTGTGGTGGTGTGTGTTGTGTGCGCCGCGTGTGTGTGGTGTGTGCGAACAATCCACGTAAACATCTATTTGAAAATAAAAAATGGGGAATAAAGATATGAGGAACTAGAGAAAAATTAAGAAACATTCAATTATTACTAGAAAGTAAAACTGAAAATCAACAGCATCCAGATACATAAATGACATTTATGAAGAAGCAGTGGCAAAAAGTTACAATGAAAAAAACAACTTGATTTGTCTGGTCATGCTTTAACAGACTTGCAAGATCATAGATCACACATAACAGTACAGACACAAACAATAATAGAATTCAGAGACACCCTTGATAGACCCTGCAAAGTCAAGAGGAAAAAAACAAAATGACTGCCTGTGGAACTTCTCCTGATCAGTTTTGACACAACCTCATAAGCCAGTGCTTGATCTCTTTCCTCGCCAGCTTGCACCCTGATTCAGTTATCAGCTAGGCTTTTTAAGCACAAACATCTTCTGTGCTTCACGGAAAAACTACAACAATAAAAGAAACCTGCTGTCTTGTTATTGTTATTTTTGTTTAGAGCCCAGCCGGCTGTGTAGAGCCATATCAGAGCTATAACAATTTCAAAACAAAAATAAAACTTTAACAGGATAAAAAAAGGAAAACAAAACTAAGTACACATATCACTGCATTCGTGCAATCAAAGGAGATTCCTCAGACGTTGACCATTCCATCCAATTTATCACACAGGGGGTTTAAAAAGAAACCTGAATACAAATATAAACATAACTAAGGAAAAAAACAAACAAACATAAAAACGTGCCTAAATTACCTAAAATTGCTTTGCACATCTCATTTCCTTAGAGCCAAAAATACACACAATATATGTACCCAGTTATCAATCCTAAGAGAAAGTATGTAACGCTTTACTGAACACATACAGCTGAATGGGCCAGCAAGGCAGAAAATGATAGGAAGAAATGACAAAAAGCAAAGGAACAAGGCAAGAACAAAGATAGTGACAGAAAAGAGGAAATTTCCAGCACAGAATTTCCAGAAGGTGTGGATACTGTGTTGGAAAACTAAAATTAAAACAGTGAAAGAAGACGTTCTAGTGCTCCTCTACCATGGCTTCTTAGAAAGAGTTGACAAAGCAATTTTAATGGTGTCTTTTAATATCTACCCCCAGTCCTTCATATAACTATAGTGTATTAATTTCATCTTTTCTGCCCCTCCTAACCCACCCCCTAAAATGATAATGTCTAACAGCATATCTTTCTGTCAAAACAGGCTTTGTTTAAATGTTCTCCTCTGACGGTCACTGTATAAGAGTAGATGCGATTTATAATTTTGATTTAACTGGAGAAATGTTTTAATAGTAATACACATTTTAAAGTTCAAATGAAATGACTGAATGACTCTCTGCACAGTTTTCAAATCATTCAGAACATATCAATGAATGCGTGTAGATAATATTTTGTTCAAACCTCAATTTTCTCATTTTGCAAGTGAACACACCATGTCCATGTTGTACTTTTTTCACAGAGGTTTTCTTCTTCCTTCCCCTAGTCTGTTACTTTTTCTCTCTCCATCTCTTCCTCCATCCAAGTCTGTAGACTGTTTTTTTTTCCTCTCTGTGCATTCCCCCTCCTTGACTGTGTGTTATTGACTGTGTGTTAATTTTTTCTCTCCCCACTTCTATTCGCCCAGTCTGTTGATTCCTTCTTTTCCCCTCACAGTCCGGTAATTTCGCCTTCTTTGGCGACACAGTCTTGTACTTGTTTCGTCTTTCCCCCTTCCTGAGAACGTCACTTTCTTCTTTAACTATTCCCCTTTCGTCTGGCTTTTGATTAGCACAGTCTGGGGTTTGCACAAGACTGGTGAGCGGGATAATTGTTCTTTTGAAAGGCACTGTGTTGATGCTTTGTTCTTGCCTCTGTGAGAGAGAGAGAGAGAGAGAGAGGAGAGAGAGAGAGAGAGAGGGGGAGAGGAGAGAGAGAGAGAGAGAGAGAGAGAGAGAGGAGAGAGGTGTGTGTGTGTGTGTGTGGAGAGAGAGAGAGAGAGACAGAGAGAGACGAGTTTTTCTTTCGTGTTCTTTGTATAACTGTAGGAACTTTTTGCTGACTTGCTTGTGTATGTCTGGTGCATGATTGCACTTTGATTTGAATTATCAAGATTTGGCACCACATAAATTATAATAAAATACTGCAGTTATTAGCAATCATTATCATTATTACTAGACAGAAATCAAATGATCATGCTGGTAACACAAAACAATAACAAATGGTATTATACTACTGATGCTTTTGAAATATTCATATTATAAACAATTTTATGTATTTATCTTTATTCATTTTATAAATTTTGTTTAATTATACACCCAGATACATGTATTTGTTAAAATCTTGATTTTTCAGCACATGAATTAGTCTCTAGTGTCTAGCTCTGACAATAAAGCACTTAAGGAGAGACATTCTATTATGCATTAGCTAGTATGCACTGAGAGTTTTCTCTTGCTCCAAGGAATGAAACTGACAATGACAGAAATGATTAAGTCATGAAATACGCTTTTTTTTTTTTTTTTGTACTGGAAGCTAAAAAACAAAGTTCTTATAGATAGAACTGAGATGGTGTGAGCACTTTGTTACTTTCAATCTACATGTATACTGTTAGACATTTCACACACATGAAATGAGCATGAGGAATCAAATGACAGTTCACATTCACAGTCAATAAGTGGCAGTGAGGATCTAGGAACGTTTTTTGTTTTTTTCAAAGTATTTTTTAATTTATTTTTGACAAACACAAATAAAGAAAATACTTGCTGAACATTATTACGATATCATTGAGAAAACTGAACAAGATTTACATACAACAGATTGAGAAAAATATATACATAAAAAAAAAAAAATATATACATATATATGTACACACACACACACACACACAATTTATATATATACACACACACACACGTCATATTTACTAATCTATTATGTGCTTTTTAAACAATCCAAAGTCATTTAGTTTATACAATTTCAGATTTTAGTTTTTGTTGATGTTTATTTGTCTGTTTCAAATTTCTTTGTACTCATTTTCAACAAACCACAACGATAAATGTCTTAGCAAAGCAAAATCATTTGTATCAGACTTAAAGTTTAAAATATATGCAAAACGTCTACATCTTCAACAAAGGGTCTAGTCATGAATTTGCAGTCACTATCAATTACGTATAAGACAGACATTCAAATATAAACCGGTAGGTCATAGAGAAACCATGCATATATCTCATAAAAAGCAAAACGACACATCGAACTTCATCTGAAACCAGGGACAGATATGGCAGCCACCTTTCTCACCCATGGTCTGTGTTGCTGCCTGGCATAAAGGAAACAGAATGGAACTTTGCATTTTCCCCTCAGTGATCACTAGTACTACTACTACTACTATTTTTTACTTTTTTCTTATTGTTAAGAGCTGACAAGTGACATGCATTTGCTTTACATGTGACTGCCTTTGTCTCTCCATGCTTTTGGAAAGTGTCTGACTAACTGAAATGTGTAAGTCACCTGACTAACTGAAATGTGTAAGTCATATTTTATTACCATTCACTTTTTAAAAAATTTTCTTTCACATTGTACATTATGATTCATCTGTAATTCGTCTTCTTCTAAATATGTGTGAAGTAGCAAGGAGTAGCTGTATGACAGGTCCAATTGACCTAGGCTACTACAGCACTATTCATAAGAAAGTTTCAAGGTTTGCAAATGGGAAAGCAGTGTAGGACTGCAGTACGACTTCACTGAAAAACAAAGAAACAAAGTCCTGTCTAAAGAGAGATGAACTAAATGAAATAGGTATTCACAGCAGTATGACATGTAGGGTATCCATTATGTGATATCTACCTATTGCTTCCAAATTGAGGACATAAAACAATTAATTATACAGTAACTGAAAACAAACCCAGCCGTTTTATCTAACTCTATATCAAGATTGTGCAGTTTTTGCATATGCACTGCATGGCTGTTGCATCTGTGTCTGTATGTCAACAGTTGTATATAGTTGTGTGTGTGTGTGTGTGTGTGTGTGTGTGTGTGTGTGTGGTGTGTGTGTGTGTGAGAGAGAGAGAGAGAGAGAGAGAGAGAGAGAGAGAGAGAGAGAGAGAGAGAGAGAGAGAATGAGGCCCGAGAGAGAGAGGGTGAAGAGAGAGAGGGTAGAGAGAGAAGAGAGGGAGAGAGAGAGAGAGAGAGAGAGAGAGAGAGAGAGAGAGAGAGAGAGAGAGAGAGAGAGAGAGAGAGAGAGAGAGAGAGAATCCCTATTACTGTTAGTGTTACAGCTAAAGACCAGTTTATCCCCTAAACCCATTTTCTGAAATGTTAGTGGGTCATTGGCAAAATATTCAAATACCCTCATACCATTTTCCCCCAATTTGCAGAAATTTTACAACAAAAGCATACAAACTACGTAACAAAGGGACACAAAAAATCTGCAAATTTTGCGCAATTTCTTCTTGATTTACAGCGCTTAAGTATGTTCAACTCAAGCCAGTACAGCACCAGTCATTGAAATGAGTTACATGCAAGCACAGACAACTGATTTATAAAATAAAGATCAGATAAGTTTTTCTCCAGTTTCTGATTCCTGACAACTACCAAAAAATGTTGGTATCTATAGACTAGTGAAACATGAAAAAGTAAGCAGAAGATGCAACCAGCTTTTCACTGAATACCTATTCTGGAACAGCAACCAGGAATACTCGAATGGTGGATGGCTATACTTTAAATAATGCAGGGGGAGAGGGGTATAAGACAAGAAAATTCAAATTAGGAAAGTTGATAAAGCACCTGGCCTTGTTCTGTTTTTTTTTTCTTGTTTATTTGTCTGCATGTTACTCAGTAAATGATGAACTATTATTAAACAGTAAATAGGAACCAGAATACACAAAAATGAATCAGAACACGTCTCTGAGAGATATAACAAGACAATACAATGTTTAAAACAAATTCAAAACTGTATCAGTGTATCAGGTATAAGATACAATAAGATAATAAAATGCATGAAATATAGTGTCAGGGTATAGCATATTAGTTTACATAATGTTTGATATACTGTGTATTTGTATAAGATTAAGAGCATGGATAGTATGCTTACAGTTGTCCCATTTATAGATGTGTCTATTTTTGTTTCATGAGCACAACCTTAAGTTTTGCCTGCTGTTGCTCTGAACTTTATAACATATATATATATATCCAGCACCCTTGCAGTGACAATTTATTTCGTTTTTCAAAGTTTCCGATCTGTTGAGTGATTTTGTCCACAAGGAGTGATCTCGCTCGACGTTCGCATGAAAATGAAGCTATTTGGGGGAAGACAGCTCTTGCTTCCCATAAAACTTGTCGGTGAAAGGCAAAGGAGTTGGTGTGATACTTAACTATATAATGTTTACTGATCAGCGATCGTTTGCCCAATCTGTGACAGTTTTGGTCAAACAGTTAGAAGCTCCTAATTAAACATGGAAACCAGGGAATATAACATATCATTAGATCTTCCACTGTTCACCTCCCCCACCTGATGATAAGTCTCCAGAAGAAAGTTTGACCATTTTGTTGTAACAATGGCTTATTCTGCTGAATGTTTTTGGTCATCAGTATTACAGAATTTTACTGTTTTTAGGGGCAACATGTTGGACTAGTGAAAATATCTGCAGGCTAGTAGACCTTAAAATCCACTAGCTCGGCTGGCTAGTAGAAAAGTTGAATCTTCTCCAGGCCTGGATATATATACATATCCACAGATTACTCTATACAGATTAGCAAATATTTTTCAGCAGTTTGTAGACCTAGTTTTGTCATGAAAAACACTCAAATCATAAAGATCAAGAGATCAAATGTTATTCCCTGTTCAAAAATGAATCAGAAGAGTGTACTTTTGATGAAGAATAATGTGTTACTCCTGCTCACATTATACACATATAGTAAAAGCCAACTTCAAACTGTGTGAAAGCAGAGTTCAAGTGCAAGGTTAGGATTCAGCTGGACGCGTATACAATTATTTACCATAGTATATGTATATTACTTTGTACAGGTTAAGATCCCAGTATATGTGAACAACATGGTAACCACTAAACAGAATGACGTGTTGCTCATGATCATAGAGTTGACATGTTGCTCATCATCAGAGAATGACATGTTGCTCATCATCAGATAATGACATGTCACTAATCACTGGAAAAGCATAATACTTGAGTTGGTGGCAGAAACATTTTGTCACACTAGAACTAGCCATAGAGTTGGAGGCAGTTCTAACTAAAATGTGTTAAAAAACCATACTCTAGTAAAAGAGTAACTAGTATCATGTTCAGAATCTACATGTTACCAACATCATGGCCCATGTCCATTTTTTTTATTTTTCACTTTTGCATTTCTTTTATTTTTAATAAATTTTTTTACTGAGAACCATTTCTCAATCAAAGTACTTGAAGCACTTTAATTTAAAATGTATGTATGGCATTTATAACCCATTGAGATATTTTAATTGTATACACATGTAATGCACAGAACAATGGTCATAATGATGAACACACTACAAGTACAATAGTCACAAAATTTTCACAGAAAGGCAGAAAAACACACATGCAGCACACTTATACACCCCCTCCCCCTTATGCTTATTTGCACAGGTAACCTACACACCTACACTGAAAAAAAAAAATCAAATAAACCACACACACTTAAACAAAACAAAACCAAAAACAAAACAAACAAAAACCCAACCAACCAAACAAAAAACACCACCACTACCACCACCACCACAACCAACAACAACAACAACTAAGAAGTTATGATTTTTATATGTTTCTAGGCATTGTTAAGTTAACGCAAACTGAAAATGCAAAAAGTCTGTAGCATGAATTTGTTTAAACACTTTTAGTTCTAATGAATATCAAAGAACCCATAATGAGAAATTATCCACAAGGCAATGATGATGGCATCATCATAGGTATGTTGTTCTGATCTATAATAATTTTCTATCTTCAGTGGTTTGTTGTCTGACGTTTTTGTCATAAACTTGATTGACCTTATTTCTTGGCGGTCTTTCTTTATCCATGTGTGCCCCAGGCCAGCTGGCTGATTGGCACCTGTCTAAAAAAATGTCTTATATCCTCAATTTATGGCGGCTCTTTCTGTGTACTGCTGGTAACTATCATCAACACTTGTTGGACTACCATACCACCCTCCCCCAACCCTGTCTTAACTCACTGTAGAAGAAGAAGGAACCAGAAAAAAACATGAAAATAGAATCAGAATGCATATCTAACACAACCAGACAAGACAAGCACATATTTTCGGCCAACCGGCCTTTGTCAAGCATTAACATAAGATCACAAACGAATAAACACCAAATAAAAAAATCAGGAGAAAAAGACTGAAACTTCCCTGCGCAAGACATGATCCATTTACATCAGCGATACCTCTTGATATTATTATTTTCCATTCAGTCCATAAAATGTTTATGTTTTCTCTTATTTTTATATTTATGTGAGGATGTATGCATATCCATGTGTATACGTATGTATATGCAGATACACATATGTTTATATTATGTATAAGTATACGGGGCCTATATATTATGCAGATGGATATACACTACGCACAAAAAGTTAAGGATCACTTGCACAAAAATTCATAACTTTAAAAATAAGAAAGCCAATGCGTTGAAGTTTGGCAAACATTTAATTCCATGTTTTAGTGATAACGATACACAATTGCCTTCAATTTCGAGCAATCGTTTGGTGTGTACATTTGATCAAAGTGGGTACATATCGAAATTTGATTTCCCAATGTCATTGAAATCACAAGACAGGGCATTCTGATGCTCCCAAAAGTTCAGTAATGCTGTAATGCCATGGCTGTTCTGGCACTCGACGCAGCGAGTCCTCATCGAGTTGACCAGGTTGGTGAAGATCCTCTGTGGAAGCGCCTGCCACTCAGCCTGCAGCATCTGGTAGAGGTGTTGGGCATCCCTGGGAGGGGGGTGGTTGCTCCTCACTTTGCGATCCAGCTCATCCCAGAGGTTCTCAATCGGGTTGAGATCGGGACTGCATGCTGGCCACTCCATTCTGTTGACTCCAGACTGCTGCAGGAAGTCGTTGACCACCCTTGCCCTGTGGGGGCGAGTGTTGTCATCCTGGTAGACAGCCGTCAGTCCCATCTGCTGCAGTGTAGGCACAGCCAGCGGTCGAAGGATCTCATCCCGTATCGGAGGCCAGTCAGGTTACCCTGTACATGATACAAGGGTGTTCTGTGGTGAAGGCTGAAGGCCCCCAGACCATTACAGAACCTCCACCAAAGGCCACCTTTTCTTGGACAGTGGTGTCAATAAAGCGTTGCCCTGGGCGCCTCCAGACCCTCAGTCAGCCTTCGTTGTGGTTCATGGTGAAGCGTGATTCATCACTGAACAGGACCTGGGACCATTGCTGACGTGTCCACCTCACGTGACGTCTGCAGAAGGCGCAGCGTGCTGCCCTATGGGCTGGAGTTAAGCGTGGCCGTACAGCTAGGCGACGAGAACGGAGGTTAAACCCATGAAGGCGTTCCGTATGGTCTGCTGGCTGATGTTGATGTTAGTAGCCACCCTCAGCTGCCTTCGAATGATGCTGGAAGAGGCTGTTCTTGTCTGCAGGGCTTGTCGTTCAATGAGACGATCTTCACGTGGGTTTGTCTTCTTCGGTCAACCAGATCTGCGTCTTTCATGGACCCTCCCAGTGGCTGTGAAGCGTTGAATCAGTCTGACAATGACCGAGATGGACACCTGAAGTCGCCTGGCCACTTCTCGCTTGGGAACACCATCTTGGAACCATGCAACAGCTCGTCCCCTCTCAAACTCGCTCAATTTTGTCGTGGAGGCATTGTCAGATCAGGCCTACTACTGGTGGAATGTCTTCTTATAAAGCCAAGCAAGAGACAGCATCTCACACATAAACAGCAGTGCTTGCACGTGCATAATGGTTTTTCCATCTGGCTTGCAATGTGTTCAGGCAGAACGGTCCAAAACAAGGTCCTTTTTCGCAAGTTTCCGCTTTTCCGTTTGCGGCCAAGCTCAGTAGTAGAGAATCCCGTGCAATTTTCGCACTAACACAACATCGCCCACTTACAGCTGAACAAGAATTCATAACAATTTGGCTGGAGTGAGAAATAAATAACAGTACCGAACTGAGTTAATTACGCACCTGTTTTCTCATAGTGATCCTTAACTTTTTGTGCGTAGCTTATATGTGTATGTATGCTGTATGAATATGTTTATAATTTATGCATTATTTAATAGCAAGACTGCGCCTGTCTTGTCTGGTTTTATTAAATACGCGTTCTGCTTCTATTTTTGTGTCTTTTCTGGTTTTAGCCTTCTTACTGTTTCACTCTAGCGCTTTGTTTCTGCTTTCTATTTCTATTATATCCCCAACATTTTGTACCTGTCTTTTTCACGTTCTGCAATTCAGACCATGTTATCTGCATAATGAAGATAGTTTATAATTTTTCCTCCAACCTTTATCCTAGGGCATTCCTCTATGTCTATCATGACGGTTTTGCTGTAAAGTTAGGTACGTGTGAAAACCGGGCTCCGTGCAGCCGGAGCGTTCGATAAAAAACTGAGACGCGTTCCGGCGCTTTGACGGAGGGGTGTCCACGTATCGGACCCGTGACTGGTCATTATCTACGGTCATTAATCGAAACAATACGTGTCAGGACGCTAAACATAGGTGGAACTGTAGCCTCCGATTGTGATTCTCTCATTTCCTACTGTCACGCAAGAGCAGACGGACATTTGGCTGACCACTTGGTTGTAACCGCTGCAAGCTCAGAAGTAAGTGACCGACTGCCGTAAAATTTCGGATGTCTGTCGACAAATCCTCTTCTGTTGACATGCCAAATTTAACAACAGATCAGGGCACCATCTCATAGTTAGACCTGTCTCGCAAGGTGTATGGTGTACCGAGGCGATGGCGTCATGCCGCCTAGATCTACATACTGCTGATAGCAGACTTGTTTGAAATTGAGATGGCAATGTTTTAGATGATGACGTAAAACGTACTGATTTTATCAATGATAGTTTTCGTTGTGTGTGTGTGTGTGTGTGTGTGTGTGTGTGTGTGTGTGTGTGTGTGTGTGTGTTGTGTGTTGTGTGTGTTGTGTGTGTGTGTGTGTGTGTGTGTGTGTGTGTTGTGTGTGTGTGTGTGTGTGTGTGTGTGTGTGTGTGTGTGTGTGTGTTGTGTGTGTGTAAATCTGCAAGGAAGACTTTTATCAGAATATCAGTTGGCAGAAGCTGGGCACGCCCAGTCAGACCACCTTATCAGCATAAGATCATCTAGTTGCATGGATTGTTTGTTTATTGAAATCATTAGTCTGGTTGTTATATTAATTTTTTGTATGAAAATATAGGTCCCAGTAGCTTGGCACAACCAGTCTGACCATCTCATCATATGATCATGACGACTCATCAAAACAGATCTAGATAGATTATTTGCATGGGTTCTTTCCTTAGCCCTACTGAAATAATTTATGATTTTATCTGCTTTGTATGTCATTGTTACTTAACTTTTGAGATTTTTCAAGTAACTATATACAAAATGAAAACTTAATCAGTTAATGGGCCATTTGTTGTTGTTTTTTCTTTAATTCAACACTTGATTCAAACAGTAAAAGAAAAACATTTAAGCCTATTTATGTAGGCTTTTAAGCAAAATTGTTTAGGTTTTAGTTTTAGTTTATTAAACTTTTTTCTTCACATGTTTAGTCCTCCTAATGCATTATATCACGTTTCTTTGAATAGTTGGTTTGGGATTTTTTAAAGGCACAAGTAATGGTAACGATTATGATAATGGGGCACTACTATTTAATGCATTAGGCCTAAGCATGCTAAATGAGCCTGCCTCATTTCTCTCTCTCTCTCTCTCTCTCGTTTGTGTGTGTTGGGGTGTTGTGTGTGTGTGTGTATTCCTACAGATCTATAAAAATCGGAAGCGATGAGTTAGTCATGCCCTTTTTTTTCTTTTTGCAGCTATTCATCTTGATCAGCTGATTTTGGCTGATGCCCTGTAACAAGAGCGCAAGTGACCTGAGCATGGTTCAGACTTTTTGTTTTTCCTCTTGTTAATCCTATTACTATTCCATGATGCACAAAATACATTTATTTTCACAATACAAGTAACATAACACTGTATCCATGAGATGACTGAGTGCTTCACTGGGCTTGCAGATAATAATGGGGTTAATTTTTGTTTGCATGTTTTGAGTACTTGTAATGATGATATATTTTATGTTTGCTTGTTTATTTTCTTTAAAGTAATGGGGAAAAAAGCCAAAGAAAAGAAGAAAAAACTTAACTAAAGCAAGAATATGACTGTTTTTTTGTGTGTGTGTGTGAGTCCTCGCAGTGTGTGCTGATTAACGTGTGTATTTTGATTTGTATGAGTGATATAGTGATGCCTCTAGACATGGTACTCTGGTCACGTAAAAAAATTGCATTGGCATAGTGCAGCTAAGCCTTTTTTCTACCAAGTGTGTCATTTTGTTTAAACTGGATTTTTCCATGGAATTTTGCCAAAGTTATGTAATTTTATATTCACAAAATCAAGAAAACTGGTCTCAGTTTCTGCTATGTGAACATGTTAAAAATGGCCGAAATTTTTATTATTTCAAAAATTCGTAACTTTCGTTACAGTCGACCAAATGAAAAGCTTTTTATATGAGATACAAAGATAGTTTCATACCCAAAGCCATATTATCTTTTAACAACGCTTATAAATACTCGTAATTTTATTTGAAGTCTTTATGCTAATTTATTGAAGCTTATGCTTACCTGCACTCTATTTTTACTATTTTAATGTTTATTGTGATAATTGGCACTTGGTTTATGTGAGAGCAACGCGCTGTGAAATGCGAGAGAATGTGATATTATAATGTATGTGATAATATTAATTGTTTGTTTTTAATGCCTTTATAATTTATAATGTATAATTTTATGTCTAATTTGTAATGTGATTGGCAACATAATTTCCTTCGGGACAAATAAACTATCTTGTATCTTGTATAAAGCTACTTTTTTTTGTCTTTTCAGTGGTACCAATTATATAATTTTCAAAAAATGAAAAATTTTGTCACATACCTAGTAAAGTGAAAATGAATCTGGTGACAAACACATCCCTCTCTAACCCCTTTTTTGATGTTTTGTAAAGAGCTTCTATCATTTTCTACTCTCATCGTTGGGTGGGGAGTTCGCACGTGTACATAAACTTGAAGAAGACCCTGGATTAAACGTTGGAGGGAAAATGATAAACAACATTCGGTATTCAGATGACACCATCCTAATTGCAGAAAATGAAAGGAACCTACAAAACCTTGTGAATATAATAGAAACAGAAAGCAAAGGTAAGGGGTTGGAACTAAACAGCAGGAAAACTGAAGTCATGGTGATCAGTAAAAAACATGAAATCCCCTCATGCAAAATAACAGCAAATGGCACAACCTTGACACAGGTTAATAAGTTCAAATACCTGGGAATGGTCATTTCATCAGACGGCAGATGCATATCGGAAATAGCTGGCAGAATCGGCCAAGCCAAAACAGCATTCAAGAAGATGACAAGCATTCTTACCAACAAATGCCTATCAATTAACATCAGAAAGAGAGTCCTTGAATGTTATATAGAACCAATACTGTTGTACGGATGCGAGCCGTGGACAGTCAGCAAGCAAAGCCAGAGAAGGATTGAGGCAGCTGAGATGTGGTTTCTCAGAAGAATGTTGAGAGTTTCATGGACAGCAAAGAAAACAAACGAGACAGTCTTGATGGAGGCAGACACAAGTAGATCACTCATAAGGAAGATTAGGAAAAGACAAGCAACATTATAGGCCATTTTATGAGGAAGGGGGATTTGGAGCACATGGTCACAACGGGAAAGCTGGAGGGAAAGAGCACCAGGTAGACCCAGGGAGAGAATGCTGGAGGACTTGCAGATGGCTGGGGAGAAGAGGTGGGGAGATGCTGGGCAACGAGAGATAGAGATGGTTGGAAGGCCATGCGGCAGGGCACCTGATGATGATGATGATGATGATGACATAAACTTGACAAAGCTCAAAAGTTTTACTTTTGGAACTGAACTTCTTAAGTGTTTGACTTTGAGGAAAAGTTCTGATTTCATATACTTAAGAAAAGAAATGCTAGTTCTATATAAGAAATATTTCAGCAACCTCAACTTTCTAAGGAGACCTCCACCACCGAAACTGAGACGACGTATGCCAAACGTTAATAACCAGTTTATTTTTACCACAGCAAACTTCAGGATGAAAGCCTACCGGAAATCACACCAATACCACAGTCAACGACACCGTTGATCAAAACCATTATGGCCACAACTTGCCACGCGCGACATATTTTAAACTGAACAGATACTTTCCAGATTCTATGTAAGATCAAAGATTTACTTACTTGGTTATCCTTCGCAGCTGGGACGGCTGAGTGGATGGAGACGCCATGTTCAATGATGGGATGTCTGTGGTTAACTAGGCCCTAAATTTGCGAGTGGAGAGCACTTCCTTCCGTCTTGGTTAAAGTTGATTGTTTACCTCCCTTTAGGTTACCTGCCGGAAACCCGGGCAGTCTAAAATGTGATCCATCTTGTCTTTATTAGTTAAGTAATAAATTATTTCATAAATTTCTAGTCATTTTTATCTATTTACTTCTCATTTTCCTTTTTTCTTTCTTCCCTCTCCACCCTCACCCGGACAAAAACAAATCCTTTGGAACATGTTAGCATAGGCCTAGATCTACTATGTGTAATACATAATAAAATAATTATGAATATGTGTGCGAATGATTGTTTTGTACACATCAGATCTTGAAAGTGACCGAAAGATGCAACGCACTGAAATTTAATACTACGAAATGGTAAACTGGCAAATTTTGGAAGCAAAGTCAAGACACGATATAACATTATACCATGTGATAATGAAACAGTTCGATGTAGAGAAGCATACACACACACACACACACACACACACACGTTAACCATTCGCCACGTCACCATAGATGATGAACCGGAAAGATGAAGACATCGAAATGGACCGGACTTTTTTGTATGTGTGGTCAACATGGAATTTTCTTGTGTGAAATGTGAACTGTTGTCCCCAAGAAAACAAAAACAAAAACATGTCACTGCAGTATGGCGCCGCTTATCTTTTTCTTTTCCAGTTACGTGTGTATTATTAAAGTCCAGCATTTTTCTACAGAATGCTGTCAAGGAGATCCCCTTTTTGTCATGGGATGTTTGACATGCACTGGTAGTAAGTAGTAGTAGTAGTAGTAGTAGTAGTAGTAGTAGTAGTAGTAGTAGTAGTAGTAGTAGTAGTAGTAGAGAGTAGGTAGGGACTGGCTTTCAATGGCCTAGGCCTTGCGCCCTATTTACGTCCCCTCTTTCTCAACTGTTTCTAATTCAGGTGTTAAAATGCGCATTTTCTTTTTGTTTGCATAAGCCTAATCAGGCCTTTAATCATCAAAATCGATGAAAAGTTCTTTGAATTTTGGAATTTTGTCCAAAAAATTCTTGAATTTGTTAGTATCTTGTGCAAATTTTATGTTAGTTGGGAGTTTATTCCACAAAGGGGCTACTCGATGTGAAAAAGAAAATTTTCTTGTGTTAGTACGACAGTGCTGAATAAATATCTTTTCTTCCTTGTTTCTTGTGATATTACATTGTGAAAACAGAAAAGACTGAGTCAACACAAATATTATCAACTCCATTAAATATCTTATATGTTTGAATAAGGTCACCTCTTGTCCTTCTGCCTTAAAGTGAGTGTAATTTCAAATACTTCAATCGTTCTGCATAAGATTTATCTTTGCATTCTTTTAATAGCTTTGTTGCACGTCTTTGTACTCTTTCTATTTGCGCTGACTGTCTTTTCAAGGATGGACACCATAGTGCATTTGCATATTTCAAATGTGGTCTAACAAAAGATTTATATAGTTTTAGAAATACATCCTTATCTAAGTAAGAAAAGCTTCTCCTAATAACTCCCAACATTTGATTTGCTTTATTAACTATTTTACCAATACGTAAATCGAAGGACAACATGCTGTCGAAAGTTACTCCCAAGTCCTTTTCCTCTTTTAGGATTTTTATCTGCTTTATGATGTCATTTTGTCTCATATAATATGTGTGTTCTTGGTTGGTTTTACCGATATGTAGAACACCACATCTAGAAATATTGAAATAAAGATTCCATACATCTGACCAATCTTGGAGTTTATATATATCATTTTGTAAACCTGCGAATTGAGATGTGTTGTCATATAGTTTTGTATCATCTGCAAATATTTTGCAGGTGCTATTTAGTGATATTGGCAAGTCATTTATAAACACTGTGAAGGTTCCGATTTTTCTCGAATGCATGTAGACCTACATACATTGTATTGTCCACACTGCACAGGTGGTATGCTGTTGTATACTGCGGGCGTGTACGCTGGCTGTTTACATGTTTCCACAAGCCACCAGACACTGACGTGGCTTATAGGATCTTTAAATTTTGATGTTCTGTGTATACAGGAAAGGGGTTTAAGCACTAACAGGCCTGCACACGTTGATCTGGGAGATGGGAATAATCTCCCCTATTCATCCACCAAGCGGAGGGCATTCTGGCAGACAGGAGCTACCAAAATGGAAATCCTGTAGGCCTATCTTATCTACTTTACTATCGCGCTTACAGAGAATTACATGAATTAATTCAAAACCCCTTCGCTACTGAATACACACGAGTTTCAGGTTTGATCTGCAGGCCAGGCAGGCCACACATTCTGTACGCGGGCTGTCCAGCCCTGTTGATAGAGCCATATACTTGAATTTTCATGTCATAAATTCAAATCCTATCCCTAACAATAAATACACGTACGGTTGTGACGTTAGCTTGGTCACTGCCCATCGCAATGCTCGTCAGTCCTTCTAGCGGTGTCAATGTTTCTGTCTGATTGTTCTCGTACCCCTCCCATCTATCTCCCTCTCCATTTCAAGAAGACATTGCTGGTGCATAGGTATTTTCAGTGCACATTTGTAAAAGATTACAAAACAAAAGCACGATCAAAAGCTGACCAATTTGTGCACAGCACCGGAGGGATTGTCCAGTATAATGAATCACTCTTGAACAAACACAGTTTCAGTTTCAGTTTCTCAAGATAACCTACCTCCAAATTCGGAATAATTTTCATATGCACAGACACCACTGATACTTTGTGATGGAGTAGATCCAAAATGATCATGGTCGAAAATGTTAAGTCCTATGTGTTGGCAAGGTCTTGAAGTCCTGCATAGTGTATGGGTTATATTTTATTTTTTTATTTGTATCATCAGTCTGTCATTGGAACTATCTCGAAACTCACTACTAAATCTTTGAGAGACGGAACGGACCACAGAGAAGTTACTGGTCTCCCTTTGTTCGGGTTTTTCTTCTGTTTGTGTGCCTGAGCCTGCTCTCTCTCTCTCTCTCTCTCTGAGTGTGTGTGTGTGTGTGTGTGTGTGTGTGTGTGTGTGTGTGTGTGTGTGTGTGTGTGTGTGTGTGTGTGCGCGTTTGTTCGCGTATGTATGTATGTGTATGTATACGCGTATGTATGCGTGTGTGAGGGCCGTGTGTGTATGAGTACGCGCGTGTGTATGTGTGTGTATGCGTGCATGTATGTATGTGTGTATGCATGTGTGTGTGCGCGCGCGTGCGTGTATTAGTGTGTATGTGTGCGCAAAGTGTATGTGTGAATGTGTGCTAGATATGTGCAATGTTGTATCTCTTTTCATTTTTAATGATAAGAGTGGGAGTTGATGCTGGAATCTATATGTGTACAAGTCGTGGATGCACTGTGATAGATCATTGTCACTGGATCGTCGTTTTTACTGTCCAAACTGCATAGTTTTGTAGTGGAATCATTTGATGCTTTACTATCTGATGTACATTGTCCTGTGGTTTTATCACTAGCAACTACTAACAATCAGGATTGTTTAAACAGCGAATCAGGCGCTTTGCTCCCGTCTGACTGGTCATTCAGTAACACAAAAGATGGTTCAGAGGTCAGGCCCATATGCAATAGTGAAATGCAGATAAAGCTGATGTCTTCATTAAAAACTTAGAAAAATGTGATATTAATGGATCGTGTGATGGTGAAGAGTCGTCCGTTAATGAAATCAATGAAAGACTTGCATCTTTAGTCATACAATCTGCTAAAAATATTTTTGAGATAAAACATGAGTA
>CM060314.1:46689101-46704101 GCA_030674185.1 Monoplex corrugatus | reverse complement strand
AAGAAACAAAACAAAAAGCAACCTTCCCCACTCCATCCCAACCCCTCAGAATACACACACAGACACACACACACAGACACACATACACACAGAGACACAGACACACACACGCACACACACACGCACACACACACACAAGCACTTTGCAGCAGCTAACCCTACTCAGCTTGCCCATGACCATAAACAAAACGCTAAGTCCACACCTGCTGTGACGGTTGTCGGCTATCAACACAAAACGGTTTTATTCATTCCCCTTTTCGTCTTTTTACACGGACACGCACATAAAGCAAAAGGACGACAGTAAACAGCATGACCCTACAACAAATTGTCATTCACACTGTCAAAACCACAGTTCAGAAATCATAATTTAGCTTCAGCTTCTGTATCTGGAATTTCCAGTGCAACAATAATAACGTGGCACTGGTATCTTCTCACAACGGCAATAAATCACAGGAATATATGGCTGCTAAGAATCACGCATTGGATTACCGGTGCAACGTTGAAATGATGGTACTAGTACACTCAGCTGCCTCCTCTTTCTCTCCCATTATGTAACACATCAGTCCCAATTTCTGATTCAGCTAAAAACCTTGGTGTCTGCATTGACTCTACCCTCTCCATGAACAACTTTGTTTCTCAAACTGCCAGATCCTGCTACTATCATCTCCATCGTATAAAGCTGATCAGGAAGTATCTCTGTCGAAACAACTGCAAAACTCGTTCTCTCCTTCATAATGTCTCGCATTGACTATTGCAATTCACTCCTGTCTGGTCTTCCTGCCTCCACCATTCACATCCTACAGCGCATTCAAAACAATGCTGCACGCCTTGTACTCAAAAAGAAAAAAGCTGACCACATATCTCCTCTCCTGGCACAACTTCACTGGCTCCCTGTATCAAAGCGCATACAGTACAAACTAGACACCATGTGCTACAAAAGCCTCAATAACGCAGCCCCCGATTACCTGTCAAGCCTACTTGAGATCTATGTTCCCTCACGTACCCTCCGCTCTGCCTCTGATCCTCTGACTCTTCGCTTTCCACGCACTAAGCTCAATACCTATGGTCCACGAGCCTTCTCTGTTTCTGGTCCACTCTCCTGGAACAAACTTCCTCTCTCAGTCCGTCAGCAACCTACTTTTGTCTCCTTCAAGTCCGCTCTCAAAACTCACCTTTTCTCTCCTGCATAAAATCCTAACCTCACTCAACCCTCCCCTCTGCAGCCTGTCTCCGCTCGGAGGGAATCACATGGTTATAATATATAATTGTATGCTATGCTCTCTATAATTTTCCATTGCTTTTATTCTTGCTTTTATTGCTTTTATTCTTTCTCCCCATTTATAGCCATGCGTGTGTGTGGGGGGGTGTGTGTGTGTGTGTGTGTGTGTGTGTGTGTGTGTGTGTGTGTCTGTATGTGTGCGTGCGTGTGTGTGCGAGCGTGCGTGCCTGCGTGTGTGTCTGCTTCAGCGCTTAGATTTGATTTTATCAAGATTTTGCGCTATATAAATATTGTAATTATTAATTATTACTCCTACAGAAACGAATATGTCACTACCATTTCCGACAGTAAACATGTCATATCGCGTAACCAGTGCAACAACAAGGTAGTGACCCTTGTATACTCTTACAAAGAACAACAACATCATCATCATCATCATCATCATCATCATCATCATCATCATCATCATCATCATCATCATCATCATCATCATCATCATCATCAACAAGAAGAAGAAGAAGAAGAAGTAAAAGAGGAAAAGAAGAAGAAGAAGAAGAAGAAGAAGAAGAAGAAGAAGAGAAGAAGAAGAAGAAGAAGAAGAACAACAACAACAACAACAACGAAAGTGAACCAGTCGCCATGGTGTAGTGGTCAGGGCAACAGACTGCCGACTGAACTGTAGTGGGTTCAGTTCTCCATCAGTCTGTCAGAATCGTTGTGGGATTTTTTTTAGCGCCAGTTGACTCCTACCCAGGGCTGATGGGCTCATTGGGAAGACTGGGACCACACAGTCGAATTTCATCCACTTCTCAGATGTGTCATAGATGGTGTTGCTAAAAAAAACAGACCAACAGCGAAGGTGTCTGTGTCTCTCGGGCCTGGTTGATGACAGGATATTCTATGCTAGTAAGCAGAAAGCACAGTCCTGTCACGCAATCTCAGTCTTAGATGGAAACCCAAAGCATCATGATTATCATCACCATTTTCATTAACAATATACCGTTGTAAAAATTTCCCAGTTTTTGTGACCATTAACGTGGCGCAGAAGATAAAAGCAAAACAAAAAGGTGAGCGCGACTGGAACTGCCTATATGCCATGATTCCCTTAAAAACAGCAACAACAACAACAAAACGCAGAAGGAAAGAAAGGAAGGAAGGAAGAAAGAAAGAAAGAAAGAAAGAAAAGAACAACAAGCCCTGAAAGTTGTAACAACTATATTCATAAGCAGCCTGAAACATCAATAACATATAACAACTAAGGCAGGAGGATCATCAATTTTATCTCATCAACTTTCAGAATCGAACACAGAAGCGTTGACGATCTTCATACACCATCTCTCCAACAGGAATGAGATCATTTTCATTCGTCTCTTTTGTCATCGCGAAATGTCGCCATGTCTCACAATTGGGACAAAGTTTTTCCACAGAACTTGAAGGTAGTCTTCTACGTCCAAGCTTTCTTTTCTTTTTTGTCAGACGACCACAACTTTTAGCAGTCAACAATTTCGAAGACATGTCCTTTTCATCACGTTTCTGGTTATATTCTGTTACTGATGGTATCGCAGACAGTTCTTGATTATCAAACAAAATATCTGCTTCATCTCTGTTGTTACTGGGCTGTTGATTGTCTTCATATTCGTCCACAACGTGTGTGGAATCTGTTGTGCTGAAGACAGTGTCTGCCAGTTCTGTCTCTAAGTGAACTGTTAGACCAGAGTGGCGAGAGGGGCTCGTACTCTGTGCACTTGTTGCTCTCCTTGCCTGAATGGATTCGACAGACTGGGAACATGACGTGAAGACAAGTGGGACATTTCCATATTTTCTGCAACTGTCTCCAAAGATGAAAGTTCCCAACAGATAGAGGGTCTATACCGTTAGCTGAGCTATTTGCACTGCTGTTTCTGTTTCCGGTAATGCTCAGTAATCCCGCTTCCGGTTCAGAAATAGGAACGTGTTCATTTTTGCTGATGGCGTTGTCTTCAGTCTGTGTATGCAAAGGTCCTTTAGGACACGTGTCCGTTGAGGGAGGTAGAGGGCGGGCTATGGACATGTGGTGTAGACTGTCGACTGCCGGTCGTTAAGGTGCTGGTACGGTTAGTGTCTCGCACTGTTGTTCCCTTACTCAGCACAGAGGATTTGAAATGGCGGCGGAACCTGAAATCAAGTTCATAATGTTTAAAAACTGAAAGACAGACGTGAAGCAAAGACATTCAACGCAAATGGGTAGACTGTCATAGCCCCAGTATAAGTAAAGAAGGGTTGCTTCCTTTGCAAAGGTAAGAAAAACAACATCATTGCGACCTCCCCCCCCCCCCCCCAAAGTCCTTTTATTGGACAGAATCATTGAAACAAACAAACAAACAAACAAACAAACAAACAAACAAACAAACAAACAAACAGAATAAACTGGTCTAAAACACAAAATGAAACAAAACAGAACCTTTGAGGAAGACAATAAAAACAAAACAAAACAAAACAAAACAAAACAAAAAAAACAACCCCAAAAAGCGAAAAAAAAAAAAAAGATTTCTATAAGACCCTCCCAGAGGGCTATGTCAGTCTTCTGGAATGTAGCCAGGTCTACTGAACTGCTACTGGCCATCAGCAGTCTTTCTTTTCCCTTTCAATGTTTTGTCTTCCTGACAGGTTTCACTGTTTTGCTTCGTTTCGTGTTATAGACCGGACAGTTTATTCTGTCCAGTAAAAGGTCCAAAGTTGTCTCCATGTTGTTGCATATCTCATCTTTACATGGGTGACAATCTGTAATTCTGTCTAATGGGGTATGGCAATCTATCCTCATTTGTCTTACTTAACAGTCAGTCCCTGGCAGTCTCTATCTTTTTTTTCAATAAAAGATAATTGATCCAAGCTCCCATATCAACCGCCGCTACTGTCAACACAGTTGCAATGTCTCATACCAAAAAGGTCTACCTCAAATGTTTCCTGCGAGAAATGTCTATCCCAAAGGTTTCTTACCAGAAATGTCTATCTCCGAAGGTTTCCTACGAGAAATGTCTGTCACAATGGTTTATTGCCAGAAATGTCTGTCCCAAAGGTTTACTGCCAGAAATGTCTATCCCGAAAGTTTCCTACCAGAAATGTCTATCCCGAAGGTTTCCTATCAGAAATGTCTATCCCAAAGGTTTCCTACCAGAAATGTCTATCCCAAAGGTTTACTGCCAGAAATGCCCATCTCAAAGGTTTCCTACCAGAAATGTCTATCCCAAGGTTTCCTATCAGAAATGTCTATCCCAAAGGTTTCTTACCAGAAATGTCTATCCCAAAGGTTTCTTACCAGAAATGTCTATCCCACAGGTTTTCTTACCAAAAGGGTTTAAAATGTCTATCCCAAAGGTTTCCTTACCAGAAATGTCTATCCCAAGGTTTCCTTACCAGAAATGTCTATCCCAAAGGTTTCTTACCAGAAATGTCTATCCCAAAGGTTTCTTACCAGAAATGTCTATCCCACAGGTTTCCTACCAGAAATGTCTATCCCGAAGGTTTCCTATCAGAAATGTCTATCCCAAAGGTTTCTTACCAGAAATGTCTATCCCAAAGGTTTCTTACCAGAAATGTCTATCCCAAAGATTTCCTATCAGAAATGTCTATCTCAAAGGTTTCCTATCAGAAATATCTATCCCAAAGGTTTCCTATCAGAAATGTCTATCCCAAAGGTTTCCTACCAGAAATGTCTATCCCAAAGGTTTCCTACCAGAAATGTCTATCCCAAAGATTTCTTGTCAGAAATGTCTATCCCAACAGCACAACCGAGATTATGATTTAATTTATCCACTTAGATGTTAGCATTGTTCCCCTCCAGTTTGTGCTGTTTTCGTACGGTATGTTCTTTCTGTGTGTTTTATGAGATAAATCTATTCAGTGTGTGTGTGTGTGTGTGTGTGTGTGTGTGTGTGTGTGTGTGTGTGTGTGTGGTGTGTGTGTGTGTGTGTGTGTGTGTGTGTGTGTGTGTGTGTGTGTGTTGTGTGTGTGTGTTGTGTGTGTGTGTGTGTGTGTGGGTTCGTCTGCTTGAGTGTTGTTTTGTGTCCTAATGTGCGTGTATACAAATGAGTGTGTACATATGTGTATGTCCGCACGTTTGGCTGTGAGTTTAATTATCTAATGAATAAAAAGTTTCTGTTGTTCTTTTTGTAAAACATTTCAAGAATGATACATACAGATTGGCGCTTTAGAAACTGCTTTTGTATAATTTGTCAGTGTTACATGCCATTATTATACGCACACCACCACCACCACCACCACCACCACCACCACCACCAACCACCTTTAATTATATGTGTGTTTTTGTCTTTAGTATTGAAACTGACAAGTGCGTGCGTGACTGTCCCTCCACCACCTGAAAAAAGTATATGAACAGACAGAAGGCTGGCCAATTTTAGTTTTATAGGCTGGGATTAATACTGTTGTACGGTTGCGAGGCGTGGACAGCCAACAAGCAAAGCCAGAACAAGATTGAGGCAGCCGAGAAGTTGTTTCTAAGAAGAATGTTGAGAGTTCCATGGACAGCAATGAAAACAAACGAGACAATCTTGATGGAGGCAGACACAAGTAGATCATTTATAAGGAAGATTAGGAAAAGACAGGCAACATTTACAGGCGGTTTTATGAGGAAAGGGATTTTGGAGCACCTGGTCACAACAGGAAAGCTGGAGGGAAAGAGAGCACCAGGTAGACCCAGGGAGAAAATACTAGACAGACTTGCAGAGTGGCTGAAGACAAAGAGGGTGGAAGAGATGCTTGAGGCAACAAGAGATAGAGACAGATGGAAGTCCATAATCGCCAACGCCATGCGGCAAGGCACCTGATGATGATGATGAGGCTGGGATTGAACTCTAGGACTCAGGAACCGAGATAGCTAGTTTGCAGAAAATTATTGCATCTCTACCAGGAAAAGGTTAAACCTGATTTTATCACCGACTTCGTAACACCCTTACTCCCAAATTGTCATTCCAGTCCAAATGTGTTTTTCCATTTGCAATATCACATGAAGTAAAAAGAAGGAAAGAAAGAAAGCAAGGAAGGAAGGAAGAATAGAAAGAAAGAATGAAGGAAAGAAACAGAAAGAAAAAAGGACAGACAGACAGGCAGACAGACAGACAGACAGGCAGACAGATAGACAGACAGACAGACAGACAGGCAGGCATACAGACAGAAAACGACAGACAGACAGACAGACAGACAGACAGACAGACAGACAGACAACAAACAAAACCAACCGGGGATTCCATTCAGAGGGTAGATGGGTCTGTATGTTATTGTCTGGGATGGATTTCTATGAGGTGGTTGTGTAAGGCATCAATGCAGTCCATTTGTATTGGGAGGGGGGAGGGGGGAACGGAAAGGAAGGTGTGTATACTTTTGTCCGTTTGTATTACCTTTTTATTCGTGGGACATTTTAGATGGACAGATGCATTTCAGAACAATATAGCATAAGTTGTTTCAGTTGCAAATTGACACAAATTGTCAACATACAACCAATATGTTTCATCAGCGCATGTGGAATTTCCAGTGAGCGCGCTGACGTCATCTTAAATTCAAAAAGCTTTCCACCCCTTATCTAACTCCAACCGCCTCCTGACCTCCATTACCTCCTGTTGTGTAAACCAGAGCTATTTAATCCTCACATAATAACACTGCCTGTTCAATCATTCTGTACTCCAGAGCATTTCTCTCACAACTAACCTGCTATCAATCATTCTGTAATCCAGAACATTTATCTCAAAGTAACCTGCTGTCAATCATTCTGTAATCCAGAGCATTTATCTCACAACTAACCTGCTGTCAATCACTCTGTAATCCAGAGTATTTATCTCACAACTAACCTGCTGTCAATCATTTTATACTCCAGAGCATTTCTCTCACAACTAACCTGTTGTCAATCATTCTGTAACTCCAGAGCATTTCTCTCACAATTAACCTGCTGTCAATCATTCTGTACTCCAGGAGCATTTATCTCACAACTAACCTGCTGTCAATTATTCTGTAATCCAGAGATTTCTCTCACAACTAACCTGCTGTCAATCATTCTGTAATCCAGAGCATTTATCTCACAACTAACCTGCTGTCAATCATTCTGTAATCCAGAGCATTTCTCTCACAATTCACCTGCTGTCAATCATTCTAGAGCATTTATCTCACAACTAACCTGCTGTCAATCATTCTGTACTCCAAAGCATTTATCTCACAACTAACCTGCTATCAATCATTCTGTAATCCAGAGCATTTATCTCAGAACTCACCTGCTATCAATGATTCCCAGCATATACTTCACTTCCATCCGGAAGCGTCTGCTTCGTGATGAGTAGAGAAGGAAATTACAGCCGTAGTTGGAGTACTGCAACAGGTTGGTCACCGCTTGAACCAGGTCCAGGATGCGGTTGGTTCGGGACTCCCCCTCCACCCCTACCTCCCGCAGGTAGGAATCCACGATGAAGTAGATGGCGGAGGGCAGGGTGGTGATGAAGAAGACGGTGGTGACCAGCAACAGGATACGGGTCACTCCGTAGGACTGGGTGGTGATGTCCTTGCTTCTTCTGCTTGATGCGTTGGAGCTGGGATGGGGTTTGGATGTTTCTCTGACCTGGGGGTGGGTGTTTGTGTCTGTCCTGACGTCGTTTTTGCTCTGCTCGGCCGGTGCTGGGTGGGTGGAAACTGGAGGAGTGACTTTTCGTTTGGTGAAAGAATATTTCGAGTAGGTGCTGGGATTCCCTTGTGTTGTCGCCGCATTGGAGACAGAAAACTTTCCTCGTGTTTTGGAAACCCTTCTCCGACCAACGTCTTGTGGCATGGAGTTACTTTCTGACACTGTTCGTTTGGCCCCTGATTTCGAGTTTACGCCTTGCTTCTGAGAGTCCATCTCTTGCACGTTAACGTCAGACACTGTGGCATTTATATCTTGCTCTGTAGAGATCGTGTTCGAGTTGTTCTCGTTTGCTGTTCCATCTGCAGAATGTGAAGACCCTGCTTCAGGTTCCGCGTGCTTTTCACTATTTGTACAATCCCTGAACAGTGGATTATCATATGCTGCATATGACAAAGAATCACCCAAGTTATGAAGACTGAGAGACCGTGGATTTGAAGGCATATTGTGGCGTCGTGGTAGCGGAAATGAAGTTGGCCTCAAATGGTCACGTCTGTTAGTCAGACTGAAGGATCTGACGGAGCTCTGAGTCCCAGACTGTCCTGAACCACCTGCCGTGTTGCCTTTCCGAGACAACGGGTCAGAGTTAGATTTGGTGGCCTGGACCTTGGCCAGCTGTCTCCGTGTGGTGTGGCGAGGTCGGTTTTGGGATTTTCTCCTCAAGGCCACGATGATGAAGACATTGCAGATCAGCATGATGACAAAGGGGATAAGCGAGTCGAAGCAAAGGTCTATGTACACGAACCTCATCTCCTCAAAGTATTCCCACTCAGCTGTGAGCGAGTCGCAGTCATACGTAACTAGAATAGCGTTTGTGTCACCCGTAGGAACTGCACTGACAGTGTTGATACAGTCTAGGCAACTGGTTGTAGCACTGAGCGTGGCACCAGCTGTATATAAAGATGAATTACTATTAAATGAACTATTGGTTGAGAGAAAAACTGAACTACTTTCTGAAAAGATAACCGTTTTATTTTCTGAGGAGAAACTGGAATTACTCTCTGAAAAGAAAGATGAATTTATTTTCGAAAACAAAGAAAAATTGTTTTGGCGAGAAATGTGGAATTATTATGTGAGCTATCAGACAGAGTCTGCGTCTTTGTTACGATGCCATTAGAAAAGAAATAATGTCCGTTCAACAGACACAAGAACACGAAAATGACCACCAGGCGCCACAAGGTTCTCCTAACAGTAAACCAGGTCCTGGTGTGAAGTGGCTTCAGCACACCTAGAGCTCTCTCCACCGACACCGACACCAGGATCCAGGCAGAGAAGTCCAGTGTCAGGTAGAGCACGAACAAGCCCAGCTTGCACCCAGCACTGCTGACCATTCGGATGTCGTAGTCAAAGACATTGATGATCCAGTAGCGCAACGGACCGACCAACATGATGACGCTGTCTGTCACGGATAGCATAAACATGTGGATGAGGGTGGACGACTTGGTGAAGTGTAAACGGCCAAAGACGATGAGGACCATTATGTTTCCCGTCAATCCCAGGACGATGATGGCGGGGGTGATGATCTGCCACAGCCGCACGGTGACGCAGGTCAAGTCTGTGGGCGATGAACACACGTCCGTGGAACTGTCGTCTGCTACCGCTGGTGTTGTTGATACCAGGCCCGTGGTGGTCGCGTTCATGTTAATCATCATCAATGGTTCCTTGGAGAGAAAACGGTCGATTCATGATAATACACTTTTTATACCTTGTGATGTTAGGTCCAGTCTGTTTATTGTCACATCTCAATTGTCTGTTATAGCAGCTGTGGCAGCAGCAGCAAGATCTGTGAGCCGAGAAGAATAAAAGAAGAAGAAGAAGAAGAAGAAGCGAAGAAGAAGAAGAAGAAGAAGAAGAAGAATTGCGAAGAAGAAGAAGAATTGCGAAGAAGAAGAAGAAGAAGAAGAAGAATTGCGAAGAAGAAGAAGAAGAATTGCGAAGAAGAAGAATGCAAGAAGAAGAATTGCGAAGAAGAAGAATTGCGAAGAAGAATTGCAGAAGAAGAAGAAGAAGAAGAATTGCGAAGAAGAAGAAGAATTGCGAAGAAGAAGAATGCGAAGAAGAAGAATTGCGAAGAAGAAGAATTGCGAAGAAGAAGAATTGCGAAGAAAAGAAGAATTGCGAGAAGAAGAAGAATTGCGAAGAAGAAGAAGAATTGCGAAGAAGAAGAAGAATTGCGAAGAAGAAGAAATTGCGAAGAAGAAGAATTGCGAAGAAGAGAATTGCGAAGAAGAATTGCGAAGAAGAATTGCGAAGAAGAAGAAGAATTGCGAAGAAGAATTGCGAAGAAGAATGCGAAGAAGAAGAAGAAGAAGAAGAGAGATACGTGTATCGGTATATTTCGTTGAAAACAGCATACACAACATTATCTAAAAGAATGTAAACCGAACGTTTCAACATGTTGCTTTGGAAGGTTATAAATGTCTACATAATGAACAATAAAAGGTCACGATTAAGTTACAAGTGCACTTTTTGAAAATTCCTTTGTTCAGTTTGGCCTCCCTATCTCGACCTGCTTTTGGTTTCGTCTGCTTTTACAGTGGGCCGTAACAAATTTTTTTTTTACTGCATTCCGAACAAATTATTTGCAGCCATTCCATCATTTCAATTGACAGTCCTATTTCAATCTAACGAGCATTAAAGAAAATATCTTTTTAACTAATTCTATACAAATAAGTTTGTGATGTTTTTAAAACAGTTGGAATAAACATGAAGTATTAGTGAAAACCGGAGGGCAGGAACATGAAGTATCAAAACAAAACAGCAATTTTCGAGGACGTCGATTTGTATAGAAAAAAACTGAATGACTTATGTCTGTGTCTGGAGGAGAGAGAGAAAGAGAGAGAGGGAGGGAGAGAGAGGGAGAGAGATAGAGATAGAGACAGACAGACAGAGACAGAGAGACAGTGGAGACAGAGAGCGAAAGAAAAGACAGATTGAGAAAAAGAAAGAGAGAGAGAGAGAGAGTGAAAGACAGAGAGAGGGAGAGAGAGAGAGAGAGCGAAAAGAGAGAGAGACTTATGTCTGTGTCTGGAGGAGAGAGAGAAGAGAGAGAGAGAGAGAAGAGAAGGAGGGAGAGAGATAGAGATAGAACAGACAGACAGAGACAAGAGACAGAGAGACAGGGAGAGACAGAGAGCGAAAGAAAAGAGAGATTGAGAAGAGAGAGAGAGAGAGAGAGAGAGAGAGAGAGAGAGAGAGAGAGCGGAAGAGAGAGACTTATGTCTGTGTCTGGAGGAGAGAGAGAGAAAGAGACACAAGAGAGAGAGAGAGGGGGGAAGGGAGAGAGATAGAGATAGAGACAGACAGAGACAGAGAGACAGGAGAGACAGAGAGCGAAAGAAAAGAGACAGTGAGAAAGAAAGAGAGAGAGATAGAGTGAAAGACAGAGAGAGAGAGAGAGAGACAGAGAGAGAGAGAAGAGAGAGAGTGAGAGAGCGAAGGGAGAGAGAGAGAGAGAGAGGGAGGAGGAGAGAGAGAAGAGAGAGAGAGAGAGAGAATGAAAGAAAGAGAGAGAGAGAGAGAGCGAAAGAGAGAGAAATACAGCGTAAAGAAAGAAAGAGAGAGAGAGGAAAGAGAGCGAAGAGAGCGAAGGAGAAGAGAGAGAGAGAGAGAGAGAGAGAGAGAGAGAGAGAGAGAGAGAGAGAGAGAGAGAGAGAGAGAGAGACTCAAGACTTAATGTTTTTGATAACTGTACGGCCATTTTACAAAAGATTACGTGTCAGTAAATATATGTCTATGAGGAGAGAAATTAGTTCATATCGAGGAACAAACTAATTTAAACAATTATACAGAAGAGTGAAGAGTTGTCAGTTATGGATAACAACATTTTCTCACAATGAAACACTTGAGCCGCACACAGCCTCTCATCTTTTAAAATGCTAGATACAAAAATATTTTGCAAAGCTCTTTGCACATTTTCAGCTTTTTGACATCAGCATAGCAAGCTGGAAGGCAGTGGGCTGTCTGTGGATTTAGCCAGGAATGAACTGCTGTGGCAGATTATGTAGAATTTGACAGCCCAAGCTAAAGAGTATTTCGTTTTCACCAGAACATATGCACATCCATGTTATCCGTGTTTAAGCGCCTTGTGTGTCATTGTGATTGTACAACAATAACCACTGACACCAAGTTTAAATAACTATGATGAGAACATTTTTCATGTATCAATTTAGGTCGAGGTACACAAGGTACACTTCCTATAAAAAAAACTGTTTTAAAGTTCTTAATGGATCAGACCCACCTTTAATGTGAACGATAACGATAAGATGAGATAGACTGAGACAAGCAAAGAAAATAAGACAAGGTAAGGTAACGTATGGTAAGGTAAGGTAAGGTAACGGTAACGGAAGTAAGGTAAGGTAAGGTAACGGTAAGGAAAGGTAAGTAACGGTAAGGTAAGGCAAGGTAAGGTAAGTAGGGTAAGGGTAAGGTAAGGTAAGGCAAAGTAAGGAAAGTAACGGTAAATAACGGTAAGGTAAGGTAAGATAAGGTAAAGTAAGGTACGTAAGGTAAAGTAAGTAAGGTAAGATCAATCTTTATAAGAGACAGAGCGAGCGAGAGCGAGAGAGAGAGAGAGAGAAGAGGAGAGAGAGAGAGAGAGAGAGAGAGAGAAAGAGAGAGAGAGAGAGAAGAAGAGAGAAAGAAGAAAGAAGAGAGAGAGAGAGAGAGAGAGAGAGAGAGAGAGAGAGAGAGAGACACATAGAACAAGAGAAACATCACAGACACACAGAACAAGAGACAGACACAGCACAGACACAGCTACACACACATAACACACATAAGACACACACACACACACACACACACACACACACACACACACCACATTCACACATCCCACAAAAAAGAACACGGTTCTTTCTCCCGGCACTTGAAAAGTGCGATAACAACCAGTAAAACCACAATTTACAGAAGACACTGGAGCCTACCTTTGTGACAAGAAACAGGTAAGAAATTAGCTATAACACACATCGGACAGTATAGTCTTCCAGTAATAAGTTTGATGATAACGAAGACGGACGTGTGCAGCGTGTCATTTCTGAGGAGGATTGGCATTCACAATCACGTGACTACATCAGTGTCAATGCCTTTTTGTTGCAACACTATCCATCTCAGTCTGACAGTCAGAGATAAAGGCAGAGTGATTCGTTAAAAACTATAGATAACAGATTGGGTCGACTGTGGCTTCTTCCGTACTGACGTTTAGTAGTACACTTAGACTATTATTGCATTAAATGGACTGGGACATTTGACACATTATTTGCATTAAGGGGACTAGCATTATTTTGACCATTGTTGCATTCAAGTCACTTGGTACAAAAATCAGACCATTGTTGTATGAAAGGGGTCGGTACAGTTAGACCATTGCTGCAGTAGACGGACTCATAAACTTAGACCGTTGTCGCATTAAGGGGACTGGCATATTTACTGTTACTGTGTTAAAAAAGACTTGTAGACTTAGAACATTATTGCATAAACCCTTTGACTCCCACACCCTATCAACCATCTGCAAAAATTAACCCTTTGACTCCCTCACCCCATCCACCAGCTTCATGCAATAGGAAGTTGGTGGATATGGTGAGGGAGTCAAAGGGCTAGGTTTTGGCTTTGTTAGGATGGTTGACAATGCAGGACACTGGTGGACAAGATGCGAGAGTCAAAGGGTTAAACTGATTGGTAGACAGACTATTACTGCATTAAAGGGACTGATAAACCACTGATGCATTAAAAAGGTGGATAGACTTATATCACTGTTGCATTAAAAAGGGACCTATAGATTTATAACATTGTTGCATTAAATGGACTGATAGACTTATTGTTGCATTAAAGGGACTGATAGACTTACATCATTGCATCTGCAAAAACAAGCTTTTTCCAAACCAAAATAATCCTGAATGCCTCTTCTTCAAAAGAACTCTTTACAACCATGAATCATCTCCTTGGCACACGAAAAGATTAACGTCTCCCAACAAAACACACAAATGAAGAACTTCCATCTGTATTCTCCAAGTATTTCACCATCAAAATACAAACTCTTCGTGACAGGTTTGACAGGACATCCCGTCAACCATGCCCACCTGACCTTCCTTCTCTGGCACACCTCTTACTACTTTTACCCCAGTCTCACAAGAAGAAATTCTCAACACAATCAGATCCATGTCGTTCAAAACCTGCGAACTGGATCCTCTTCCAGGTTCTCTCTACTCCGACTGTCTCCCTACTCTCCTCCCGTTCATCACTGACATCATCAACACTTCTCTTCAAACTGGAACTGTCCCAGATTCTTTCAAGTCTGCTATTGTTCACCCTCTCCTCAAGAAATACAATTTAGACCAAAATGAACTGAAAAACTACCGGCCTATCTCTAATTTCTCTTTCTTGTCAAAACTTCTTGAAAAAGTTGTCCTCAACCAGCTGAACTCTCACCTGTATGCAAACAATCTCCTCAATCCTTTCCAGTCAGCCTACCGCCAGTGCCATAGCACTGAAACTGCCCTACTACACATTCTCAACAATCTCCTCCTTGCAACTGATACTGGCAAAGTCTCTCTCCTCACATTTCCTTGATCTGTCTGCAGCCTTTGATACCATTGATCATGTATTCTCCTCTCTAGACTCCATCATACTTTTGGCATCTCTGACACTGCTCTCTCCTGGTTCACTTCATATCTGTCGAACAGAAAACAAACTGTTCTCATCAATGGCACTTACTCTCAACCTGCATACCTGACCTGTGGTGTTCCACAAGGATCTGTCCTTGGCCCTGTTCTTTTCACTCTTTACACCTCCCCCCTGTCCACCATCATCAACTTCCACTCTATAAAACACCACTTCTATGCTGATGACACCCAACTTCAAGACAGTGACTCACCTGACAATATACAGCACCTCTTGACTCGCACCACTGAGTGTTACACGGACATTAAGAACTGGATGACATACAATAAACTTCATCTTAACGACGACAAGCCAGAAGGTATCCTCATTGGCACTCGTCAGAAACTTTCTCAGCTGCCTCCTATTTTTCTCCCATTATGTAACACATCAGTCCCAATTTCTGATTCAGCTAAAAACCTTGGTGTCTGCCTTGATTCTACCCTCTCCATGAACAACTTTGTTTCTC
>CM060314.1:46679101-46684101 GCA_030674185.1 Monoplex corrugatus | reverse complement strand
AAAGGCGAAATCATTTGCATAAAAGTCTTCAAATTCAACAAAGGCAAAATCATTTACATAACACTTCAAATTCAATAAAGGCAAAATCGTTTACATGAAAGTCTTCAAGTTCAACAAAGGCAAAATCATTTACATGAAAGACTTCAAATTCAACAAAGCAAAATAATTTTACATAAGACTTCAAATCAAATAAAGGCAAAATCATTTACATAAAAGACTTCAAATTCAATCAAGGCAAAATCATTTACATTAAAGACTTCAAATTCAACAAAGGCAAAATCATTTGCATAAAAGACTTTAAATTCAATAAAGGCAAAATCATTTACATAAAGACTTCAAATTCAACAAAGGCAAAATCATTTGTATAAAAGACTTTAAATTCAATAAAGGCAAAGTCATTTACATAAAAGACTTCAAGTTCAACAAAGGCAAAATCATTTACATAAGACTTCAAATTCAATAAAGGCAAAATCATTTACATAAGACTTCAAATTCAATAAAGGCAAAATCGTTTACACAAAAGACTTCAAATTCAACAAATTTGTAAGGTATGTATACAGTTCGTTCAAAGAATCGATACGTGTGCTTGAAATATCATTAATGATGTAACTGCACAGTATCTGATGACGTAACTTCACTGGCAGCACCCGATGACGTCAACACATAGCTTGACACCACCACCAAAATGACTGGGGCTTTAAGTTGAACACTCAACAGGACATTTTTATGCTGCAGGCTAGGACTGGCTTCAAGATGTCATTTAGGTTCAGATGAACTAATATCGAGCGAACAAACAACTTACACTACCTTGGCATCAACATGTAGAAACCACTATACTCAAATGTTAAAAAGGACTTTCAATCCTGAAAACAATGGCGGCTGAAGGCATCGAGGAACGTCATCTCTTTCAGCTATGCCACGATCGATTATGGACTGGGCCTCACTACGTTGTCACAGACAAACCTGTTAAAACTAGACAGAACACAAAACGAAGCAATGGGAGTGATTCTCGGAATCACAAAAGACACATCAACGGCGAATATGTGATACCTGCTTGACCTTCCTTCAATACAGTCGAGACACAAAATAAAACAAGTAAAGATATATTCCAGGGCGTTGGAAAACCCAGCGAACCCACTCCACGTGATGGTCGGAACATCAAAACGCAGTAGACACCAACATGGACAATCATACATGAGACAGGCATAAGAATCCATTCAGCATGCATGTCAATCGACATAACTCAAAGAGACAACGGAATGGTTAAAAATATCGAAACCATTTCGAAAATCTATCCAAAACAAGCGTACCAAAAAAAAAAAACGAGCAAGACACTGTCACGAATGGCCAGAAGTGAAAGCAGACGCAAAAATTCAACTACTTATGGAGCAACTAAGTTGTGACCTCAGAGATGTAATTCATATACACGGATGGCTGTCATCAATAACAAATCTGGATGGGGCTCCATTGTCAAACAGAATGAAAACACCACACACCATACATATGATATCACAACATCCAGTCTAACAATGGAAATTGAGGCAGTCACACATACACTCCAATGGTTAACTTCACTGGATGACGAAATGAAAGAAAGTCAAGCCTTCATCTTGACTGACTCAATGAATCTACTTCAAAAAGTGCAAAATGGAATAGGAACCCCAGAATAGCACCAAAAAAAAAAAAAAAAAAAAAAAATGAGCAGTATCGACCTACAAAATCTCACGTGGATCTATTGTCCGGGACATGCTGATGTTAAAGGAAATGAATGTGCCGACAACTACAACAAAAACTGTCCATCTTGGAAAGTCCGAAGTTCTTAGACGCTTAAAATCGTACCTTCGCAAGTCAGCATACCATTGAACGTGTTACCCAAAAAGGAATAGATAGAAGAAGTGGCCGAACATTTACTATGAAAGGAAAACAAGAGCTATCATTAATCAGACTAACACTGGTACCATCTCAAATGTAACACTATGCAGACTCTTACACCGTGGAATGGAAAGAATGGGCTTTTCCTGAAACAGAGATAAAGGAAAAGTGAAGAAAGGGAAAGATCAAGTGGAGAATGGGCAAGTTTGTCACACTGTTTGTGTATGTGTTTGTGGTCTGTTTGTTGACTGTTTTCGATATGTCTATAATTTTGTGTCATGATATTTGTCTACTTTCGATTTGCTTTGTCTTCTGCATCGGTGTTGGTTGGTGTATATGTGTGTACATGTATAAGTGTTTTCTTGTTTTGTTTTTAAATAAATTTTTCCATTGTTGTTGGCCATCATGCTGTGTGGGTATGAGTGAGTGAGTGAGTGAGTGAGTGTGAGTGTGAGTGTGAGTGTGAATGTGTGTGTGTGTATGTGTGTGTGTGTGTGTGTGTGTGTGTGTGTGTGTGTGTGTGTGTTACTATTAGTTGTTTCTCATTTATTACTTGATTATTTGTCTACATATTCCTTTTTAATTATTTATTTGTTTTATATATCTATTCTTTTCTTTGTAGATGATGCATAGATACACATATCATTTCATGTAACCAAGATTGTTCCAATGATACACTGATGTGCGTTAAGACAAGACAAGACAAGACAAACAACAAGACAAGGTAAGACAAGACAAGACAAGACAAGACAAGACAAGACAAGACAAGATGAGCTAAGCTAAGCTAAGCTAAGCTAAGATAAGGAAGAAAGGCTAGGTAGGACGGCAGAATTTGACCAACTCACGGGTTCACGTACAGCTTTAAGGCATGCATCCATGATCATTCTGGATCTTCTCCATCACATGGCAGCTGTGACGTTAGTACATATGGAATTCATTCTGAGCGTGGAGACGCCATCTTGAGAAACTGAAACTGAAACTGAAACTGAAACCGAAACTGAGTCTACGGCTGTACCAAGAGAATCAGCCAGCCGCCGGCAACATCAGTATACGATGTGAATTGTCAGCCTTCTTCTGCATCAGGAAAGAAGGTTAGTACCGACTGAAACAAAAGCCAGCCTCATCAGTTCCATTCTGTCCCACTGCTAACGTAACGTACCAGTGCCACACCCGGACCCAGACCAAAACCCTGGAGCATAAAAATCATCGTCAGTGAGATGCGTCGTCAGAGAACAGCTGTCAACAAGACATTGTGGTGGTGACATGACCATCATCATTCCGCATGGCGTTGGTGATCATGGCCTCCATATCATCATTATGTGCCATTCCGCATGGCGTTGGTGATCATGGCCTCCATATCATCATTATGTGCCATTCCGCATGGCGTTGGCGATCATGGCCTCCATATCATCATTATGTGCCATTCCGCATGGCGTTGGCGATCATGGCCTCCATATCATCATTATGTGCCATTCCGCATGGTGTTGGTGATCATGGCCTCCATAATCATCATTATGTGCCATTCCGCATGGCGTTGGCGATCATGACCTCCATATCATCATTATGTGCCATTCCGCATGGCGTTGGCGATCATGGGCCTCCATATCATCATTATGTGCCATTCCGCATGGTGTTGGTGATCATGGCCTCCATAATCATCATTATGTGCCATTCCGCATGGCGTTGGTGATCATGCCTCCATATCATCTTATGTGCCATTCCGCATGGCGTTGGCGATCATGACCTCCATATCATCTCATGTGCCATTCCACATGGCGTTGGCGATCATGACCTCCATATCATCATTATGTGCCATTCCGCATGGCGTTGGTGATCATGGCCTCCATATCATCATTATGTGCCATTCCGCATGGTGTTGGTGATCATGACCTCCATATCATCATATGTGCCATTCCACATGGCGTTGGCGATCATGACCTCCATATCATCATTTGTGCCATTCCGCATGGCGTTGGCGATCATGCCTCCATATCATCATTATGTGCCATTCCGCATGGCGTTGGTGATCATGGCCTCCATATCATCATTATGTGCCATTCCGCATGGCGTTGGCGATCATGACCTCCATATCATCATTATGTGCCATTCCGCATGGCGTTGGTGATCATGGCCTCCATATCATCATTATGTGCCATTCCGCATGGCGTTGGTGATCATGGCCTCCATATCATCATTATGTGCCATTCCGCATGGCGTTGGTGATCATGCCTCCATATCATCATTATGTGCCATTCCGCATGGCTTTGGCGATCATGACCTCCATATCATCATTATGTGCCATTCCGCATGGCGTTGGCGATCATGACCTCCATATCATCATTATGTGCAATCCATTCCAGATGGTGTTGACGATCATGACCTCCATACGAATCTATCCTTTGATGCTGCAAATACATCTCCCACCTTCTCTATCTTCATCCACTCTGCAAGCTGCAAGTCCGCCCCTCCAGGATAGCTGTTGTGACTAGGTACTCAAATTTTTCTTGCCTCATAGAATGTCCTATAAATGTTGCTTGTCTTTTCCTAATCTTCTTTGTTAATGTTCTTCTTGTGTCTGCCTCCTTCCAGGATAGCTGTTGTGACTAGGTACTCAAATTTTTCTTGCCTCATAGAATGTCCTATAAATGTTGCTTGTCTTTTCCTAATCTTCTTTGTTAATGTTCTTCTTGTGTCTGCCTCCTTCAAGAAACCAAACCAAAGAAATGGTGAAAACAACGTCAATCCGCCGTCATATCCATTAATGGAGAGCTAAATGATCAGGCCATCTGACCAGAGTGCAAGCTGCACCGGCTGGCTTAACAGGCATACAATGGAAATATATCTGGATGCAAAGTGGGAGGCAAAGCAAGGAAGACGTCTCACGCGATTAACTCCACTTGAGGCCTTCCGAGCTCGCTGGTTACTATCAGCACATTCTCCCAGCGACATCAATGACGGTATCACTGTCATGATGATGATGATAATGATGATGATGATGATCGTGATCGTGATCATCATCTCATCATCATCATCATCATCATCATCATCATCATCATCATCATCATCATCATCATCATCATCATCATCATTCATCACGCATCTTGCCACATGGCATTGGCAATCACGGC
>CM060314.1:46659101-46669101 GCA_030674185.1 Monoplex corrugatus | reverse complement strand
TCTGTGCGTTTATGTGTGTGTGCATGCATGCATTGTTTGTTTGTTTGTGTGTGTGTGTGTGTATGTGTGTGCACGCGTGCGTGCGTACGTGCGTGTGTGTGCGCGCGTGCATGCGCGCGTGTGTGTGCTTATGAATGTATGTGTGTGTATGTTGTGTGTGTGTGTGTGTGTGTGTGTGTGTGTGTGTGTGTGTGTGTTTACAATGCGATGATGTTGATGATGGTCATGATGCTATGGAGTTCCATAAAATATTGAGACTGCGTGACAAGGCTATACTCTATGCTTTCTGTCATAGCATATCCTGGCGTCAACCAGTCCCGAGAGATACAGACATTTGCGGTGTTGGACAGAAGATTTGACCAGCACTGTCAACAACGCATCCGTGAAGTGGATGAGACTGGGCTGTGTGGTGTTAGTCTTCCCAATGAACTCATAGCACACTCAACTCTAGGTAGAAGCCGGTTTGTGCAGAAAAATCCTACAATGATTTTTTAAGGGACTGATGGGGATTGGAATCTACAATCTTCCAGTTGGTGGTCAGTTGTCCTAACCACTGCACCACGGCAACTTACTGACATTTCTTCAACATATGTTCAACTGTCTGGTCCCCTTGACCACAGGATGAACCGCAAATGAGTACACCGCTTGATGACAGAGAAGTAGGGGTCCCATGAGGTTCCCAGTCCACCTCCATCGTCTTTCCATGATACTGTCGTGATTGCATTGAGCAAGTAGATGTTGGCTGGACATTGTGCTAGGCCAGAAGACTGGCATGACTCTTGGGAAGTTCTTTGTGTAGAAGGTTGATAGTTTGGTGAAGTCGCTTTCTGTCATCCACCAACACTGAGCAGAATGCATCAAAAGTGATCAACTCTGGTGATGATAACAATGACATTTAACCCTTTGACTCCCGCACCCTATCCACCAACTGCTAAAACTTAACCCTTTGACTCCCTCACCTTATACACCAGCTTCCTGCAGGAAGCCGGTGGATAGGGCGAGGGAGTCAAAAAGTTAAGTTTTTGCTTTGTTAGCATGGTTGACTATGCAGTATGCTGGCGGATAAGGTGCAGGTGTCAAAGGGTTAAACAGCACCAAACCCTGGTGTATAAATCAAATAAAAGCATGCACTCTCATCATTCACCAAACATTCACTCGTAATGACAAAAGCTCAAGGGTACAAAACACATACAGACTGGGAGGGGGAGGGGGGAGGGGGGAGGGGGAAGACAGGAGGGGAGTAGGACAAAGGGGTGGACACCTGTAGGGGAAATCACTCCTGGACAAGAAAACATGTCTTCAAGTTAGAAGTCGCGAGTTTAGATGCTGCTAAAGTTGAAAGATGAGACGACAAAAACTGAAACATCGCAGTTTGTAGTAACATGACTGACAAGTTTGGGTGATGAATTTCTGCGTTGTGTGTTGAGGATCAAGAACAACGTGCAAGGTTCTTGACTGAATCACAAAGTGCAAAACTGTTGTCACCTAGTTGGATACAACAAAACCTTACAGTGGGAAGGTTTTGCTTGGTGCCAGTGAGCATTGCTTAATTCTTTTCTCCATTCAGCTGTAGTTCTTTGTGTATTGTCCAGTTCTGGATCACAGGATAAGAGCCAGAAGCTTCGGAAAGAAAAAAAAAACTGGAAGATTTTCAGGAGATGCACTGTTGGAGAGCTAATAATAATAATAATAATTAATTTAATAATTACAATATTTATATAGCGCAAAATCTTGATAAAAAATCAAATCTAAGCGCTGAAGCAGACACACACGCAAGCACGCACGCACGCACGCACGCACACACACGCACGCACACACACACACACACACACACACACACGCATGGCTATAAATGGGGAGAAAGAATAAAAGCAATAAAAGCAAGAATAAAAGCAATGGAAAATTATAGAGAGCATAGCATATACAATTATATATTATAACCATGTGATTCCCTCCGAGCGGAGACAGGCTGCAGAGGGGGGTTAGGATTTTATGCGGAGGAGAAAAGGTGAGTTTTGAGAGCGGACTTGAAGGAGACAAAAGTAGGTTGCTGAAGGACTGAGAGAGGAAGTTTGTTCCAGGAGAGTGGACCAGAAACAGAGAAGGCTCGTGGACCATAGGTATTGAGCTTAGTGCGTGGAAAGCGAAAAGTCAGAGGATCGGAGGCAGAGCGGAGGGTACGTGAGGGAACATAGATCTCAAGTAGGCTTGACAGGTAATCGGGGGCTGCGTTATTGAGGCTTTTGTAGCACATGGTGTCTAGTTTGTACTGTATGCGCTTTGATACAGGGAGCCAGTGAAGTTGTGCCAGGAGAGGAGATATGTGGTCAGCTTTTTTCTTTTTGAGTACAAGGCGTACAGCATTGTTTTGAATGCGCTGTAGGATGTGAATGGTGGAGGCAGGAAGACCAGTCAGGAGTGAATTGCAATAGTCAATGCGAGACATTATGAAGGAGAGAACGAGTTTTGCAGTTGTTTCGACAGAGAGATACTTCCTGATCAGCCTGAGAGTCATCAGCAGAAAAACGATATTTGATAATGTGCTGACTATTGACATTGGCAGGTGTGAGGTGTAGGATGTGAAGAGGATTGGCCCAGGTACATAGCCTTGGGGGACGCCGTTTGCAAATTTAACCAGCATGGACTTGGACTCGTACCAAAATGATGAAAGAACACTATCTTGGGTTTCGAAAGTGTGCTTCAGTCGAGAGAGAAGGACAAGTGTGATTAACAATGTAAAGGCAGTAGAAATATCTCTAAAAGAATAAGTAGGGAAATTCGACCACAGTCAAGTCATTCATAATTTGAACGAAAACAGTTTCGATGCTGTGATCAGAAGAGCAAGCTGACTGAAAACAGATGGTAATGACTGTTGGCTGAGAGATGAGTATTCACTTGTTTCAAAACCCCTTTCTCAAGGAGCTTGGAAAGGAACGGCAAGTTGGAGACAGTTCTACAGGTTAGAGAGCGTTAGGATTCAGATTACTCTTTTTTAAATTTTTTTTTAGCAGAGATCGAACAATGGTGGTTTTCAGAGAAGATGGGACAGATCCAGCGAGAAGAGAGGTGTTGATGATATGCATTATATATGGAAGAAGCTCAGGAAGTGTTTGTGAAGAGAGAGAGGCAGGTAAGGGGTCAAGTTCATAAGTCTTGAATGACATTTCTTTCAGGTAATTAGACTTTAAGAAACTGGTTGGAATTCGGCGAGTGGGAGGCCAGTGAATGGAGGATCGGGAAGAGATAGCAGATAAGAGGTTTTGTCTAGTCTGGTCGTAAAACATTAAGTTTGGAAGAGAGACAAAGTCGACAAAGCCTCAGGAAGATGTAGACGACTGCACTGCGCTGATTTCTGGCTGTAAACAGATTTATAACATGTTTGTGGTGTAAGAACATTGGAAAAAGATGTTTTGTGAGTTTGTTCAGAGTATGAGAAAAATTGTTCAGAGTGTGAGTAAAAGTTCATTGCGCTTTGACAGTTCCATATATGCTCCATCCATATCTGAGGGCAAATCCTTGAACCTGCGCAAAACCCTATGCATTGGCAAAGTCTTGAAACTGGAAGGTGTTGGGGGTGTCACGAACGCAAGGCGAGGTGTTTTCCTGTATATCTTGAATTGAGATGAGAGGCTGTATAAATGTGTGTAAACCATAAGTGTGTTGTCCACACTAAATGTGTATAAACCATAAGTGTGTTGTCCACACTAAATGTGTTAAACCATAAGTGTGTTGTCCACACTAAATGTGTATAAACCATAAGTGTGTTGTCCACACTAAATGTGTGTAAACCATAAGTGTGTTGTCCACACTAAATGTGTGTAAACCATAAGTGTGTTGTCCACACTAAATGTGTGTAAACCATAAGTGTGCTGTCCACACTAAATGTGTGTAAACCATAAGTGTGTTGTCCACACTAAATGTGTGTAAACCATAAGTGTGCTGTCCACACTAAATGTGTGTAAACCATAAGTGTGTTGTCCACACTAAATGTGTGTAAACCATAAGTGTGTTGTCCACACTAAATGTGTGTAAACCATAGTGTGCTGTCCACACTAAATGTGTGTAAAACCATAAGTGTGCTGTCCACACTAAACTGTATGTAAACCATACGTATGCTGTCCACACTAAATGTGTATAAACCATACGTATGCTGTCCACACTAAATGTGTGTAAACCATAAGTGTGTTGTCCACACTAAATGTGTGGCTATAAACAATGTGTGCTGTCCACACTAAACGTGTGTAAACCATAAGTGTGCTGTCCACACTAAAGTGTGTAAACATAAGTGTGCTGTCCACACTAAACGTGTGTAAACCATATGTGTGCTGTCCACACTAAACGTGTGTAAACCATAAGTGTGCTGTTCACACTAAATGTGTAATAAACCATAAGTGTGCTGTCCACACTAAATGTGTATAAACCATAAGTGTGCTGTCACACTAAATGTGTGTAAACCATAAGTGTGCTGTTCACACTAAATGTGTATAAACCATAAATGTGCTGTCCACACTAAATGTGTGTAAACCATAAGTGTGCTGTCCACACTAAATGTGTATAAACATACGTTGCTGTCCCCACTAAATGTGTTAAACCATACGTACGCTGTCCACACTAAATGTGTATAAACCATACGTATGCTGTCCACACTAAATGTGTGGGCCTATAAACAATGTGTGCTTCTACACTAAACGTGTGTAAACCATAAGTGTGCTGTCCACACTTTTTTTTCATATTCGTCGAGGATCCAGCTGTTTTCGTTGTCGTTGTTGTTGTTGTCATTAGCTGCGTGTGAACATTGCGTCTGTACACAGGAACATCGACACAAACATTCAACAGTTTAAAAAAAATTAGTATCAGATGTATTAGTTAACCTGGGAACGCTGGGTTGCAGGTAATTTGTAACTGTCAATGGATGTAATAATTATGTGGCCCCACTCACTAGTTTTGTATTGTTCCACGATGTGTTTTGGAAGTGAATGGAGACAGAAACACACAAGCGCTGCAGTTCGCATTACTGCATACGTTCCAACGCTACTATGATTGTTGACAATGGGGCGTGGCGGGGCAGGGGCAGGGCAGGGCAGGGCAGGGCAGGGCAGGGCGGGACAAGATAAATAGTAAGCTAACACGTGAGCTCAAATCACCCGAACGATCGAGCAGACAGGCAATGAACAGGCCAGTTTTTATGTCGGTAGGTTGAGATTAACCCTTTGACTCCGCCACCCTGTCCACCAGGTTGCTGCATTTGCCAACCATGTTAGCAAAGCAAAAATGTAACCCTTTGATTCCTTCACCCTATCCACCAGCTTTTTGAAAAACCACACAATCCCCAGAGCTATGTAACAAACACACACAAAAAGCCCAAACAGAAGGAAAGCAAAACCAGCTATACGCACCAAAAAGCAAGTGACAGTGATTTATAAAATGAACTAGTGACACAGTGTTTCCATTCTCTCTCCCTCTCACCCACAAATAACACACAGCTAGCTAGGTCTACAAACAGGTTATAGGCTTCAGTGTCAGTACACTGTAGAGAGAGAATTATAAACTGTGGTGTGAGTAAAAACAAAACTGCAGTACAATGGTTTCTGGCTTTAAGAACATACCACGTTTATGGCAGAAGGAGATTCTGAAGAGGTGATGGGACATAGTGAACAATGTCACTCTGTTTTCTGTGTTGGTAGACCATAGACTTGTAGCGTATTTACTTACTTATAGTCTGGAGTGAAAACACAAACCACAGTGTACTGGTGTCTGGCTGAGGTCTAAGTAGATATTACCTTGATATCGGAAGGAAATTTGAAAAAGTGATATGGAGACTGTGATTCCGTTTTCTGTGTGGGCAGAGGGTGTATTTCCAGTTAGACGTGAGTGAAAACGTAATTGCTGTACAGTGGTTTCTGGGTCTACGCGATAGCACGTTTGAAGTGTACAGATATTTGAAAGAAAACTATGTGAAGCGAAACGTATTGACATTCGTTCAAAATAAAACTCCTGACACAGTGTTTCGAGGTTCTTGCCTCACCCACTGAATCCACACATTCGAACTGATTACCTGCGCCATGGACTTCAGTGTGAGGAAAGCATATACACGACTATAAGCTCTGTGAGAATGAGAACATAGCGGCAATGCCTTAGTTCGTGGTGCTTAAAGCTGTTAATGCTCTAGTTTGTGGCTCTTGAGGTAGGTGTTTGTGGTCCGTATGTTGATAACATATTTGTGGCTCTTAAAGTGGATGATACGTTTGTGGTCCCTAAATTAACAACATAATTTTGGCCGTTTAGTTGATAACATGCTAGTGGCTCTTATCAACGTTTTTTGACTCACGAGTTAATAATATGTGAATCTTAAGTTGATAATATGTGTATGGCTCTTGAGTAAGTAACATATTTGTAGCTGTTAAGTACCTGATCTGTTTGTGGCTGCTAAATAAATGATTATGGTAAAAGATCATATGAAGAAATGATGCGATGGGAAGTGAACCGTGTTGGGCACTCTTATTTTATCTATCGTCACGGTTGGTGATTTGAGACTGTCGTCTGTTTTATGGTAGAAAGACCACTGGAAGAAGTGACGCTGGCATTTCAGTTTATTCAGTGAGTGAGCGGAGCGAAAATATACACAGGTGTGGGTGAAAACGCAAGTGCAGCGTACAGATTTGTGGCTGTAAGTAAGTCAGATGTGTGTGGTGGCAGGGGATTTGGAGACTTGTGATGTGAAATGGAGCGTGGTCGACACTGTCATTTTGTGTTCTGTCCTCGTCACGGTCGGTGATTCGGAACTGTCGTCTGTTTGAAGACAGAAGGCTTCTCGCAAGGTTAGTAAGTTTTTTTTTCCTTCTACATTCTTTTAATGATCATTGTCATACTGTCATAAAGTTTATGACACCGTCTGCAAACTGTACCCAGTTCTGCCATATTTGATGTATGAAATGTCGAAGGTCTGATCAATGGAAGTAAGTTCAGAATAGAAAGGGAAAACTGAAGGCGGTTAAAGTGAGCGACCTTTATCCAGTACTAGGACCTATATTTCTTGTATTTCCTTCTTTCATCAGCAGTATTTGTATTTCTTGTATTTCTTTCTTTCATTGATAGTGTTTGACATATGTTTTTTGTATTTCTTTCTTTCGTCAATAGTATTTGTGTTTCTTCTATTTCATTAATAGTATATATATATTTCTTGTATTTCTTTCTTTAGTCAGTAGTATTTATATTTCTTCTATTTCATTAATAGTATTATATATTTCTTGTATTTCTTTCTTTCGTCAGTAGTATTTGTATTACTTCTATTTCATTAATAGTATTATATATTTCTTGTATTTCATTCTTTCGTCAGTAGTATTTGTATTTCTTGTATTTCTTTCTTTCATTGATAGTGTTTGACATATGTTTTTTGTATTTCTTTCTTGTATTTCTATTTCATTAATAGTATTATATATTTCTTGTATTTCATTCTTTCGTCAGTAGTATTTGTATTACTTCTATTTCATTAATAGTATTATATATTTCTTGTATTTCATTCTTTCGTCAGTAGTATTTATATTTCTTCTATTTCATCAATAGTATATATATTTCTTGTATTTCTTTCTTTCGTCAGTAGTATTTGTATTACTTCTATTTCGTTAATAGTATATATATTTCTTGTATTTCTTTCTTTCGTCAGTAGTATTTGTATTACTTCTATTTCGTTAATAGTATATTATATTTCTTGTATTTCGTTCTTTCGTCAGTAGTAGTATTTGTATTACTTCTATTTCATTAATAGTATATATATTTCTTGTATTTCGTTCTTTCGTCAGTAGTATTTGTATTACATCTATGTCTTTCTTTTATCAATAGTATTTGTATTTTTTTTAAAAACATTTTTCTTTCATCAATAGTATTTGTATTTCTTGTTTTCCTTTCATTCATCAATAGTCATTAATGGTGTTTGTGTTTTTTACATTTCTTTCTTTCATCAATAGTATTTGCATTTCTTGTACTTATTGTCATCAATACTGTGAGTGTTTCTCGTATTTTTTCCTTGATATTGTTTGTCTTTCTTGTATTTCTTTCTGTCATCAATAGCATTTGTATTTCTTGTACTTATTGTCATCAATACTGTGAGTGTTTCTCGTATTTTTTCCTTGATATTGTTTGTCTTTCTTGTATTTCTTTCTGTCATCAGTAGCATTTGTATTTCTTGTACCTAATGTTTTTGTCACAATGTGTTTACTTTGTGAAATTCAGCCGCTTTCACTGGGGACAGCGCGTCGCCAGAGTACAGCGCCAACAAAGTTCTTTCTTGCCTCTGTATGCGTGTACTTCTGCTTATCCATGAAAAGTGGATTTTTCTACAGTTTTGCCACGGATATTTCCTTTGTTCTCGTGGAATCTTTAACATGCGCTGAGAGTATTCCGCTTTACTATAGAACACACAGAAACAAGCGCCAGTTCAGGAACATAACTATGGAGTAAATGAATAAATAAACACACGGCACGTGAGGATGCCTACTGGTCGATGCCGAAGAACTGGGAAACACAATTCAACAGCTACGCGGGGATTCATTCTACATTTGATTTTTAAGCGTTCTGATTTTCACTGGGATACGTGCATGCACGTTATCTAATCCACACTTTCAGTTTCAGTTTCAGTTTCAGTTTCTCAAGATGATGTCTCCGCGTTAGGAATGAATTCCATATGCACTAACGTTACAGGTGCCATGTGATGGAGAAGATCCAGAATGATCACGGCACAAGCCTTAAGCCTGCACATAAACCCACGAGATGGCCAGGTCCTGAGGTCCTACGTAGATAGTCCCATAACCCTGGGGTCGTAAGAGAGTGAGGTGGCAGAGACCTCAACTTTTTATGGGGCCAGCACCAAGAGGGCGGAGCCCATCCTCTCTCCCTCGATTCAAATTCATATTCATATTCACATTTCTTTTACCAAAGTTTCAGAAAGTCAAGAAGGCTAGTTGGCCTTCAAGGGGAGGGACTTGGGAAATCAATCTCTATCTCTCCATTTTTTTTTATATTAGGGCAATCGGGTGAATCTCTGCTCTTCACGATTTTCAACTGCCCTGGGATCTTTAGTGTGCGTAGCCAGAAGGCACACGGGTCCGACTCGTTTTTCGTCCCCTTCCGAAGGACTAGACGTTCAGTTCGATTTTCCGATCAAACTGAGGAGAAAAGTCGAGGCCTCTATGGGGAGAGAACCCTGGAACCTCGAATTTAGTTATTGGCAGGGGAACGTCTGAACCATATGCAGGAAAAGACAAGCAACATTTGTAGGGCATTTTGTGAAGGAAGATAAATTAGAGCACCCAAATCACAACAGGAAAGCTGGAGGGAAAAGAGAGGACCAGGTAGGCCCAGAAAGAAAGTATTGGACGGATTTACAGTGTAGCTGAGGACAGAGAGGGTGAGAGATGTATTTGCAGTGACAAGGGATAGATTCGTATGGAGGGCCATGATCGCCAACGCCATGTGTCAGGGCACATGATGATGATGATGATGACCGATGGGGCCACGGAGAAGAGAAAGTCGATGCACCAATGCGGGCTGGTTAGTGCTGTTGATAGAGCCTTAGACCCAGGATCCGATATCTTGAGTTCAGTCCCAGCCCGCAACATTAAACATTGGCCTGTTTGCTGTCCATCGTAATGTTTCCATCATTCTGGTGGTGTTAGCTTAGAATCTCAAAGCCCCCTCCCCCATCCCCATCCCAGTCCCTCTTTCCACTCCTTAGTTCAAGACCTTGCCAGCGCTTAGGGTTTTGCGCAGGCTCAGGAAGTCTGCCGGCAGATTTGTGTGGAGCGCATATTGAATTGTCCGAGTGCGATGAACCCCCCTTGAACAAATTCCAAACTCCAAACATAAGCTGCCCTGGACACTGACTTGACATACAGGTTTGATTGATTTGGTTCATTTTTCACGTCAGTACCCACCTCAGGTGATATGGCCGACGGGGATAACCATCCCAGGGAAGTGGGAGAAGGGGAGGGGGGGCTTATCTAAT
>CM060314.1:46641601-46646601 GCA_030674185.1 Monoplex corrugatus | reverse complement strand
CATACATACATACATGCATACATACATACATACATACATACGTACATACATACATACATACATTACATACATACATACATACATACATACATACATACATACATACATACACGTATAATATTTGTTTTTTTTTTTTTTTTTTCTTTCTTTCTTCCTTGCTGTCTTCCGCTTTACCCTTCTTTTCTTTCTGCAAAACCGAAACTTTACCAACAACAGCAAGACAGTGACACAAGAACGAACAGTGGGGAAAACGGTTTATGCAAAGCCCCTGGCCTTCTAAACCGGTTCTGTGCCATTAATCAAAGCAACGAGGCGAAACAACGTCTTCTTCATGTCTTCATGACAGACTTGCCCTTGTGTGTGTGTGTGTGTGTGGTGTGTGTGTGTGTGTGTGTGTGTGTGTGTGTGTGTGTGTGTGTGTGTGTGTGTGTGTGTGTGTGTGTGTGTGTGTGTGTGTGTGTGTGTGTGTGTGTGTGGTGTGTGTGTGTGTGCGTGAGTGTGTGTGTGTTGTGTGTGTTTTGTATTAAGTGTGTGTGTATGTTATGTAGTGTGTGCGTGTGTGTGCGTGTGTGTGTGTGTGGTGTGTGTGTGTGTGTGTGTGTTGTGTGTGTGTGTGTGGTGTGTGTGTGTGTGTGTGTGTGTGTGTGTGTGTGTGTGTGTGTGTGTGTGTGTGTGTGTGTCTGTGGTGTGTGTGTGTGTTGTGTGTGTTTGTGTGTTTTGTATTAAGTGTGTATGTATGTTATGTTGTGTGTGCGTGTGTGTGTGCGTGTGTGTGTGTGTGTGTGTGTGTGTGTGCGTGCGTGCGCGCGCGCACGCGCGTGTGTTCTCTCCCTCTCTCTCTCTCTTTCCTCTCCTTCCCCCCTCTCTCTCTCTGTTGAGTGTTATGCGTGTTTGTTGTGTGTATGTTCAGTTTCTCAAGACGACGTCTACGCGCTCGGAATGAATTCCATATGCACTAACGTCACAAGTGCCATGCGGTGGAGTAGCTCCAGAATGATCATGGCACGAGCCTTAAGCCTGCACATAAAACCATGGGTTAGTCAGATCCTGAGATGCTACCTAGTCTATGGCTTTTGCATCTTGCACTAGTATTGCATCAGTCTGTTACTGGAACAATCATGGTTACATTGCAATGTCGTGTGCGTCCGTGTATCTTCATCATCAGGTGCCCTGCCGAATGGCGTTGGCGATCATGGACTTCCATCTGTCTCTATCTCTTGTTGCCCCAAGCATCTCCCCCACCCTCCTCGCCTCCAGCCACTCTGCAAGTCCGTCCAGCATTTTCTCCCTGGGTCTACCTGGTGCTCTTTTTCCCTCCAGCTTTCCCGTTGTGACCAGGTGTTCCAAATCCCCCTTCCTCATAAAATGGCCTATAAATGTTGCCTGTCTTTTCCTAATCTTCTTTATGAATGATCTCCTTGTGTCTGCGTCCAGACACAAGGCCTCCGTGTATCTTACCTTCGAAAAATATCTATAAACAATTAAAGGATTGAATCAAAAGACAACTAGCCAATCAGTATAAACTTGTCTCGTATCTCAGAAAACCTCCCAGTCAATACACAAAGCCTCCGATGGCTACCAACAAGATAAAAAAAAGTATTTCCTTAACTGTAAGCGCCTCGTCTATCGTCCACTTCCGAGAAAACAAACAAACAATCAAAACCAAACAAAAAACAACAAGAGACAAACAGACAGACAGACAGACAGACAGACAGACAGACATATAGATAGATAGATAGATAGATAGATAGATAGATTAAAAAGGTGAGAAATGAGAAATAACAAATAACAGTAAACACACAATACACACGCGCACGAATACACATACACACACACTCATACCCACACAGCGTGATGGCCAGCAACAACGGGAAAAAAATGAAACACACCATATACACATACACGCGCATACACCAACCAACACCGATGCAAAAGAAGATAAAACAAAACGAAAAGTAGACATATATCATGACAAAATTAAAGACATACAACAATCAACAGACCACAAACACACACACACACACACACACACGCACGCACGCACGCACGCACGCACGCACGCACGCACGCACGCACGCACGCACACACACACACACACACACAAACAATGTGACAAACGTGCCCGTTCTCCAGTTGTCTTTCTCCTTTCCTCACTTTTTCTTTATCTCTGTTTCAGGAAAAACTCAAACGCTTTCCATTCCACGCTGTAAGAGTCTGCGCAGTGTTACTTTTGAGATGATACCAATGCTATTCTGACTGATGATAGCAGAGAGAGAGAGAGAAAGAGAGAGAGAGAAAGAGAGATAGAGAAAGAGAGAGAGAGACAGAGAGAGAGAGCGAGAGAGACAGAGACTTAGACAGAGAGAGAGAGAGAGAGAGAGCAAGAGAGACAGAGACAGTGAGAGAGATAGAGACAGAGAGACAGAGAGAGAAACAGAGACAGAGACAGAGACAGAGAGACAGAGAGAGAGAGAGACAGAGAGACAGAGAGACAGAGAGACAGAGAGACAGAGACAGAGACAGAGACAGCGAGAGAGAAAGACAGAGAGCGAAAGAGAGAGAGAGAGAGAGCGAGAGAAAGAGAGAGAGAAAGACAAAAGAGAGAGAGAAGGGGAGAGAGAGAAAAAGAGGAAAGAGAGAGTAGAGAGGGAGAGAGAGAGAGAGAGAGAGAGCGAGAGCGAGAGAGAGAGAGAGAGAGAGAGAGAGAGAGAGAGAGAGAGAGAGAGAGAGAGAGAGAGAGAGAGAGAGAGAGAGAGGACCATTGTTCTAATAACTTTGTCCCCGAAAAAAGTCGAGGCCTGCACCATTCCATTATGACCGTAGAGACATGGGACAACCTTTTACAAGGGGAGAAGAAAGAGGGTGCAGGAAGGGGGTGGGGAAGGGCGGGCTTTCTGGTTTGTTTTGGATCGCATATTTTCTCCTAAGCGTGATGGTGATGGTTGTGATACCGTTCCTGTTTCTAAGATATTTTCCTAGTTTGTCACGCAGGCGGGATGGTGAAGTGGGTAAACGGCCGGTCTTCTAATCCCAAGGTCCTGGGCTCCATCCAGCCGGAGACTTCCACCTGCAGGGTAAAGGGTGGATTCGCCAGCTCAGCATGTGTATAGACCTGTGGCTGCCTAAACCCCCTTAGTGTGTGCACGCATGGAGAATAACAAATATCTACGTTAACCCTTTGACTCCCGCAGCCCATCCACGAACTGCAAAAACTTAACTCTTTGACTCTCTCACCCTATCCACCAACTTCCGTCAGGAATCTGGTGGATAGAGTGAGGGAGTCAAAGGGTTAAGTTTCTGCTTTTCTGGCGTGGTTGACAATGCAGGGTGCTGGTGGATAAGATACGGGAGTCAAAGGGTTAAAGACCATGTAAAGTCATGTCGATGTCCGGCGGTTTATGAAAACAGTTAAACACTGGTCGCGCGTGCCCACTGAAGATGCAGACTGTGCAATGACCTATTGGACTGTGGTCAGCTCTATTGATAGCTTGTTCTCTGTGCTCCACTGAAAGGTCTGATTGTGTGTACAGTGCTGAGTCCAAAGGTGTGATTGTGTGTACAGTGCTGAGTCCAAAGGTGTGATTGTGTGTACAGTGCTGAGTCCAAAGGTCTGATTGTGTGTAAGATGCAGACTGTGCAATGACCTAGTGGAGTGTGGACAGCTCTGTTAATAGCTTGTGTTCTCTGTGCTCCACTGAAAGGTCTGATTGTGTGTACAGTGCTGAGTCCAAAGGTGTGATTGTGTGTACAGTGCTGAGTCCAAAGGTGTGATTGTGTGTACAGTGCTGAGTCCAAAGGTGTGATTGTGTGTACAGTGCTGAGTCCAAAGGTGTGATTGTGTGTACAGTGCTGAGTCCAAAGGTGTGATTGTGTGTAAGGTGCTGAGTCCAAAGGTGTGATTGTTGTGTACCAGTGCTGAGTCCAAAGGTCTGATTGTGTGTACAGTGCTGAGTATCCAAAGGTCTGATTGTGTGTAAGGTGCTGATAGTCCAAAAGTCTGATTGTGTGTAAGGTGCTAAGAGTCCAAAGATCTGATTGTGTGTAAGGTGCTGAGAGTCTAAGGTCTGATTGTGTGTAAGATGCTAAGAGTCCAAAGGTCTGATTGTGTGTAAGGTGCTAAGAGTCCAAGGTCTGATTGTGTGTAAGGTGCTGAGAGTCTAAAGGTCTGATTGTGTGTAAGATGCTAAGAGTCCAAAGGTCTGATTGTGTGTAAGGTGCTGAGAGAGTCTAAAGGTCTGATTGTGTGTAAGATGCTAAGAGTCCAAAGGTCTGATTGTGTGTAAGATGCTAAGAGTCCAAAGGTCTGATTGTGTGTAAGGTGCTAGAGAGTCTAAAGGTCTGATTGTGTGTAAGATGCTAAGAGTCCAAAGGTCTGATTGTGTGTAAGGTGCTAAGAGTCCAAGATCTGATTGTGTGTAAGGTGCTAAGAGTCCAAAGGTCTGATTGTGTGTAAGGTGTTAGAGTCAAAGGTCTGATTGTGTGTAAGGTGCTAAGAGTCCCAAGGTCTGATTGTGTGTAAGGTGCTAAGAGTCCAAGGTCTGATTGTGTGTAAGGTGCTGAGAATCTAAAGGTCTGACTGTGTGTAAGGTGCTAAGAGTCAAAGGTCTGATTGTGTGTAAGGTGCTAAGAGTCAAAGGTCTGATTGTGTGTAAGGTGCTAGAGTCTAAAGGTCTGATTGTGTGTAAGGTGCTAAGAGTCTAAGGTCTGATTGTGTATAATGTGCTGAGAGTCCAAAGGTCTGATTGTGTGTAAGGTTTGAGAGTCTAAAGGTCTGATTGTACGTAAGGTGCTAAGAGTCCAAGGTCTGATTGTGTGTAAGGTGATTAAGAGTCCAAAGGTCTGATTGTGTGTAAGGTGCTAAGTCAAAGGTCTGATTGTGTGTAAGGTGCTAAGAGTCAAAGTCTGATTGTGTGTAAGGTGCTAGAGTCAAAGGTCTGATTGTGTGTAAGGTGCTAAGAGTCTAAAGTCTGATTGTGTGTAAGGTGCTAAGAGTCCAAAGG
>CM060314.1:46634101-46636601 GCA_030674185.1 Monoplex corrugatus | reverse complement strand
GCTACAACAACAACAACAACAACAACTATACTTACTACATACTACAACAACAACAACAAATAACCTTTATTTCTAGACGAAAAAACAGTAACAACGAAACATATACTGATACTCATAATTATGTAGACTGTACTAAAACAATTATACACATCTGTGCGATATGTACGTAAAACCTGACAGTAGACTTTTGTGTTATGATGATGATGATAATGGTGTGTGTGTATGTGTGTGTGTGTGTGTGTGTGTGTGTGTGTGTGTGTGTGTGTGTGTGTGTGTGTGTGTGTGCGTGTGTGTGTGTGTGTGTGTGTTTGTTTGTTTGTGTGAGGTGTGTGTGTGCTCGCGCGTGTGCGTGCGTGTGTGTTTGTGTGTTGTGTGTGTGTGTGTGTGTGTGTGTGTGTGTGTGTTGTGTGTGTGTGTGTGTGTGTGTGTGTGTGTGTGTGGTGTGTGTGTGTGTGTGTGTGTGTGTGTGTGCATGTGTGTGTATTTGTAGAGTGTGTGCGTGTTAGTGAGTGTATCTTATAAATCGATGCTTCTCTGTTTATCACATTCTATCTTGTTAAAACGCGTACAAGGGCAGTAAGTGTAAAAGGATTGGAAGAACAATGATTGTCATTATCAACGTTTCTTTTTTTTTTAGTTAAGACTAGGTTCGGCTTTCAAAAACTTCAGTGACAAGGCTTGTACTGAAAGCCTGTTTCAGTGTCTGTCTTGTCTGGTCAGACTGTGTTAATATATATTCCTTGTCAGACTGTGTTTATGTGTTCTTTGTCATACTGGTGTTTATGTGTTTTGTTGTTGTTGTTGTAATGTTACTGTTTATATGCTCCTTGCATACTATTGTTTATATTTTCCTTGTCATACTACAATGTATTTTTCTTCGCCGACGAATGTTTGTGTGTTCCATCATTATCATCATATGCCCCGCTGCATGGCGTTGGCGATCATGGCCCTTCACACGAATCTCTCCCTGTCGCTGCAAGATCATTTCCCACCCTCTCTGTCTTCAGCCACCCTAGTGTTCTTTTCTTTCCCTCAAGCTTTCCTGTTGTGACCAGGTGTTCTAATACCCCTTTCCTCATAAAAGTCGTATATATGTTGCTTGTCTTTTCCTAATCTTCTTTTTTAATGTTCTTCTTGTGTCTGCCTCCTTCACGACTGTCTCGTTTATTTTCTTTGCTGTCCATGGAACTCTTGACATTCTTCTTAGAAACCACATTCAAGTTGCCTTAATATTGTTTCGACTTTGCATATTGACGTGGACGCCTCACAACCGTACAACAGTATCGGTTCTATATAGCATCCAAGAACTCTCTTCCTGATGTTAATTGATAGGCATTTGTTGGTAAGAACGCTTTTCATCTTCTTGAATGCTGTTTTGGCTTGGCCGATTCTGCTGGCAATTTATGATGTCCATCTACCGTCTGGTGAGATGACCGTTCCTAGATATTGAAACCTATCAACCTGTCTCAAAGTTGTGCCAGTTGCTGTTATTTTGCATGAGGAGATTTCTGGTTTTTTACTGATTACCATGACTTCAGTCTTCTTGCTATTTAGCTCCAGCCCTTTATTTTTGCTTTCTATTTCTATTATATTCACAAGGTTTTGTAGATCTTTTTTCATTTTCTGCAATTAGCACGGTGTCATCTGAGTAACAAATGTTGTTTATCATTCTTCCTCCAACCTTTATCCCAGGGCATTTGTCTAGGTTTCTGATGGTTTCACTGTAAAGTGAAAACAAATCTGGTGACAGAATATAACCAAGCCTGACCCCTCAGTCGGTATTTTGGAAAGAGCTTATATCGTTTTCTTTCTCATTGCTGCTGTTTGTTCCCAGTACATGTTTCTCATTATTCTTAGATCTTTTCCATCAGTATTGAGCCTTTTTAGTTGGCTGATCAATTCTTCGTGTCTTACCCGATCGAAAACCTGGGTATAATCAACAAAGCATAAATAGAAATCCTCATTCAACTCGATTGACCTCCCTATGATAGTTCTTTGGACGTAGTTCTTTCCCTTCGACAAATCCACACTATTCCTCTGCTATTTCTTTTTTGATTCTGTTCGTCCCGTCAGAGTAGTATTTACATGTACACATTCCTGATGGGCCCAAGGTAAAGAAGAAGCCTAGCACAGAGTCATGTTGTGGGTGTGATGGAGTGTGTGTGCCACTCCGTTAATCCGGCCCTGCTGTGCTCTTCATATGACTCTGAAGCCCGAGCATCTGGTGTTATATATGCTCGAAGGGCTGGCTGGTCGACTGATATCCCAGTCAGGTGGCCAGGTCACTTGATCCACTGGTATGTGAGCCAATAGTCCACAGGTGTTGTTTCAAACATCTCTCCGATCTCTTCATTTTTAATCGAAAACAAGTGCGACTGCCCGCGTTCAAGCAAACAGGAACCAGAAAAAACACGCCGATAGAATCAGAATGCGTATTTAATATAACCAGACAAGACAGGTCCAAATTTTAGGCCAACTGGCCTTTGTCACGCGTGAATGT
>CM060314.1:46616601-46626601 GCA_030674185.1 Monoplex corrugatus | reverse complement strand
TCCTTCCATCCAGAGATATGGATATGGAGATAGGCAACAATCTTTCATCTAGAAACATGGATAGGGAGATAGGCAACATCCTTTTTATCCAGAGACATGGATATGGAGAAAGGCAACACTATTTCCATCCAGAGACATGAATACAGAGATAGGCAACTAGCTTTGTCACACTATGTTTTTGTTTATTTATTTATTTGTGTTACTTTACTTGTTTAGCTAGCTTTTTTTTAGCATTCTGAATTGTTTTTCTTTCTTTCATTCATTCTTTCTTTTTGTTTTCTTTTTAAATTTTTTTTTAGCATTTTGTTTTAGTTTTTTCGCGTGAGTGTAATGGTAATATTTTGCCCACACTTGTACAGACAGTATGTTGCTATACAATCTGCATACACCGTCTTCGGTTATCTTTTGTGTTCGCTTGACAAAGTCTGGTTGGCCGAAAACTTACACCTGCCCGTTTTGTTGATCAAATAGACGGTTTGTTTTGTGGTGAAGTAGTTCTCGTTTCGAAATCCATTGTGACAAAAACTAAGTACAGATAGAACCACAAAACAAGTAGGAACCGATGTTGAGACCGACTCTACATGATTATTGTTATGTTCTTACATTCACCCTGAGTTTACTGGCAATTCATATAACTTTTGTTATCTATGTTCCCGCATATACTTCAGTCCACTAACAATCTATGTGCTTATTGGTATCTATGTCTCAGCACATTATGTGTTCACTGATTGCTAGACGATCATTTGTACGTATGTCCCAACATACGCCAGGACTTCACTGACAGCAAAATCTATATGACAATTGGTATCTATGTTCCACACACACCATGAATTCATTGACAGGCAAACTATATGATTATTGGTATCTTTGTCCCCACAAGCACTCTAAGTTCACTGACAGCCAATCTGTGACTGTTCGTATCTATTCCCCACATATGCACTGTAAGTTCATTGACAATCAGTCTACGTGACTGTTCTTGTTTATGTCCTATATAACTATCATTTTACTGACAAGCAATGTGCAGGACTATTGGTATCCATGTCCCAATGAATTCACTATAGCCAATCTATGTGGCTATAAGTATCTTTGTCCCGACAATCATAACGAATTCACTGTCAACCAGTCTCCGTGACTATAGGTATGTATGTCCCAATGACGTCAGCGACAGTCAGTTTGCGTGGCTTTTATAATAATAATAATATATTTTATTTATATAGCGCAAAATCTTGACAAAATCAAATCTAAGCGCTGAGCGTATACATGCATACATACCTACATACATATGAGCGTATACATGCATACATACATGCTTACATACTTACATACATAAATCTAAGCAGAGCGTATACATGCATACATACATACATACATAAATCTAAGCGTATACATACATACATACATACATACATACATACATACGTACGCACATGCATACATAATAATTACAATATTTATATAGCGCAAATCTCGACAAAATCAAATCCAAGCGCCGAAAAGACACACACGCACACACGCACGCACGCACACACACACACACACACACACACACACACACACACACACACACACACACACACACACACACACACACACACACACACACACACACACACATGCATGGCCACAAATGGGGAGAAAAGAATAAAAGCAATAAAAGCAAGAATAAAACCAATGGAAAACCACAGAGAGCACATCATATACAATTATATATTAAAACAAAGTGATTCCCCTCCGAGCGGAGACAGGCTGCAGAGGGGGGTTGAGTGAGGTTAGGATTTTATGCAGAGGAGAAAAGGTGAGTTTTGAGAGCGGACTTGAAGGAGGCAAAAGTAGGTTGCTGACGGACTGAGAGAGGAAGTTTGTTCCAGGAGAGTGGACCAGAAACAGAGAAGGCTCGTGGACCATAGGTATTGAGCTTAGTGCGTGGAAAGCGAAAAGCCAGAGGATCGGAGGCAGAGCGGAGGGTACGTGAGGGAACATAGATCTCAAGTAGGCTTGACAGGTAATCGGGGGCTGCGTTATTGAGGCTTTTGTAGCACATGGTGTCTAGTTTGTACTGTATGCGCTTTGATACAGGGAGCCAGTGAAGTTGTGCCAGGAGAGGAGATATGTGGTCAGCTTTTTTCTTTTTGAGTACAAGGCGTACAGCATTGTTTTGAATGCGCTGTAGGATGTGAATGGTGGAGGCAGGAAGACCAGACAGGAGTGAATTGCAATAGTCAATGCGAGACATTATGAAGGAGAGAACGAGTTTTGCAGTTGTTTCGACAGAGAGATACTTCCTGATCAGGCTTATACGATGGAGATGATAGTAGCAAGATCTGGCAGTTTGAGAAACAAAGTTGTTCATGGACAGGGTAGAGTCAATGCAGACACCAAGGTTTTTAGCTGAATCAGAAATTGGGACTGATGTGTTACATAATGGGAGAGAAAGAGGAGGCAGCTGGGAAAGTTTCTGACGGGTGCCAATGAGGATAGCTTCTGTCTTGTCGTCATTAAGCTGAAGTCTATTGTGTGTCATCCAGTTCTTAATGTCCCAAAATACTCCATGAGTTTAGTGACAGTCAATATATGTGACTAGTAATACCTATGTCCCGACATTCATAATGAATTAAGTCTCGGTCAGTCTGGTCGACTGTTTGTGTCTGACATACACTGTGAGTTCATCGACATTCAGTCTATGTGAGTATTGGTATCTATGTCCTGACATACACTGTGAGTTCACCGACAGTCAATCTATGTGACTATTGGTATCTATGTCCTGACATACACTGTGAGTTCACCGACAGTCAATCTATGTGACTATTGGTATCTATGTCCACAATACACCATGAGTTAATTGTCAGTCTGTGTGAGTATTGGTATCTATGTCCTGACATACACAGTGAGTTCACCGACAGTCAATCTATGTGACTATTGGTATCTATGTCCACAATACACCTGAGTTAATTGTCAGTCTGTGTGAGTATTGGTATCTATGTCCTGACATACACAGTGAGTTCACCGACAGTCAATCTATGTGACTATTGGTATCTATGTCCACAATACACCATGAGTTAATTGTCAGTCTATGTGAGTATTGGTATCTATGTCCTGACATACACAGTGAGTTCACCGACAGTCAATCTATGTGACTATTGGTATCTATGTCCTGACATACACAGTGAGTTCACCGACAGTCAATCTATGTGACTATTGGCATCTATGTCCTGACATACACAGTGAGTTCACCGACAGTCAATCTATGTGATTATTTATGTCCAAAATACACCGTGAGTTGATTGTCAGTCTGTGTGACTGTTGGTATCTATGTCCAAAATACTCAATAAATTGATTGTCAGTCTATGTGAATATTGATATCATCATCATCATCAAGTGCCTTGCCACAAAACAAGGAAAAATATTGATATATATGTCCCAAATACACAATGAATTGTTTCTCAATCTATGTAAATATTGATATATATGTCAAAAATACACAACGAATTGTTTCTCAATCTATGTAAATATTGATATATATGTAAAAAATACACAACGAATTGATTGTCAGTCTATGTGACTATTGGTATCTATGTTCCTCCCCCTCCAACCCTCCCCCTCCCCACACACAAGGTGATCCCACCTTTCTTTACCTTGAAAGACTGGCTTGTCCAGCAGACAAGATAAACACCTCTGTCAGGTGAGGATAACACATTACACCCACAGGTGAGAGAAACAGATGTTTGTATGTGTTTGTGTGCATGCGTGTGTATGTATGTGTGCTTGTGTGTGTGTATGTGTATGTGCATGTGTGCGCGCGCCTCTGTGTGTGTATGTGTATGCGTATGTGTGTGTGTGTGTGTGTGTGTGTGTGTGTGCGTGCGTGTGTGTGTGTGTGTGTGTGTGCGTGCGTGTGTGATGTGTGTGTGTGTGTGTGTGTGTGTGTGTGTGTGTGTGTGAGTCTGTGTCTGTGACACAGGCTTATGGTATTCGCCATGATTAGTTCTGATCCTTCTCTTTCATCACCTGGCATCTGTAGTTTTTGCTATGGAATGTCTGTTTTTGGTTTGGTAGTCACAGTGGATCGAATTTTTAACGTGAAATGTGGGTTTCATTGTTTGGTAGTCTCAGTGGATCGAATTTTTAACGTGAAATGTGGGTTTCATTGTTTGGTAGTCTCAGTGGATCGAATTTTTAACGTGAAATGTGGGTTTCATTGTTTGGTAGTCACAGTGGATCGAAGTTTTAACGTGAAATGTGGGTTTCATTGTCCCCCCCCCCCCCATCTCCCTTTCACTCAGGAAAGCACGTGGTCACAATACAGCTCCATCCATTTTCTGATCGCTCTTTTTCTTTTATTTTGTTTTGCTTTTTGGTAAAAAGAAGGAAAGCATCTGTTTTAAATCGATTTAAGAAAGATGTGTATGTGTTTTGTGTTCTTGTTAGTTTGTCTTAGTGTTTGACGTGTGTGTGTGTGTGTGTGTGTGTGTGTGTGTGTGTGTGTGTGTGTGTGTGTGTGTGTGTGTGTGTTTGAACCGCAGAAAGGTGTGTATGTTTGAGAGGGAGAGGGAGACAGAGAGAGAGAGAGACAGAGAGAGAGATAGAGAGAGAATGCGTCGCCACAGTGTGGTGCCACTTTTTTGTTTGCTTTACAGAATAATGAGTGCCGACTTGTCCTACATTAACTCTGAGATGGAGATATAGCATCACGATTATCATCCTCATCGACATCATCATTATGGCATTGTAAGAAACCTGCCCCAGCTTCTGTGTCTCTTAAAGTGGCGAACAAAATGGGGGGGGGGGGGGAATGAGCACAAAGGTAACCTCACTGATGCGATGATAAAAACAAACAAAACAAAACAACTCTGAAATAGAGACGGTCAAGAGACCTGGATCAATGGCTTGAAGGACATCTTGACATCACCCAGCATTTCTCCACCTCAGCCATTCCAGCTCGGAAGCGACCGCCCACTCAATCCCCACTACATGTACACCCACGAAAGTATGGGCGGGCAGGTAAAGGAAAAAAAAAAAAAAAAAAAAAAAGAAAATGAAAAAAAAGACTGAAAAAGGCGGAGATATTTCGTTCAGTTTGTTCTGCGAGAGTGCAGTGTGTACCAAAGGCGGACTGCATACGTACAGACATCAAGATGGGATTTCTCTCTCTCTCTCTCTCTCTCTCTCTCTCTCTCTCTCTCTCTCTCTCTCTCTCACTCACTCACTCTCTCTCTCTCTCTCTGTGAAGTAGTTGCCATATCTCAACTGGATTTGAAGCATCAAACACGGTGTAGGCTGTGAGATTTTTGGGCAAAGAAAGAAAGAGACATAAAAAAAAGAAAGACAGACAGAAACATACAAAGAAAGAAAGAAAGAAACAAAGAGAAAGAAAAAAGACAGAAAGAAAAAGACAGACAGAAGAAGACAGACAGAAGGAACAGACAGACAAGAAAGAAAGAAAGAAAGAAGACAGAAAGAAAGAAAGAAAGAAAGACAGACAGCAGAAAGAAAGAAAGACAGAAAGAAAGAAAGAAGAGAAAGAAAGAAAACCAGACAGAAAGAAAGAAAGAAGGAAGGAAGGAAGGAAGGAAGGAAGACAGAAAGACGGACAGACAGAAAGAAAAGAAAGACAGCAACAACGTTTCAGTGGCGGAGACAGGATATCGCTAAGATGACAGAGTTTGACTATCAGGTTAGTCCAATAGATGCTTTTAATTAAAAAATATCGCGATGTTGCACTGACAGTTGTGTTTTTGTTTGTGTTGTTATAATCTCCCTTGTTAGAGAAATGAATTGTGTGTGTGTGCGTGTTTGTGTGTGTGTGTGTATGTGTGTGTGTGTGCGCGCACGCGTGCGTGCGTGCATGTGTGTGCGTGTGCGTGTGTGTGCGTGTGCGTGTGCGTGCGTGCGTGCGTGTGTGTGTGTGTGTGTGTATCTGTGTGTGTGTCTGTGTGTGTGTGTATGTCCTGTTTGTCAGTGACTCAGAACTCAGCATTCAGAAATGTTAATGAATAACAGACAATTTCCTCCTTTAGGTGTGGGGGGGGGGGGGCGAGGGAAATCATCAGATACAGGATGCCATATTGCAGTGAAAAACATCAATAGCAGTATATCTATATGTGTGTATATGCATATCCTATACACAATAACAATAAATGTGACCAAATAAACAATCATTTCAAATACTTTGCTGCTTATTTCAATAGTAATAGCAGTTTCCGAGGCATCGTCATTGATGACATCTAGAAAGTAATGTTGTCTGATCTGGTTATGCAAAGGACAATCAAACAAGAGATGGATTTCATTTTTCTTCTGTACTGATGCAGACTGGAGTGTTTTCAGTCGTCAGTAAAATATGATAGTTGTGCACGTCTTGAAGTGAGCCACTGCATTTCTGTACGGTTCGACACATAGTATTTGAACCTATTTTTCTCTTATTAGGTGATGTGTTGAATCTATTGTATGAATATGAGTGTGCATCGGAGTTTAAACGATTTCGCCACTATGACAGAAGCTGATACGCAATCGTTCTTTTAGTTCTTCCGTGAATCTTTTTACATTACCACACCCAAACAGCCAAACGTCTTCAAACCTATGGTCACATTGAATATTTTTCAAGTTTTGCCTCTCAGTGTATGCAGCCTCAAAACGTGAAGAAACAGCTACACAATATACTGTCTTAGAACATCTAGTGTCCGTTGTTTCAGCAGCCTAAACCATTCTATAGCACATCTTTCGATGTCACTTATCCACTGAAGAAATTGATCCAGTTTACGATGCACATTATCAAGTGCTGTTTTGTTTGCATCTTATCGCTTGCTGTTTTGCTTCTTAAAATGCACAAAATTTAATCTCTACCATGCATAGAGAGACCTACTTGTTCAAGCTGATAGTGTGGCTTATAATCCCACATTTCTGAAGCGCAAAGCAAAGAAAAGACAACCTGTCTGTGACGAAAATGTAGGAACAAGATTTTCTCATCTCTGTGCGAGTGGATCTTTCCCAGTTTAGACAAAGATGTGGACTAAACTGTTTAGGGGCCACGAAAGCATAACTTTAGAATGTAAAGCTCTAAGTTCAGGGTCACATGAACTAAAGATGTCCTAAATCTAGAAAGTAAAGCTTAAAGTTCAAGGTCACATGAACTAAAAAAAATGTCCTAAATTTGGAAGGCAAGGCTCTAAGTTCAAGGTCACATGAACTAAAAAAAACGTAAATTTGAAAGGTACAGCTCTAAGTTTAGGGTCACATGGGCTGAAAGGTGTCCTAAAATCAGCACTCTTTGATCAAGAAATGTGTGTGAATGATACGTTTTCAGACATTTCTGACAACAATTCAAATTTGTTTTCACTGTTGTTACGATAGCCTACCATTGTCCTTGACACTCGTCAAATTTTATTTCAACTAAAGCTTGTTTAAGTTTACAGTCACCTTTTCAATTTTTTGTTCATATAAAAAGAAACATTGTTAGAATGGTCTAACCATCTGTTTTTGTTTTTATTGGTGTTTTTTTCAGTGTTATCAAACTCATCATCAGATCATCATCATCGTCATCATCATCGATCTAACGTTAGGTGATTGCTAGTGTAGTGTGTGTTTGGGTGTAGGACAGCATACGGGCTTGCCTTTTGCTTCACATTAAGCAGCGGACTGGCTGGCTGCGCTGATAGAAGTCATGGACTCAGATCTAGTGTCTCGAGTTCAATCCCTTCCTTCAAGCGAAAAAAGAAAGAAAGAAAGAAAGAAAGAAAAAAAAAAAAAAAGAAAAAGAACGAAACAAACCAACGGTTGTATTGCAGTCCATGTAAATATTCCGATCATTCTAATAGTGTTAATGTCCCATAGGTCCCCCTTCCACCCCACTTCCAGTTCAGTACTTTACCAACACATAGGGTTTTGTGCACCATCAAGGAGTTTGCACCATCACCACTAATCATATTTAGGTGGGGTGTTCGGGTTAGGGCGAGGGAGGGAAGATGAGTATAATAAATGCCCAAGCGCAATGAATCTACAAAGAAAGAAAGAATGAAAGAAAGAAGCAAGCAACGAGCAAGCAAGCAAGCAAGCAAAACAAACAAACAAACAAGCAAGTAAGCAAGCAAGCAAACAAGCAAGCAAGTAAGCAAGCAGCCAATCCACCAATCCACCAACCAACCAACCAACCAACCAACCAAACAACCAAACAACCAACCAACCAAACCAACCAAACCAACCAACCCACCAACCAACCAACCAACCAACCAACCCACCAACTAACCAACCAACCAACCAACCAACCAACCAACCAACCAACCAACCAACCAACCACCTACCAACCAACCAACCAACCAAAGAGAAATATTAACAGCAAAGCATATAGCGCTCAAACACACGCACGCATACACCCTCCACGTATGCACGCAGGCACCCATACATCTGCGTTATCGCATACAAGGACGGTTATTCTGTCCTTTTACGTATGTACATACATGTAATATGTAATATGTACCTCTTCATGGACATAAACATATGACTTTATGTATATATCCATTACCCGTATTGTGTGTCTGACTTGTAGTTGCTGTGTCACAGTGTATCGCGAATCACTCCGAGCATAAAACGTGCAGCAACGCTTGATAAATTTTGTTTATAGTCACACACACACACACACCACACACACACACACACACACACACACACACACACACACACACACACACACACACACACACACACACACACACACACACACACACAACACACACACACATGTACACACACACATACACGCACACACACACATACACACGCACACGCATACACAACATACACACGCACGCACGCACGCACGCACGCACACAAACCCAATCTCTCTCTCTCTCACACTCACATGCGCACAAACACACATACATACACACATACACACACACAGACAAACCCACTCTCATGCACATGCACACACACATACACACACACACGAGCACACATGTACACACACACACGCACGTACACTAACCAACTCACACAGGCACGTACGCACACACGCGCACACACATGCGTGCTGGCGCTCTCTCTCAGAGATACGCGTGCGCGCGCAAGCGCACACACACACTCATACTCACACTACACACTACACACACACACACACACACACACACACACACACACACACACACACACACACACACACACACACACACACACACACACACACTGACACCTACACGTTGACATTCCTCATACATGACGAAGGACCTGAAACTAAATATTATAACACTTTCAGGTAGTCGTTAAGACGTCTCCATCGCATAATTAGACAGGACCTGTTTCTGCCTGCAGTTTTCCTCCTCCTTTCTCACCCTCTCCTTCCGGTAATCATCCCCCCCACCCCTTACTCCTTTCCACTCCCTCCGTCTTCCCTCTCTTGCCTAACCTTCTTCCTTCTCCCTCATTCCGTCTCATTCCTATTCATCTTCCCTCTCTTCCTGTTTTTCCTTCTTTCCTCTCTTTCCTCTCCTTTATCGTTCCCTGTTTTAACTCTCCTTCCTTCTTTCCTCTGTTCTTCTCCTTTCTTCTTCTCACTCTTTCCTCTCCTTCCTTCTTTCCTCTGTTTCTTCTCCTCACTCTTTCCTCTCCTTCCTTCTTTCCTCTGTTTCTTCTCCTTTCTTCTTCTCACTCTTTCCTCTCCTTCCTTCTTTCCTCTGTTTCTTCTCCTTTCTTCTTCTCACTCTTTCCTCTCCTTTATCGTTCCCTGTTTTAACTCTCCTTCCTTCTTTCCTCTGTTCCCTCTTCTTCCTTCTTCTTCTCACTCTTTCCTCTCCTTTATCGTTCCCTGTTTTAACTCTCCTTCCTTCTTTCCTCTGTTTCTTTTCCTTCCTTCTTCTCACTCTTTCCTCTCCTTTATCGTTCCCTGTTTTAACTCTCCTTCCTTCTTTCCTCTGTTTCTTTTCCTTTCTTCTTCTCACTCTTTCCTCTCCTTTATCGTTCCCTGTTTTAACTCTCCTTCCTTCTTTCCTCTGTTTCTTTTCCTTCCTTCTTCTCA
>CM060314.1:46596601-46611601 GCA_030674185.1 Monoplex corrugatus | reverse complement strand
CGAGCACCAGTCCTATTCTCACACTGGACGAAGCAGTAGGGAAGTTTCAGTCTTTTTGTCCTAATTTCTGTATTTGGTGTTTGTTCGTTTGTGATCTTACGCTTGACAAAGGCCAGTTGGCCGAAAATTTGCGCCTGTTTTGTCTAGTTGTATTAAATACGCTTTCCGAATTTTTTTCTGGTTCCTGTTTGCTTGAACGCAGGCAGTCACACTTGTTTTGGATACCCACCACTATGTGTAACCAACCATGAGTACCACAGTAAGAGTGTACTGCATCATCGCGAGGTTTTGCTTTTCTTTTTCCTCTCTTTCCCTTCCCCTCCTGCCCCCTCCCTCTCCCTACACACGTTTTAAACGTCTTAGACACATCAAAAGCCCCTTTGAGATGTCAAGGTATCATTTTCCCATAATGAATAATAGAGCTCTTTTCGAGAAACGATATACTGAGAACGTCCTCTTTTTATCTTCCTCTCTTGCTTTGTCCTCTTTAATCTTTTCATCATCTCCCGTTTCTGCATAACTATCTGTTCACCCGTATTTTGTCTGTTTTATGAACGTCGTTCTGTGCTCTTTCTTCTTTTTCTTCTCGTCGCCCTTACACCCGGGTGTACCAGTTCTTGATATAAAGCTGGCTGTCGTCTGCAAAGCATCCACAGGCCTGTAGAGGTTCTCCTCAAGGGTGGTTGGTTTTGGCCACATCTCCTCCCTCTGCAGCCGGTGATTCCTGCTATTCTGTAGGATGTGGTTTGTGTCCTCCTCGGTCTCTCCACAAAGACATACAGAGGAGAGCACAACTAGCGTTTTTTTTTTTAACTAAAAAGCTGATCAGCTATTGTGCCCAGTTCTGAGATGGAAGATGACCAGTTGTTCTGATCTTGACAGCTGATGGTGCCTGTCGTACGTCTGAGGCATTCTATAAAGATTTGATGATGGTGTTCGTCTCTGTGAGGCAGATTTTATTTGTTCTATGCCATCCGTGAGGTTTCCGGTAAACTGGTTGTACCGACACTGAGATTGTGAGACTATGGATACTGGGACCATCACACGCTGTCCATTCTGCAGGTTAACCAGCGTGTGTTATTGTTACACGACCACAGAAGCAGTACCATCGGTTTCCCCACCAAGTTGTGATGATGGACTCTCTCGTTGATCTTTTGTCACCTGGTATGGGTTTTCATGCAGGATGTAAGACTGATCCACCAGACACATGTTCTTCCATTGATGCTGTTGACGTCCACTTCCCGAAAGTCCCTTTTCTGTCAATAACAGCTGTTCTGCGCTGTTCGACTGTGACTGTGCCCTATGTGCAGAATTGTTGCTAGATTACTAAGTCGTGGCCAGGTCTTCACACACACACACACACACACACACACACACACACACACACACACACACACACACACACACACACACACACACACACACACACACACACACACACACACACACACAACACACACACACACTCACTCGACACACACACACACTGACAACAAACACCACACTTACACATCACGCCACACACACACACACACACACACACATTACGCCTACTGTCATCATCATGTAAACTATGATAGTGATTCTTTACTATTACTATTTAAAGTGCAACGAGCATGCTTTCGTTATGCCCGCTGTGCAAAAGAAATCATCATAATCATTATTGTTTTTGTTGTTATTGCTGACTGAACTGTTTTCTATCCAACAACATAACACAGAAAGCAAACTGATGTGACAGCATATGTAGGGCATCAAGATACAAGTTACCCGTATTGTTATTCATATAGGCTTTCTCTTCAACTCTTTCCTAATGGATATAAATCAGTCCAATAATATGTTGTCAATCGTAAGTATACGTAATGATCACAGATATGAGTACATCAGGAAATCAGGACATAATCTATTCATTTTTGCCTTCTGTTTTTATTACAGGATCGAGCAGCCAGTGAAGAGCAATGAATGTGACTCCACGTGTCCTCACTGATGTTCCAGGTCTCATTACCTCACCAACTCCACACTAAAACTGCACACACAGTTGTCTCATTATCAAACGCGGGTGAAAACGCTACAACTTCACGAGTATTTGTTCCCTGGTTTGATGAACCAAAACATCGATGTTATCGTGAATTCATTAACGACAAGGACAAAAAGTATCACCGGCAAAACTGAGGGATTGGTACCACCGTCAAATTACAGCATCCTCCATAAAGTTTTGTGTATTCAGAGAGACAGTTTCTTTGGACGTTATCAACATGGCTTCCCAAAGTTCCGGTCTGGGACGGAAGTCCAAAAGGCCAGTGTCTGCAGGATTGTGGGAAGAGACAGGACTTGCTAGGGGTCAGGGCTGGAGGTCCCTGGACAAACTGAGCGGTTTGGAGGGGGACAGATCTCCCCATCTGATCTACTCCACTCCTTCTGGATCATTCGTCAAGCAACGACAGGCTGCCTTCTTGAGGTCAGTAAAGTAATAAACAAACAAGCAATCAAATAGACAAACGAACGAAGGAGGAAACAAACAAACAAACAACAACAACAACAAAACAAAACAATCAACCATCAGAGAGCAAATATATAAGAATAGAGAGACCAACAAATAGACTATAAAAATCTAACTGACTGACTGACTGACTGACTGACTGACTAACTGACTAACTGATATGACATGACGTGACGTGACGTGATGTGACGTGACCTAATCTAACCTAACCTAACCTAACCTAACCTAACCTAACCTAACCTAACCTAACCTAACCTAATCTAACCTTACCTCAACTCGACTCAAATCAACTGAACTGAACTGAACTAAACTCAACTCAGCTAAACTTGACTGACTGACTGAGTGCCTGCCTGTCTGACTGGTAGTGAGCTAGATGAATGAACACGTAAAGTAAACAACTCACTCAGTAACTCAGTCAGTCAGTCAGTCAGTCAGTCACTCACTCTCACTCAATTTTTTTGTTATCTTCTTTCTCGTCTTATTCCGTTGATTTTTTTTTATCATTATTACACGCAGATTAGCACTGACAAATACTCTGATAGACTTATAAGTTAGTATTTATACTATTGAAAAATAAACTTATTCTCTCTCTCTCTCTCTCTCTCTCTCTCATCTCTCTCTCTCTCGACTTTTCCTAATTTGTCTGGAAAATCTAACTGTTTCGTCCTTCTGAATGGGACGAAAAACGAGTGGGACCCGTGTGCCTTCAGGCCTGCGCACGCTAAAGATCCCACGGCGGTTGAAAATCGTGAAGAGCAGGGTATTCGCCCGGCTACCCTGACATAAGAACATTAGGGAGAAAGAGATAGGTTAATTTCCCAGGTCCCTTCCCTTGAAGGCTAGCCTTCTTGCCTTTATGAAGTCTTGGTAAAAAGAATGAGTGGCGCTGCACTGCGGCGACGTGCTGTCAACGGACAGGGCAGCCGAGTTTCACATGGTAAATCCATTGTGAAAAAAAGAAATGAATATTAAATATGAATATGAATATGAATATGAATGCACATGTTCATGTGTTTCCTGATGCAGGCCAGAGGCCCAGAATTATAATTTGCGTCAATTGTTCGATGACGAAACTCATATCCAGTATGTGGATTGATGATTAAGGCACGTGCCTGGGACACCAGAAACTTAGGTTCGAATCATGGAACGAACAGTTTTCCCCCTTCTTCCTCCACTAGATCTGTAGTGGTGACCTGGGTGCCAGTAGTTGGGATGAGATGATAAACTGAGATTCTGTGTGCAGCACGCATACAGGGCACGTTAAAGATCCCACGGCACTGGAGGAATTGTCTCTGGCAAAATTATGTAGGAAAATCTGCTTTCATAGGTAAAGAGAATTACATACATACAGAAAAAATGGGAAAAATGGGTAGGGCAGCACTGCCGCGATGCGTTCTTCCCAGGGAAAGCAGACTGAATTTCACATGGTGAATCCGTTGTTACCATTAATAAACAAACGAACAAACAAATAAGCAGACAAACAAACAAATAAATAAATAAATAATAAATAATAAAAATAGATAAATAAATAAATAAACAAATAAAAGAAAGACCACAGGCTGTCTTCCTCAAATCATTCTATGTCCTGTGTGTTTCAGAACCTCACTGTCAGGCAGCCAATCCAGCCTGGAGTCCTACAATAACAGCAGCAACAGCTTTAAGAATGGCAATAAACCCACCACAACCAATAACCATGCCCACACCTCCGAAACGACCATCACCAGCAACAACACCAACACCAACACCTCCATCAACACCACCACCAACAACCACACGAGGAATAGATCCAGCACTTCAGACAGTGGTCTCCGTCGTTCCTCTTCCATCAACCTGCCCAGAATCCCCAGCAAGACTCTGAGAGACCTCGGCTCCCTCCGTGTCAACCGACGCAGTCACGGGCGCGAAGGTATGGAAGATGAAGCGAAGAGGAAGACAGGAAGGTTGAGTTCTGGTGACACGCGGGAACCTTCCTGCTCTTCGTCTTCCTCGGGAAAGTCCAGAGACAGGTCAGACTCCGTGAACAGTTCTGAAGACTGTGGTCAGGTGCTGATGAGGCCAAAGACAGCAGCGTCCACCTCACAAAGAGTGTCGATGGTCAAGCGGACTCTCTCTGATCGTGGCAAGGTAACAGGACCATGGTCAGCTCGTTCCGGAAGAGACCCTGGCAAGTCATCACCGTTAGAAAGAAAGTCCTCAGCGAAAACCTCAGCATTGGATGGCTCTAAGTCTGCATCTTTAGAACGAAAGTCTTCAGAGAAGGCCTCAACAGCTTCATTGTCAAAATCTTCAAAGAACAACACCACTTTTGAACCAAGTTCGGAGTGCGCAGACACCAGGTCTTCCTCGAGACATTCTTCGACGACGTTAGGAAGAAGTGCATCCTTACGGAACTCAAGACCTTCATCACTGTACTCAGAGAGATATGCGTACTGGAGCAGACAGAGGCCTTCATCTTTACGTTCCGACAGAACTGTGTCTTTGACAAGTCTGTCCTCTCCCACACACAGTCTTGATCGAGAAGCGTGTGATTCTGAGAGTTTGAAAAACGTGACTGTCACAATAATGACAACTCTCCCATAACAGAAAACCGGGGGAAAGGACGGCATGGGAGTGCTGTAGCAGACTCTGATGTTGTCCACAATATCTTCACTTCGTTTTCCCAGAAAACAACAGATACGAAAACATCGTCAGCATCTGACGTCACCACTTCCGCCACATCAGCTCCAGGGACGTCAGCGGGGTCACAGAGAGTTCATTCTGTGGTCAACTATGACGGGTCTGACCTCAAGTTCGTCGACTCTCGGCCAGACTCCCTGTGTCAGGATGAGGGTAATGAGGGACACAGCCTTGCGCCAGATATGACGACGATGAAGTCGACCTCAACACCGACTGACAAAACTAAAGGCAGAACCACGGTTCAGTCATCATCAACAACGAAAACAAAGAAACCTGTGATTTCAGCTTCGACAAGCACGTCTACAAAGACGTTGTCCAGGGTTAAAGCGCCAGAGAAAAATGACCTGGCAGACCGAGGAGGAGATGATACCCTGAACCTCCATGTTTCTCTTTCGTCTGAGCATCCCCCTTCCCTCTCACCCACCTCTCCATATGACAATGTGCCGTGTGGCATACCAACCAAATCATCACCTACGCAGGACCCCAAAGTTCCAACGTCTTCAAGGCAGGAGCCCGCAGACAGAAAGAACAGTATGTCAACAGATGTGCTGGGTTATCTAGACAACACTCTAGAGTCATACTCCACAGCGGCAACGAATGGTAGTGTCTCCAGTCAGAAAAGTCTGTCTGTTAACACTGAACACCAACACCAAACTACGGCACAACAGAAAGTGCCCCTTTTAGATGAACAAACTCATTCTGTGTCTCATACGGAATCCAGCGACAGCCATTCATTTACTGCTAGCAGTGTTAGGAACAAATCATTGAAAGAGGCCACAATGCCAGGAACAGTCACCACCACCCTCAGTACCGGAAACACTGACGTCACTTCCAGTAACGTTAACGCCACACATCTTAACGTGCAGAAGAAGAAAAAGGGAGGTAAGGCGAAGAGAAAATCGAAGCCCACACAAGTGACGAAATACGAGGGGAGCGTGAAGACGGTGAGGAGACAGATTAAACCAGGCCACGTGGAGGAGCTGAGGGAAATGTTCAGACTGCAGGAGGAAGAACAGGACAAACTGGTCATGAGGCACTCCACACATCAGCTCCACCATGACCGATATCTTACCGCTACAGACAACGGAGACGACAGCAGTAGTGGCTACACCACAACTTCCTCTGATAACGAATACGACTTGGAGCAAGCGATGAAACGCCACAATACGGACTGTTCCACTCCAACCCCATTTACCCCCACTCCCGCATCACAGCGGGCGGATGAGCCAGGCGAGAGCAGCTCGCCATCAGACAGTAAGGCACGTAATGAGATCACCTCGTCCTCAGGTCAAGACGACACCTTGACATCGCACACTTCAAACAGACAGCTGTTCACAAAACAGGAGGGACAAGGACATGGCCATGTGTTTGTTCAGGCTTGCCAGTCAACAGCATTTCAGAGGACGCTCCTGATAAAGCGGATAGAGAATTGATCCTCACTGCAGAGAACAGACAAACCGATGGAAATAGAAAGGCTGGAGAAGACGATCCCAGTCTTTCAAACAAAATGACGTGCACTCCTCAAACCTCGTCTGTTGCTAATCTCTTCTGTGATAACACGATGAAACCTTCAGAACCTGTTCTTTCTGCGTGCATGACGTCACAGGTCCTTGATGAAAGTGAGGACAATAAACTTCATAATGAACACCCAACCTCCGTTCTTTCTACGAACATGACACCAAGAGTACCTGACAAAGTTGAGAATGACATACTCGATGAACAGCCAGACGAGACTCAAAAAGTCGTGTCATCGACGACAGCCGTGTTAATTTCATCAACAGACACATCGACTACACGTTTTTCAGCAGCACAAAATAAGCATGAAAGGGACAGCAAGGACGACGACAAACCAGCAGGCAGTTCTAGCGATGTTTTCGTCGACCAGTTTCAGTCACAGCCATGCAGTAGTGCTGTTTTCCTAACTGCCACTGTCACAACCGGTTCGCTTGAAGCGAGTTCGAATTCCACTTTATTGCAGTCCAACAGGGACCGCGGGGCCGCGGTGCACCAAGTCACCTCTCCACTCAACCACACACACAGCATGATGGATGACGGGCACACCATGGACCACCCCTTCCTCCCTCCTATACTCACAGGGGGGACAGTGGAAGAGAAGACTTCAGAGTTGGACGAAAATGACAGAAGAGGAGAGAGAGGAGAAGATGAAGGAGAAGGTGAAGGAGAAAATGAAGGAGAAGATAAAGGGGGAGACGAAGAAGAAGAAGAGGAAGAAGAAAACGATGGAAGAGGGAGGAGAGAAAAGGGATGTGGAAGAAGCCAAGGAGGAATGAGGGGACAAGGAGGCGTGGGAGAAGAAGCAAGACGGGGAGAAGGGAGAGGAGGAGGCGGCAAAAACGCTGTAGAGGGAGAGGTAGGAGGGTGTGAATTAGCCAGCGAGGGGGGCAGTGAAAGTCCCCTGCCAATGGCCAGGCCTAACCACCGTCATCAACATGACACGTCGATAGGGCGGGAGGGAGACGGAGGGACAAGGAGCCCCGATAGCGCAGCTGAAAGAGAGACGAGCGACAACGTGAGTACGGCGCGGACCAGCACTTCCCACCTGAAGGTGTGTGCATCATTACACACGGGCAGCCTTGTGACGACGAAAGACGAGGGGACGACAGACAACACGATGGCCAGTCACACAGCGGCGCTGTCGTCAACTCACACACACCCCGACGCTGTCTCCATTGACCTTCAACCGGACACCGACACCACTACTGCCCAAGTTCCCAACTCAAACGACGGCTTTCCATCTTTCCCACCCACAGGGACTGGTTCTCTCCCATCTCTACCTACAGACAGTAGTTCTCTCCCCTCCCCACCCACTGAGCGTGCTTCCCTCCCCTCCCCACCCACTGAGCGTGCTTGTCTCCCCTCCCCACCCACAGACACACACGAGAGTGAACCCGCAACACCGGTGGATTTTATGTCCCTGTTGGACAACATTCGATTGGAGAGAGAAGCCAGCTTCAGCCCAGAAAAAGCTTACAGAGCCAGGCAGCTGCACACCAATGACTTCACAGGGAGTAACAGAAACAGCGCAGACATCTCCTCCCTGAGTTGTAATAGTCGCGAACAGACCACAGAAGAGAAACACGACGAAGTGTTATTGATCAACAAGCCTGTGGACATTATCTCACCCCTGGACTTTAACAGTTCTGAGCAAACTTCAGAGAAAGAACACGTTGACACACTGGGGTTGAACACGTCTGGTGACGACGAAGCAAAGAAGTTTGACACCGCTTTGTTACCCATCACTGCAGTGACTGTGTTCACCAACTGTACAATCACAGCATCACCGGAACTAACTCGAAAAGACAGTACTGTCAGTGGCACAGATATAACAGACCTGCCAGGTGATAAACGTACTGTCAGTGGCACAGATGTAACAGACCTGCCAGGTGATAAACGTACCGTCAGTGGCACAGATGTAACAGACCTGCCAGGTGATAAACGTACCGTCAGTGGCACAGATGTAACAGACCTGCCAGGTGATAAACATGCTGTGAGTGGCACAGATGTAACAGACCTGCCAGGTGATAAAGTACCGTAGTGGCACAGATGTAACAGACCTGCCAGGTGATAAACATGCGTCAGTGGCACAGATGTGACAGACCTGCCAGGTGATAAACATGCGGTCAGTGGCACAGATGTGACAGACCTGCCAGGTGATAAACGTACCGTAAGTGACACAGATCTGCCAGGTGATAAACGTGTTATCATGGCACAGAGGTTAACGGTTTGACCAGTGAAGACAGCACCTCAGAAGTAATAGATGTGTTAGACAAAAGAAACCATACGAATAACGATGGCAACAGCAGAACCTACCAGACACAGAGTTCTATATCGTCGAATTCATCGATAACCTTGACACTGTCAGAGGCTGTGGAGAAAGGTAACAGTGATCAACGATCACACACAATGCTAGATCAAAGACAGTTCAACGAAACGACATAATCGTGTACGGCAACAGACATCACTGAAGTCTCCATCGATGACTCACTTTCTGGCACAGTTAATGATGATTCTCAGACTCGGGATTCCAGCGCAAACATCAGCGGTACAGACTATGGTGCAGCTGTCACAGAAAAACGTACTGTGGAACCTACTCTCAGTATCAAGGGATCCCAGAGATCTGTTAATGATGGAGATCAACACCAAGACGAGTCCATACCGAGCGTTAAAGATGACCGGGGCGATGTACTACAATCATCTGTAGACAAAACATTTGAGCTGGACGTGGTGGCAGGTAACATCGGAAACAAACAAAACTCTACACCTCCTTTGCCAGTCTCAGTTGACGACAGCGGAGGAGACGACCACTACAAGAACATCAGCTACTTGACTATAGGAAATACTAACACGGGGCCCAGCAAAACATCCAGCCAAGTCTTATATCATTCAGGTTTGAAACCTTCGATTTCACAGGAAACGAAAAACACAAATTCGAAGAAGCAGCGTCAATCATTGTCCTCAAGAAAAACAGGGAAACCAATGATACTGTCAACAAGCGTGTCGAAAAACACGTCAGAGAAACAAACAAGAAACAAAAGTGGAGAACCACAAAAAAAGGACGTTTCAGAATCCAGTATGGAAGGAAACAACGTTAACTCCAGCTCCAGTGTTCCTCCCCTTAAACAGGGTCACACGCCGAAGAAGACCTCCGAAGTCGCCACGCGAACGCTGACACTAAATTCACATCCTGTTACATCACAGACCTCGGGTGACTCGTGTCAGAAGAATTCCGACACGTTAAAAAATCGTGAATCAACTAGAACGAGGAAAAGTAGTGCTTCAAGTATTTCATCAGTTGAAGTGAGGGGCAGTAACTCGAGCTACAAAGTCTACAAGACATCAGCGAAGGGAAAGGTGAAAGAAACCACGTACACTGACTCGCAGAATGGGGGAGGAAAACTCAAAAATGTAAAAAAACCATCGAGAGGTGACAATGACGAGTCAACTGACAAAAAGTCCTCTTCGCGAGTCCTGATTCTGAATACTTCATGGAACCACGACACGTCACAGGACATGACGTCACAGCACAGCAACACGTCATTCGAGGACGCCGACAGTCAGTACGGATCACAAACTTCCAAAGCCACGTCAGTCGGTGACGCGTCTCCCACAGACGAACGGCTGTGCCGAATAGATCACCCTGCCGATACCACGCTTCCCTCCCCCACCATCCCCATCCCCGCCGTCACCCACCACCCTCCGCTCCAGCAACCTTTGGTCTACAACATGGATAGAGAGACACGCGATACAGCTGACTGCCAGCCTGTCTCGTTATTCCCCTCGCATCACCCCGTCAGCCAACATCGCAAAAGCGGCACCGCTTCTGACAAATGGACAGTGACTGGGAAACTGTCTGTAAGTGACCCAGACCTGAGCCAGTCGCTGTTCGGCAGCTCCTTGTCCGCGAGGCCCCAGGTAGGAGGAGATGAAGAGGGCCCGGAGTGTGAGCGGTACAGAGTGGTGAAGAGTGGTGGACACAGCATGCAGGCACGACCTGTGTCCTGCAGCGAATCGGACGAGGACTCCGGAGTGGAGGGAGGGAGGAGGTATAAGTCAGAGGTCAAGCTGCAAATCGGGGTTACCAAGAGGAGGTCCAACTCTACAGGCTCACTCAGCAACCACCCTCTGTCTCTGCTGCCCCGTTCACCCTCCCCTCCTCCCCCTGCCGACTATCGCGTGTCCAGCGTGCAGCGTCAGGCGTCATGGGAGCAGCGTCAAGAAGAAGCACGCGACGTAGGCACGAGCGTGTATCGTGTCACAGAAATGACATCAGCGCAAGATGTACGTAGTGCAGGGGAAGGTCAGAGGTCACACGGTGCCTTCAAACGGCAGTCGTGGTCAGCACCGAGAAGAGAGGACGACAACAACAAGAAGCGGGCTTTCAAAGTAGCACAAACAGTGCCGACAGACCAGTCCTCCCGGATGAATGAGGTGGACATCAAAACGTACCAGATGACAAGCCAAAGCACCACGCCCGGCCTGACCCCACGGGCCTTTGATGGTGGCTTGTCGCATGCGGCCCCACCCCATCACACAGCGGTTCAAATGGCAGCGAAAAACACTTCCCTGCCCTCAGTCCTGATGCCAGCCGTGACACAAGTGCTAACGATGATCATTTAGCCCACCCTCGCTACCAAGCGACTGACGTGAAATCCGTCGGTCGACAGCAACAGACAGAGAAAATCTGACACAGAAAGAAAGTGACAGAAAGACTGTCAACTACGCACAGAAATAACTGGAAACCAGAACAGAACAGATCGGAGTCTGGCAGAAGTTTCCTGTCAGGAGAAAGTCATACAGAGGAAGACGCAGACACGGAGGGTGCTTGGGGTTCGTAGTTCTGCTCGTGCTCAACGGTTTTCTCAGGTTATGGCACAGACATGGAGAGGGGAACAAACAGCAAAGGGTACAGTGTCAGCACCACAGCTCATCTCCGTCAGCGTCCCGCTTCCTTTCATCACTACAACTCCCCTCTGTATGATAACTTTCCCAATTATGACAACATCCCTCGTTATGACAAACCCCGATTTGATGAAAACTTTGTTATATGTGACAAGTTTCCTGATTATGACAACCTCGATGCTGTATCTGACCATAAGCGTCACGTTGTCCAAACTACGTCGCGGTCATACGACGCAAAATCACCTCACTCTCCTGAACCTACCTTTTTGGAAGAGGAGAGAATCAGTCTGAGAGAAATCAACCCAAGAGTGACCTCCCCTCCTGCCCAGCCCAAGTCCCTGTTTCATGACAGAACGTGGCAGACACAGGCTGCTGATTTCAGTTCAGCCAACACCAAACCAAGCACACAGACATGCAGACGATGTCTCCGCTGCAGCAGCAGCAGTCCAAGAACTACGTCGTGTTCAACAGTTCGGACAACATCGGCGATAGAGGACAGGAGCCCAAACCTTCGCTACAAAGGTCACGCTCTCAGAATCTGTGGCCTTCAGAGCAGGCATGGAGAGTAAGTTCACCTCCTTTCTCTCCTTCCCAGACTCCTTACCGACTCGTACACGCTGACGAACTTCATCAAACCTCCAGCCAACAGGTCCCAAACAATGAAGACCTGCCCCACCATCAGACGTCCGGCACGTTCACGCACACGGTTCCCCAGCCAATCACGAGAACCATCCAGCCGCATTCCATCGAGAAGTCTACGAAGAGAGAAGCTACGACATGCGCCAAGAAATCGACTCACGTCATGCCAGAACAGGAACCTTCGCAGGAAGAGAAGGATCTTCGAGTTCTGCGTGGGAAGATCCTGATTCAGAATCGTCTAGACGATTCGCGAACAGAGGAGGACTTTCTGCACAACATGAATGTTTTTGACAGCAGTTTCCACCTGGGCAAGGACAACCCGCTATACGACAGTGACCCCGACATTTACAAGTCGCTGGAGGCCGAGTTGCAGCAGCAGGAAGAGCAGCGCCGGAACCAGACTATTGGAGAGGAAGTGACACAAGATGTCACGTGGGAGACGGTGGAGAGAGTGGCCAAGAAGCATAAAGGTTAGTCTCATGTCAGTCTGTTTGATCTTCTGCGACATTGTTTGTCTGGCTAGGCAAAGTAGTTGGAATAAAGAGAAAAAAAGAAGAAAAGAAAGAAAAGAATGTACTGTTAACAAATAACTTTCCGATTTATTTGCAATGTACGAAAACATAACTCTTCCTGTTCTCCTTCTTCTTCTCCTTGTTTTTTATTTTTATTTTTTGAGGGAGAGGGGTAAGAGGGGAAGGGAGCAGGGTAATGGAAGTGAGGGTGAATTATGTAATCGTTACTGACGGCAAATCAAATCAGGCCTGCGGATATTTACAAATTTTTTGTACTTCGGGTTGGTGGCAGACATATTTGCACAGGACAGTCAAATATTAGAAAACACTAACTCTATATCTATCTATCTATCTATCTATCTATCTATCTATCTATCTATCTATCTATCTATTCTAAACTTGTGGAAACATTATTCGTGAGATGTGTCGATAATACTGGCAGATAGAACCATTTTTGGCGTGTAAGAATTGGTGTAGACTCCAGGGGAATGACGATAATTACTGGCAGCCAGATCCATTTCTAGCGTGCAAAATTTGGCGTAAACACAGGGGGTATGCCGATAATTAGTGACAGAACCATTTTTAACGTGTAAAATTCGGCGTAGACTCAGGGTGTGTGCCGATAATTACTGGCAGACAAAACTATTTTTAGCACGTAAGATTTGGCGTAGACTAAAGCGTTGTGCCGATAATTACTGGCAGACAGAACAATTTTTAGCACGTAAGATTTGGCGTAGGCTCCAGGATGTTCCAATAATTACTGGCAGACAGACTCCAAGCTCTGTTTCAATGTTTGAAATACATTATCTGTTGAAACAAAGCAGATTTTTTATATAATTTGTAGTTTCGTGTTAGTATTCTTGGATTTCTTTGTCTCTCTCTCTCTTCTCTCTCTCTCTGTTGTGTGTGTGGTGTGTGTGTGTGTGTGTGTGTGTGTGTGTGTGTGTGTGTGTGTGTGTGTGTGTGTGTGTGTGTGTGTGTGTGTGCAACTGTATTTGTTTTGATAAAAGAACTATTAATAATAGTAGTGGTGGTGTTTCCCACAAATTTTAATACTTTGCTCTCTCTCTCTCTGTCGTATTCACTCACTCTCTCTCTTTCTCACTCTTTCTCTCTCCCTCTCTCTCTCTCCATCTCCTTCTCTCTATCCTTCTCCCTCGCTTTCTGTCATCATCGTTTTCTCTCTCTCTCTCTCTCTCTCTCTCTCTCTCTCTCTCTCTCTCTCTCTCTCTCTCTCTCTCTCCTCTCTCCGTCCTGTTTGTATGGATTCGTGTTTTGTTTTTGTTGTGCTGTCTTGTGCGTCACTGCCCCCAGATCGCTCATTCAGGTCGTCTTCAACACACTTCCAAACTCAGAGAAAGTGAGAGTTAATTGTTTGTGTGTTCCTGTGTGTGTGCCTGTGTGTGTGTGTGTGTGTGTGTGTGTGTGTGTGTGTGTGTGTGTGTGTGTGTGTGTGTGTGTGTGTGTGTGTGTGTGTGTGTGTGTGTGTGTGTTTGTATGTTCGTTCGTTATTTCTTTTAACGTCTATTCACATATGTGCTTTTAGACGGGGAAATTTTTTTTTTTTTAACGTGTAATGTGTGTGTTTGTCTGTGTATCTGTGTGCTGTCTATTCTCTCTGTGTGTGTGTGTGTGCCCGCGCGCGCGAGCGCGCGTGTGTGTATATGTGTGTGTTTCTTTTCTTTCTGTGTGTGTGTGTCTTGTATTTCTCGCTCTGTCTCTCTTTCTCTCTCTGTCTCTCTCTCTGTGTCTCTGTCTCCTCTCTCTCTCGCTCTGTGTGTGTGTGTCTTTTCTCTCTCTCTCTCTGTGTGTTGTCTTTCTCTCTCTTTCTCTGTCTGTCATTCTGTGTGTGTGTGTGTGTGTGTCTGTCTGTGTGTGTGTCTGTATGTGTGTGTGTGCGCGTGTGTGTCTCTCTGTCTGCCATAGACACATGCGTGCAGCAGTGAACAAACAGTGAAATCATGACAGATAAACTTCACACAGCAAAAAGCGAAAAAAAAAAAAAAAAAAAAAAAGAAAGTCTTGAAAAAGAGTTAACTAAACCTGACACTGAATCGTGAAAAGGAGTTAAAGGTACAGTTGACACTAATTCCAAAACGTCAAAGAAACCGATCATGTGTTGCCTGTGGCGAATCGATGTGTGCCTGAATAAGTCATAAACCAGTCTGCCAATTGATTTATCGGACACGCTGAACACTCAGTGAATAAAATTGAACGGTCGTTTTTTTTTAGTGCAGGTTTATTTTTCTTTTTATA
>CM060314.1:46589101-46591601 GCA_030674185.1 Monoplex corrugatus | reverse complement strand
TATATTTGACTGAAGACTTTGAAAATTGAATAATCTTCATCCAAACCAAAAGGACTTTATCACGTCTTCACATGTGAGGGTTTGGGGTTTTCTTTTTTCGTTTTGTTGTTTGCAGTGTATTTATTTATTTACCTGTTTATTCATTCATTCATTCGTTCATTCATTCATTCATTCATTCATTCATTCATCATCATTCATTCATCATTCATTCATTCATTCATTCATTCATTCATTCATTCATTCATCCATTCGTTCGTTTGTTCGTTCGTTCGTTCGTTTTCGTTCGTTTGTTTATGTATGTATGTATATATGTATGTGTATGTATGTATGTATGTATAGTATGTATATATATATATAAGTATGTATGTATGTATGTGTGTATGTATGTATGTATGTATGTACATGTGTATATGTGTATGTGTGTACACGTATGTATGTGTGTATGTATGTATGTATGTATGTATGTATGTATGTATGTGTATATGTATGTACGTATGTATAGTATGTATGTATGTATGATGTATGTATGTATGTATGTATGTATGTCTGTATCTAAATCAAAGGGTTTCCTGTGATTCCATATCAGGTGAAGTTAAGCCGTTATGTAAGTACATATATTCCAGACTTTGAAAATTGAACGATCTGAGTTATTTTTAATTTCACGGGTCCATCTTTGGCTGACTTGTTGGTTTGTTGTGGTTACAATCCATCGGTGAACAGGCGGAGAATATCGACTGAGAAAAAAATGTCTATAGCCGATCGTTGTGTGAGTTCGCCTCTTGATGGCTTAGACTTGTTCTTGAAAACACACACATGACAGGCGAGAAGTCTTTGTCGACGCCTTTTGTTTACCTAAAGATACACATACACACAGGCGTGCACACACACACACGCGCACACATTCACACACGTAAACGCACACAACACAGCACACACACACACAGATTCACACACACACACACACACACACACACACACACACACACACACACACACACACAGCACGCACACACACACACCACAGCACATACACACACATACACACACATACATACATACACAAACACACTTGACTCGCACATACATACATGCGCGCTCGCGCGCGCACACACACACACATCACACACACACACACACACACACACACCACACACACACACACACACACACACACACACACACACACACACACACACACACGTACACACTCTGTGACACAAACGAAAGTGAGAGAGCGTGCAAAAGAGAGAACGAGAGAGAGAAGAGAGAGAGAGAGAGAGAGAGAGAGAGAGAGAGAGAGAGAGAGAGAGAGAGAGAGAGAGAGCCCTGTCGATCTGAGCAACTGTGATCCTTATTTTTAAATCAGAAGTTGTTGAAAATAAACATACATGTAATATCCATTAGTCAGAGAGTATGAATGAAACAGGACGCATAATCACATCGGTTCAGGGCTGAGGCGAAGCTTTCTTGTCCCTTCGCCCATTAAATGTAAAAGGGGCAACCAACGTTTAAAATGGTCTGTTTTTCTGTCCATGCCTCTTGTATCCCTCCCCCTCCCCCCGAATTCCCTCCCTCCTCTCCACACACATACACATGGGGTCAAGAGTGGCAGAATGGTTTAGACGTTCGCCTGCCAATAAGTAAACTCAAGGTTCCAGGTTTCGTTCCCCGTTGAGGCCTCGACTTTTCTCGTCAGTTTGACCGAAAAATCGAACTGAACGTCTAGTCCCTCAGAAGTGGACGAAAAACGAGTCGGACTCGTGTGCCTTCTAGCCTGCGCACGCTTAAGATCCCACGGCAGTTGAAAATCGTAAAGAGCTGGGCTTTCACCCGGCTGCTCTGGCATACAACTCTGGAGAAATAGGTTGATTTCCTAGGTCCTTCCCGTTGAAGGCCAGTTAGCCTTCTTGCCTTTCCAAAGTCTTGGTTAAAAAGAATTGGGTGGCGCTGCACTGCGGCGACGCGCTTTCAAAGGGGAGAGCACCCCGAGTTTCACATGGTAAATCCACTGTGAAAAAGAAATGAATATGAATATGAATATGAATATGAATATATGAATATGAATATCCCACCTCTCTGTCGTTTTGACTCCTGTTTTTGCATGTGCGCTAAAGTCTTAGCTTTCGTGGAGTTTGGAACTTTGTTTAAGGTGGGGCGGGGGATTCATCGCATTTGGACAATTCCAGATGCATTCCACACAATTCTGCCCTCAGTTATCTTACAGACTCCTTGAGCCTGTACAATACTCTATGCGCTGGCAAGGTTTTCATATGTGGAGATGGGAAGAAAAATATGGCCTGCACGAGGGTTGAACGCACACAACCTCTAACAACTGAGCTCAAAGGCCACTGAACAACTTTGCTTTCAGTACGTCTCTGTCTTTCATAAAGCATCCTGGATTGTCAACCATGCTACCAAAGCAAACACTTAACCCTTAGATTCTCTCACCCTATCCACCAGCTTCCTGCAGGAAGCTGGTGGATAGGGTGAGAGAATAAGG
>CM060314.1:46549101-46579101 GCA_030674185.1 Monoplex corrugatus | reverse complement strand
GACAAGCAACTTTTAATGTACCGTCAAGCGAAGATCGTATGAGAGTGAGGGAGATAACTCTCAAGTCTGATGCATTCCTGGGGAGATTTTGAGAAGCGACACCATTGCCTCAGATTTCTGCTTTGTACATTCTCATCCAAGTAGAACATTCATTTAGGTTCAAGGTTTCTACCAGAAACAAGTTTTAAAAAAATCTTGTTTTGCGACGAAAGATTTACAGTGTGTTTGTACATAACAACTTCTGTTCATGGGATGGTGAAAATTCTCTTTACAGTTGGTTTTTGTTCTCAGAAGCTGCACGTTGTATGACCGACCTGATCAGAGACAAGCAGGCAGATGGACTGTGGTGTGAAGTGTCCAACTTGTACTGGCTTCCTGGTGGATGGGGGGGGGGGGGGGGGGAGAAATAAAGGGGGAACCCAAGGTGCTGAACTCCCATTGTTGATAGAGGTGACGTCAGATTGATTATTCGGCATGTCAGAAACCACTGCCGTCTTCGCTTTCAAAACAGTTTCGTTAAAAACGTATGTGTATCGTAGCTTTTTCAATACGATTGATTTCAACGATGTGCTGTTTGTTTCTCCTTATGTATCTTGCTTGACAAACTGAATTAACGACAGTGAAAACATGTATTTAACGAACACATATGCAACATAAACACACGACACATTTCCCTAAAGAGTGAGGAACATGTTCTTTGTGGTCTCTCAGTGCTGTCATCGTCTGCTTGTGTTTGCGCCGTAGAACATCGGTCAAAAGTCACCCAATAAATGGCGTGGGTCATGTCATGGTGTCTTCAGTGATGACCCACTGACCTTTGGTTTCACAAACAAAGAAGAGGCGAGACATTGTTGACACTGTGCAATGAAGGGACAGGTTTTACCTGTGTCGTGTGTTGTAATCTGACTTTGCGTTAAGACTTGATTGAATTTTGCATGCAAGGAATCGAGCACACCACATGTTCATTTTCACATGTAGTTGTTTTTGTTTCATCTTATTTGGTTTTCGTTTGTTTCTTAGTTGTTGTTTTTTTGGAGGGGGTACAGATGTCATGCTGTAGATGTCTTTCATCATTCTTTTGTGATCGCTGCAGGTGCAGACTATACACAACGTCTGTCCATCACTTAATATGGACACTTGGACATTTCCTTTAGTGTTTGACTGTGATGGTGTGTGTGAATTTCCTCCAGTGACTGTGATGGTGTGTGTGTTTCCTTCAGTGACTGTGACGGTCGTGTGAGTTTCCTCCAGTGACTGTGATGGTGTGTGTGAATTTCCTCCAGTGACTGTGATGGTGTGTGTGTTTCCTTCAGTGACTGTGATGGTGTGTGTGAGTTTCCTCCAGTGACTGTGATGGTGTGTGTGTTTCTCAGTGACTGTGATGTGTTGTGTTTCTCCAGTGACTGTGATGGTGGTGTGTTCTCAGTGACTGTGATGGTGTGTGTGTTTCCTCCAGTGACTGTGATGGTGTGTGTGTTTCCTTCAGTGACTGTGATGGTGTGTGTGAGTTTCCTTCAGTGACTGTGATGGTGTGTGTGAGTTTCCTTCAGTGACTGTGATGGTGTGTGTTTTCCTTCAGTGACTGTGACGGTGTGTGTGAGTTTCCTTCAGTGACTGTCATGGTGTGTGTGTGTGTTTTCCTTCAGTGACTGTCATTGTGTGTATGTTTCCTTCAGTGACTGTCATGGTGTGTGTGTGTTTCCTTCAGTGACTGTGACGGTGTGTATGTTTCCTTCAGTGACTGTCATGGTGTGTGTGTGTTTCCTTCAGTGACTGTCATGGTGTGTATGTTTCCTTCAGTGACTGTCATGGTGTGTGTGTGTGTTTCCTTCAGTGACTGTCATGGTGTGTATGTTTCCTTCAGTGACTGTCATTGTGTGTATGTTTCCTCCAGTGACTGTCATGGTGTGTGTGAGTTTCCTTCAGTGACTGTCATGGTGTGTGTGAGTTTCCTTCAGTGACTTTCATGGTGTGTGTGTGTGTGTTTCCTTCAGTGACTGTGACGGTGTGTGTGAGTTTCCTTCAGTGACTGTCATGGTGTGTGTGTGTGTGTGTGTTTCCTTCAGTGACTGTGACGGTGTGTGTGTGTTTCCTTCAGTGACTGTCATGGTGTGTATGTTTCCTTCAGTGACTGTCATGGTGTGTGTGAGTTTCCTTCAGTGACTGTGATGGTGTGTGTGTTTCCTTCAGTGACTGTCATGGTGTGTATGTTTCCTTCAGTGACTGTCATGGTATGTGTGTGTGTTTCCTTCAGTGACTGTCATGGGTGTGTGAGTTTCTCAGTGACTGTCATGGGTGTGTGTGTGTTTCCTTCAGTGACTGTGACGGTGTGTGTGTGTTTCCTTCAGTGACTGTCATGGTGTGTGTGAGTTTCCTTCAGTGACTGTCATGGTGTGTGTGTGTGTGTTTCCTTCAGTGACTGTGACGGTGTGTGTGAGTTTCCTTCAGTGACTGTCATGGTGGTGTGTGTGTGTGTGTGTGTGTGTGTGTGTTTTCCTTCAGTGACTGTCATGGTGTGTGTGAGTTTTTTCCAGTGACTGTGATGGTGTGTGTGTTTCCTTCAGTGACTGTCATGGTGTGTGTGTGTGTGTGTGTGTGTGTGTGTGTGTGTGTGTGTGTGTGTGTGTGTGTGTGTGTGTGTGTGTGTGTGTGTGTGTGTGTGTGTGTGTGTGTGTGTGTGTGTGTGTGTGTTGTGTGTGTGTGTGTGAGTTTCCTACAGTGACTGTCTGGTGTGTGTGTGTGAGTTTCCTTCAGTGACTGTCAAACTGTGTCCAAGTTTGCTCTTGTCTGTTAAGATGAACACAACAAGAGATGACTGTACCGTGACAGTTTGACTTTAAACACCTTGAAGTCGGCAGATTGGTGTGACAGATAAGAAAACAGACGTAGAGGTCGCTTGCTTGCTAGACAGGCCATGTTTCTGTTCCTTGTTGAAACCTTTTTTTTCCCAGGCAAAACGGATGGGTGTGTGGCGGGTCTCCATCTTTTGTTGACTGCAACAGTCTATATTCTCAACTTTCTGTGGCAGTTTCAGACCAGCGTTGTGTCGAGCTGTGACGATCGTGAGTGAACTGTAGAGAAACGGTGAAAGTTTATCGCGTGTGATACAAAGTGGCATAACCCAGACACGAGCATCTTATGTGTCTTATAACTGCTTCTGTCTCATTTTTACCAAGACACGATGATATGTGTGTGATGGAACTGCTGCTGTCTCTCGTTAATTTGTTGTAAACTGGAGGGCATGTGATATCAGTCAGAGAGAGAGAGAGAGAGAGAGAGAGAGAGAGAGAGAGAGAGAGAGAGAGAGAGAGAGAGAGAGTGTGTGTGTGTGTGTGCGCGTGCTCGTGCATGTGTATGTATATGTGTGTGCGTGTGTATGCGTGCATGCGGGCTCTATGTGCGTTTTCAAAACATGTTGCAAGTGGAACAATTTATCAATGTTTTTTGTTGATGCGGAAATTGTAAAGCGCCGTGAAATACCGTTAGGAAACAGCCTTCACACATTTCTGCACGTTGGTTTGTGTGATGAACTGAATTTCTGTTTGTTTTGATTGTTTTGTTTAATTTATAGATGATTGCTTTCCTTATATGCTGGGCCCTCTTTGGTGGCATTGACTCTTCAACTGCTCAGTCCGGCTCTTCGACACAACCCCAACCCCAAATTCATTCAGTCGATGTTTCATCGTCACCTTGGCGGACTTCGTCAATGTCAGTTCTAATCCTACTGCTAAAGACACCGCCGGTTAAAGTACTATTAATCACTGTCTCAGAGTCAGACTGCTTGAGAGACCCCAGTGAATGTAAATTATGTTATGCTCGACAAATTTTACACCGACCGTGGAATTTTGAATTAACCCTTTGACTCCCGCACCCTATCCAGGAAAACTGGAGGGCAAGAGAACACCAGGTAGACCCAGGGAGAAAATATTGGACGGACCTCCAGGGTGGTTGAGGACAGAGAAGGTGGAAGATGTTCTTGCAGCGACAAGGGATAGATCGCCAACACCATGTGGCAGGGCACATGATGATGACCCTATCCATTGTCCGCAAAAACTTAACCCTTTGACTACCTCACCCTATCCATCAGCTTCCTGCAGGATGCTGGTGGACAGGGTTCAGGAGTCAAATGGTTAAGGATGGCTTCCGTGTTGCGGAAACGAACACACTAGATTTTGCCCCTGTCACCATTATGATGATAATAATGGTGGTGGTGATGTTTGAAGATGATGATGTTGATGATGATGATTATGATGAGATAATAATGATTGCTATTTCGATATTTACCTTTATAACATGTTTAACAGTGAACTTTACAGCAATGTGGATATTTAGCTTGCAAACGTGTGGATATTTAGCTCTATAATAATTTTTATATTTAACTTTAAGCAATGTGGACATTTACCTCCGTAACAAATTTGACATTTTGCTTTATAACAGTGTGGCTATTTAGCTCTAAAACAAATTTGATATTTAACTTTACAACAGTGTGGCTATTTAGCTCTATAACAAATTTGATATTTAACTTTACAACAGTGTGGCTATTTAGCTCTATAACAAATTTGATATTTAACTTTACAGCATGTGGCTATTAGCTCTATAACAAATTTGATATTTAACTTTACAGCAGTGTGGCTATTTAGCTCTATAACAAATTTGATATTTAACTTTACAGCAGTGTGGCTATTTAGCTCTATAACAAATGTAGATATTTTGCTTCAATGCAATGTGAATATTCAGCTGTGTAATAATCTGGATATGATATTTAGTTTCATAACAATCTGGATGTATAGTTTTTATAACACTCTTGTTGTTTTGCTGTACAACAGCATGAACAATTTACAGTAGTTTTGTACTTTTTGTAGGAGTGTGCATGTTCAATTTCATAGCATTGTGGATAATTAGTTTCAAACTAGTATACATAAATTTATAGCAGTGTGATTTTATAGCAGTGTGATTTTTTATTCATAGCAGTATAGATTATCACCTTCATAGGAGTGTTATTATTCATAGCACTATGGATATTCATCATTATGGGAATATAGCTATGATAATTGTATAGATAATCAGCATTATAGCTGTGTAGACATTCATAGCAGTTTGGATAATTAGCTTTATGGGAGTGTAGACATTCATAGCAATATGGATAATCAGCTTTATGGAAGTGTAGTTATTCATAATTAACAGCATGGATAATCAGTTTTATGGGAGTATAATGTCATAACAGTAGGAATAATCAACATTATGGGAATGTAGTTATTCGAAGCAGTACGGATTATCAGCTTTATGGTAGTGTAGATAGTCATAGCAGTAGGGATAATCAGCTTTATGGGAATGTAGCTATTCATAGCAGTAGGGATAATCAGCTTTATGGTAGTGTAGATAGTCATAGCAGTAGGGATAATCAGCTTTATGGGAATGTAGCTATTCATAGCAGTATGGATAATCAGCTTTATGGTAGTGTAGATAGTCATAGCAATAGAGATAATCAGCTTTATGGGAATGTAGCTATTCATAGCAGTATGGATAATCAGCTTTATGGTAGTGTAGATAGTCATAGCAGTATGGATAATCAGCTTTATGGGAGTGTAGATAGTCATAGCAGTATGGATAATCAGCTTTATGGGAGTGTAGATAGTCATAGCAGTAGGGATAATCAGCTTTATGGTAGTGTAGATAGTCATAGCAGTATGGATAATCAGCTTTATGGTAGTGTAGATAGTCATAGCAGTAGGGATAATCAGCTTTATGGTAGTGTAGATAGTCATAGCAGTATGGATAATCAGCTTTATGGGAGTGTAGATAGTCATAGCAGTAGGGATAATCAGCTTTATGGGAATGTAGCTATTCATAGCAGTAGGGATAATCAGCTTTATGGTATGTAGATACTCATAGCAGTATGGATAATCAGCTTTATGGAGTGTAGATAGTCATAGCAGTATGGATAATCAGCTTTATGGGAATGTAGCTATTCATAGCAGTAGGGATAATCAGCTTTATGGGAGTGTAGCTAGTCATAGCAGTAGGGATAATCAGCTTTATGGTAGTGTAGATAGTCATAGCAGTATGGATAATCAGCTTTATGGGAGTGTAGCTAGTCATAGCAGTATGGATAATCAGCTTTATGGGAGTGTAGATAGTCATAGCAGTAGGGTAATCAGCTTTATGGAGTGTAGTAGATATCATAGCAGTATGGATAATCAGCTTTATGGTAGTGTAGATAGTCATAGCAGTATGTGGATAATTATAACTTTTATGGTAGTGTAGATAGTCATAGCATAGGGATAATCAGCTTTATGGTAGTGTAGATAGTCATAGCAGTAGGGATAATCAGCTTTATGGTAGTGTAGATAGTCATAGCAGTAGGGATAATCAGCTTTATGGTAGTGTAGATAGTCATAGCAGTATGGATAATCAGCTTTATGGGAGTGTAGATAGTCATAGCAGTATGGGTAATCAGCTTTATTGGAGTGTAGATATACATAGCAATAGGAATATCAGCTTTATGGGAATGTAGCTATTCATAACAGTGTAGATATTTGTACAGTACAGATGTCGGCATTGGAGCATTATCAATAGTGATATAAAGAGTATGGATAATTCTATAGCAGTGTGGATATGTAATTTCACACCAGTATGGTGACTGTACAGTCGTGTGTGATATTTAGTTTCATACTAGTGTGGATGATTTTATAGAAGTTGAATATTCTTATCTATCTATCTATCTATCTATCTATCTATCTATCTATCTATCTATCTATCTATCTATCTGTCTATCTATCTACTATCTATCTATCTATCTGTCTATCTACTATCTATTATCTATCCTATCTATCTTCTATCTATCTATCTCTACCTATCTATCTATCTATCTATCTATCTATCTATCTATCTATCTATCTATCTATCTATCTATCTATCTATCTTAATCTATCTATCTAGCTATCTACTTCTTACCTTTCTATCTATCTATATCTATCTATCTTTATTCTATCTATCTAGCTATCTATCTATTACTATCTATATTCCTATCTATCTATCTATCTTTCTACTTTCTATCTATCTATCTATCTATCTACTTATCTATCTATCTATCTATCTATCTATCTGTCCATCTATCTATCTATCTGTCTAGCTATCTAGCTATCTTTCTACTTGTCTATCTTTCTGTCTTTCTATCTATCTATCTATCTATCTATCTATCTTTCTTTCTATCTATCTATCTATCCTATCTATCTATCCATCTATCTATCTATCTGTCTATCTAGCTATCTTTCTACCTTTCTATCTTTCTATCTATCTATCTATTGCTCTCTCTATCTCTTATCTATCTATCTATCTATCTGTCTGTCTATCTAGCTATCTTTGTACCTTTCTATCTATCTATCTAGCTATCTTTCTACCTTTCTATCTTTCTATCTACCTATCTATCTATCTATCTATCTATCTATACTATCTCTCTCTCTCTTATCTCTCTATCTATCTATCTATCTATCTATCTATCTATCTTATCTGTCTGTCTACTACTAGCTATCTTTGTACCTTTCTATCTATCTATCTATATCTATCTATCTATCTATCTGTCTGTCTGTCTGTCTATCTATCTATCTATCGATCTCTTCTCTCTCTCTCTCTCTCCGTAGTCCCACAGACACATTATAGCAGTATGAATATTAAGCTCAATACCGGTGTGGATAGTTTGACAGGTGTGCTGATGGTAAGTTTCATACCAGTGTGAATAGTTTATAAACTGTATGGATATATCACATAGCTGTATAATAGAGTGGATATTTAGTTACATTACAGTGCGAATAATGTATGTCAATGTGAATATTTAGCATTACAATCACGTGGATATTAAGCTTGCAATAACGTGTGTATTTATTTCCATACAATTCATGGTTGTTTATTGTGTTTTTAGCGCTGTGGATATATTGTATAGCTTTACAATAGTGTGGATAATTAGTTTTATACCAGTGTGGATAGTTTAAAACATTGTGGATATCAAGCTGTATAACAGTGTGGATAATTAGGTTCATGCTGGTGTGGATATATACAGCATTGTGAATGTATGGCTTTACAATAGTAAGGATAGTTAGCTTCATACACATGTGGATATCTTACAGCCGTGAGAATACTTAGTTTCGTAGCCCTCTGGATAGTTTAAAGCTGTTTGTATATCTTGCTTAATAGCAGTGTGATTGTGGACGATCGCCTTCAAAACCTAAAGTAATAAGTCGTCAGTTACTGACAGTTTTCAAAAAGGAAAGGAAAACATATTCCAACTATCTTTTGTGGTTGATCACAAACGATTCTCGTTTTGTTTCATGATTCTTTGAACTGTATTATGATAACACAAGTGTAGATATTGTCTTATTGCATCATAGCGTCACGACAAAATGATTTGATTATCTATATCATTGTACAGTGTACACAGGTTGCCACAGATGTGAACTAATATATTTGTGGTATTTATTATTACCATTCTTGTTGTTACTTTTTTTTTAAGGATCATGGCACTTGGGGAGGCTGCCTTTGTGCTCACCTTTTTTTCTTCGTCCCATTTTCTATGCCAACAGTAATGGCAACAGAAGCTGGCACAGTTTTTTTTAACAATGTGATGATGATACTGTCGATGAGAAGATAATCGTGATACTATGAAGTTCCATCAAGGACTAAGATTATGTGACAGGGCTGTACTCTACGCTTACTATCATAATATATCCTAGCGTCAACCAGGCCCGAGAGATACAGACACCTGCGGCGCTGATCATAAGATTTGAGCAACACCCTCAATGACGCATCCGTGAAGTGGATGAGACTCGACTGTGTGGTCCCAAGTCTTCCCAGTGAGCCCATTGCACGCCCAACTCTGGATAGGAGCCGGTTAGAGCCGAAAAATCGCACAGTGATATAATTTTGAAGGGACTGATGGGGATTCGAACCTACAACCTTCCAGTCGGTAGACCGTTGCGTAAACCACTACACCACGGCGACTGGTCACTCCTGTTGTTATAGTTTTTGTTATTGCTTGTCATCATCATCATCATCCTCCATCATCATCATCATCATCATTCATCATCATTATCACCACCACCACCACCATCATTATCATGGTTAACTGATGAATTGATTGTTATCGTTGTTGTTGATATGATGTTGTTATTATCTGTTATTTTTTCTATATTACTAGGTGCTGGAATTAACACAATAGAACATCCCAACATGATGCAATTAAAAAAAAGTTGACAAACCCGTCTAAGGTTGTGGCACAATGGTATTTTGTTCATTTGCACTGTGCAAAACAGCTGATATTTGTGTTTTTATTTGGTAAACGCTTTGACACCTAACTGTGTTTCACAAGCAGTTCTGACCAGTACATACACACCTGACTATGCAATGATATGTCACTTTCATGTATACATTATTACTAGAATGTTCCAGTGGTGTGTGCCAGTTGTTGCCTACTTCGTGTATATAATTCTGTGGAATATTAACAATATTACTTCATCGTGTCATCGCGCCAGTACAAGTGTTCTTCAATATTTTCGTGTATATACACAGTGTATGGAAATGTCTTTCCTAGTAGATATCTTTAATATTTTTAATTGGGAGTCTTTCTCTTTTGAAGCGAGACAGAAAAGAATGTGTGTTTCTATCAAGGAGAGAGAGAGAGAGAGAGAGAGAGAGAGAGAGAGAGAGGGAGAGAGAGAGAAAGAGAGAGAGAGAGTTGGGGAGGGGGAGCTTGGAGGACGCTCATTATCTTTCATAAATCGTGTATTTAAGACAATAAGACATTTTTTTGCATAAAAATGAGTACATACATTCAAATGTATGTGTTTGTGTGTGTGTGTGTGTATGTGCGTGCGTGCGTGCGTGCGTGTGTGCGTGCGTGTGTATGTGTGTGTGTATGTGTGTGTGTGTTGTGTGTGTGTGTCTTTTTCTCTTTCTTTCTCTCTCTCTCTCTCTCTGTATGTGTATGTGTATGTAGTATTGTGTGTGTGTGTGTGGTTGTGTGTGTGTGTGTGTGTGTGTGTGTGTGTGTGTGTGTGTGTGTGTGTGTGTGTGTGCGTGCGCGTGTGTGTGTGCGTGTGTGTGTGAAAACTCTCGTTACGCAACGGGGACTCTCACAACAATAGATAAATGGAAAAAGTTCCCTGTTACATTCACTTAACAAATATAATGGAAACAGAGTTAGCTGATCACATCAATGAATCGTTTAGGTGATGGTCTTTTCATCAAAACCGTCTTTTCATGATCTCAAAAGTAAATAATTAACACACAATAGAGATACTCAACCCTCAAAGCCACCTTGCCACAATACACAACAATCAAAAATTACTTCACAAAAGGATATTTAGAGTCATAAAAATGACCTTTGATCAGTTATCTCAAATTTGGTCTGCTATTAATTTCAATATCACGAAATCTTCAACACCTAAGTCTTTTCTCCAAAAAGCTCTGGCAGTCAATATCTTCTTTCTAGAAAACACACTACAGGCTACGTAATCTCATATGAACATCGTTACCCTTTAAACCAGTAACAATATACTGCCATTGACAATTTCAGTGACTTCTTCAAAGAGGAAATAGAACAAATAAGAAAACGTTTCAGCTCCATCTCTAAATTTTCAGTGTCTGCCTTTTTTAAAAATTTTATTTTGTTTACCAGCATCCCATTTAGACTAGTTTTAACCAGTCAATCTAGATCAAGCCAAAAAAAGTTATCCTTGTTATGCCTAACAAATTCTGCAATCTTGACCCCATCTCTGCCTCTTTCCTCTTTGACTGTATTAGGGAAAATACTAAAATCGTAGGTGAAATTATGAATATTTGTCCATAAACATAAGTATTATTCCACAAAGCTTTAAACATGCCCTAGTCAACTCCTGCTCAAAAAGTGCAGTCTTCGTCCCAACAATATTAAAACATCGGCCTATTTCCAGTCTTCCATTCTTGTCCAAAATACTTGAGCATATCGCCTTCTCGCTGCTGATGAGTTACCTAAAAGCCAATAATCTCCTTGAACTTTTTGGGTCTGGCTATCTAAAACCCACAGTACAGAAATTGTTTTGTTAAAAGTTGTTAATGATCTTCCGCAGGCTTCCAACAGAAGAAAAGTGTCTATTCTATTACTACTAGATCTTTCAGCAGCATTTGACAATATTGATTATGACCTCATGAAATCCAAAACAAGTATGGCTGCCCGCGTTCAAGCAAACAGGAACAAGGGAAAAAAAGAACGCGTATTTAATACAACCCGGCAAGACATTCCTTTGCTGACACTTGACAGCTGTGCTGTGCTGCCTGTCTGGTTGTATCAAATACAGTTCTGATTCTTTTTTCATGTTTTTTTTCTGCTTCATGATCTCATGATCTCAAGATTGTCATCCACATGTGTGGCGTTGAAACTATTTCCCTTGAGTGGTTCAAGTCATACCTCTCTTATGAACTCAGTCTCTTATCACTAATGACATTAGATGAGCTCCATCTCTTTTGTAATATAGTGTCCCACAGGGTTCTGTTGGGGGCCTTGTTCTCTTCATATGTATTTACAATCACTTAGATCTGTTACATAACACTATGGAGCACTCTATCATTTCTTTGCTGACAATTCACAACTGCACTGTTCTGCTTTTCCATGGGGTATCTCACTCACTGCTATATAAATTAAAATTGTCACTGAGAAATAGCTGATTAGATGAAAGCAAACACAATAAAGTTGAACGAAGGAAAACAAGCAACAAGATAACAAGATTTATTTTAGCCCAGTGCACAGACACAGGGAAAATGTTTTGGCTATGCATACAATCACGCTTACACCTCACAACAATAACAATATTCAACAACATAAAAGACAATTCATCGGTCATCTACGGAATCGAAGAAACACACGCACCAACAACACACATACACACACACACACGTGCGCGCGCGCACGCACACACACACTCATGCCACGGCCCCCAAATCGGAGACACCTTAGCTGGCCACATTGTGGTTCTGTCTTGCGGGCTAATTAACAGCGTGCATCTTTCCCTCACCTTCCACTCTCCACACCACCCTCAACCATCCCGTGGCGAGGCACAGGCGACAGTGGAAGTAAAGGCCTACAGATTGACCTAGATTCGAGCAAAGAGAATACTGCCTACCCTCTTTGATTCGAGTAGGCCTACTCTCTGCCAATCTCAGTCACTTCCTACACTCAGTCCCTCCCGAAAGATTGCAGCAGTTACACAGCACTGCTGTAGAGTGATGGACTCTGGTCAAACTTGCCTGGCTAAAAAATAGCACTCGCAGGTAATGCCGGATGGCAGAAAGGTACTAACTAGAGGGTGTCAGAATGGCTAGGAAAATGCAGCCGTGACGTACACATACATCCACACCCACACCCACACACTCACTCACGCACCCACACACACGCCCACAGGTAAAAATTATTCTCTTACTTTCCCTCCCCTTCCTCACATGTGCAAGACTAAAATTCAAAGACAGGCAAAAAAGCTCTGATACATAACAAAATATTTTGTAAGAGTACATTCTAACTTGAGTTGTGAAAAAAAAAACACACAAAAAAAACAACAACCTATAATCCAAGCCTAAGGAATTAAAAACAATTTATCAATTAACAGTAATACCAAACAGCTAAAAGACATATGAAGTTCCTTCTAGAAACTATCACTGAATTTCTATAAGCCCTCCCTTGAGTACGCGGACTGAGGATTAGAGTTCAAAGACAAGATAAATAGCTCTTATAAATTTGGTAAGAATAAGTTCATCACAGGGTAAGAGAAAAATTTGTAACTAAGACACGGATGTGTAATGCAAATCATGGACACATCAGTAAAAGCGAGAGGATGTAATGATGTAAGGATGTAAGTCTACCAGATACACACAGCAAAAAGAGGTCTACAGGGAAACAGGGTGACAGGCAGCCCTTACATAAAAACTATCTTTAAAGCAAGACGTTCTGGCTTTGATGGAACAAAAACACTTTACTGAAGGAAGTGGAGTGAACAGACTGTTCACTGGGTGATCTTTGTCAGCTATGATAGATGTAACCTTCTTCTTAGTTCTTTTTTCGTAGATGGAATCGATGGAAGGAAGAGTAATGCAGATGATCTTGGAGGCAGTGCTGACAATTCTGTTTAATCCATCTTTCTCAGTTGTTGTACAGGTACCATACCAGACTGTGGCAGAGAAAGTTAAAACACTTTCTATCACTGCTTGGTAAAACTAAATCAAGATAGACTGGCTTACCCCAAACTTTTCAAGCCGACGAAGGAAATAGAGACGCTGTGGCGATTTTTTAATGATTAGTTTTGTGTTTTCTTCCCACTTTAACGAATTTGAAATTGTTGTTCCCAAAAGTTTAAACGTGTCTACTACTTCTACCGTGTCTCCCTTGATCACTAGGGGAGATAGTGGTGTCGAACTAATTTGTTTATCTCACTTAAATAGTGAGACTCATCGCTATTTTTGATGACCTTTCAACTGTTGTGTCGTCAGAGAACTTAAAAAACATCACAGAGTCATGAATAGAGACACAATCATTTGTAAACAAAATGAATAAGAGCGGTGACAGGACACAACCTTGAGGCGTGCCAGTGTTCAATGTCAGGGGATTAGAACTCAGACCACCGATTTAGACAACTAGTTTTCTATTTAGGAGGAAATCAAAAACCCATTTACACATTTGATGACTAATTTTGCTCTAGAAGTTTGTTATAGTTTTGCTGGGACAACTGTATTAAAGGCAGAGCTAAAATCTACAAAAGGAATGCTTGCATATGTTTTGGGGGATTCCAAATGCTGCAAGATACAGTGCACTAATAGGGAGATAGCATCATCCACTGATCTGTTTGCGCGATACGCAAACTGCAAAGGGTCGAATAGATGGTCAGTGACGGAATTCAGGAATTGCAGAACAATTCTTTCAAACGCCTTCATGGCCACAGAGGTGAGGGCAACAGGTCTGAAATCATTAAGGGAAGAGACTTTAGTCTTTTTGGGTACAGGAACAGTATAGGCAGACTTGATGCAGGATGGAACTTTACAGAGTTCTAGAGATTTATTGAAAATATCACTGAAGACAGGGGCCAGTTGGTCAGCACAGGACTTAAATGTGGCTGTGGACACGCTGTCCAGCTCAGCAGCTTTCCTAGCGTTTTGCTTTTTGAACAGGGATCTAACTTCTTGTTCAGTTACAACAAAGGGAGGAGAGGAAGGGGTACCAAAATAAGAAAGCAGAGTTTGGGGAGGTGGGTCGTTATTTTGCCTGTCAAAGCGGGCGTAAAAATGGTTCAGCTGGTCGGAAAGCGAGGGGTCAGAGTTACAGACATTTGACTTCTACTTTATCTTGGTAATGGCTTGCAGACCTTGCCACACTGCACGAGTGTCATTTGACGCAAACTGCTGCTGTACATGTAGTTTTTGGCAGTACTTTCTCTTAGCTTGCTTGCTTGCTTTCTGCGCTTCTTGCTTTGCTTTGCTGCAATCTAATTTATTCCCACTCCCATGTAAGAATCTTTTACCTGCAATTTTTGACTAATATCCTTGGAGAACCAGAAACAAACAAACAAACAAACAAACAAACAAACAAACAAACAAACAAACAAACAATATTACATATATGCAGAGAGAGAGAGAGAGAGAGAGAGTGAGAGAGAGAGAAAGAGAGAGAGAGAGAGAGAGAGAGAGAGAGAGAGAGAGAGAGAGAGAGAGAGAGATTGCCAGTTAGCGAGTTAGCATGACTGTACTGTGTTCAATCACAGACACTGTTTTCTATCAAAAACGACGTGTTGGTGCACTAAATGATTCGTGATACGTGTATCAAATTAGGACCACACCAGGCAGCTTCGTGTGTAGGCAGTCATTCAACTTCAAACATCCTTCAAGTCAAACACGAGTTGACGGCACGCTGCAACTGGACAAACCAGTAAATCCCCATTCTCCTCCTCCTCCACTGTCCGTCGTATACTATTTTTAACAGGCTCAACATTCCTGACACTGATTTTGAAGACGAGTTTTGTGGTGGGCGAGAATACATACTTTTGTATGTCGCCACTATACTTCCCGGATCAACAATCTCCATGTCAAGAGTCGTGTCTATTTAAAAGTGGGTCTTGAATAACAGATGCCCTTTTGTTTTCTGTCTGTGGTTTTTCAACGTGAGTGTGTGTGTGTGTGTGTGTGTGTGTGTGTGTGTGTGTGTGTGTGTGTGTGTGTGTGTGTGTGTGTGTTGTGTGTGTGTTTAGTGTGCAGTGTGTGTGTGTGTGTGTATGTGTTCAGTGTGTAGTGTGTGTGTGTGTGTGTGAGAGAGAGAGAGAGAGAGAAAGAGAATGTGACGTGTGTGTGTGTGTGTGCGTGCATGCGCGTGCGTGTATGTGTGTGTGTGTTCAGTGTGTGTGTATGTGTGGGTGTGTGTTTAGTGTGTTTAGTGTGTGTGTGTTTGTTTAGTGTGTAGTGTGTGTGTGTGTGAGCGAGAGAGAGAGGAGAGAGAGAGAGAGAGAGAGAGAAAGAGAGAGAGAAAGAGAGAGAGAAAGAGGAGAGAGAAAGAGAGAGAGAAAGAGAGAGAGAATGTGACGTGTGTGTGTGTGTGCGTGTGTGAGTGTGCATGTGTGTGTGCGTGTTTATTGTGTGTATGTATGTGCGTGTGCGTGTGTGTGTGTGTGTGTGTGTGTGTATAGTGTGTAGTGTGTGTGTGGGGGGTGGGGGGTGGGGTGCGTGTGTGTAATGTGCGTATGTGTATGTGTGTGTGTGTGTGTGCGTGCGTGTATTATGTGGTGTGTGTGTATTGAGGTCTGTGGATGTGTATGTCTATGTGTTGTGATGAGTGTGTGGGTGCATGTGTGTGTTTGTATGTGTGTGTGTGTGTGTGTGTGTGGTGTGTGTGTGTGTGTGTGTGTGTGTGTGTGTGTGTGTGTGTGTGTGTGTTTGTATTTTGATGTGTTTGTGTGTACTGTGATGTGTGTTTGTGTGTGTACTGTGATGTGTGTGTTTGTATTTTGATGTGTTTGTGTGTGTACTGTGATGTGTGTGTGTGTGTGTGTGTGTTGTGGGGTTGTGTGTTGTGTGGTGAGTACATACATGTATGTACATGTGTGTGTATGTGCGTGTATGTGTGTATGCGTGTGTGCCCCGGAGAGGAAAAGCGCATACGGTGAATATAATACTCTTGTCCTAGTTTTCATTTATATATGAAAACTTACTTTCTGATCGTCAAAGACATTGTTGATAGATTACTCAAAGGAGGAGCGCCATAAGTGTTGAACTTTTCTATCCTTTTTTGTTTTTTGTGTTTTTGATTTTTGTTTTATTTCTGAGAGAGAGAGAGAGGTAGAGAGAGAGAGAAAGAGAGAGAGGTAGAGAGAGAGAGAGGTAGAGAGAGAGAGAGGAGAGAGGTAGAGAGAGAGAGAGAGGTAGAGAGAGAGAGAGAGGACTTAGAGAGAGAGACTCGGGAGAGAGAGAGAGAGTAAGAGAGAGAGGGAGAGAGAGAGAATGACAGAGAGACAGGCAGACAGACAGACAGACAGACAGACAGACAGACAGACAGGACAGACAGACAGAGAGCGCATGTGTTAAAGTGTTTGAACAAGAGTGCAAGCGTAAACCGCTCGAATAGGCAAAAGCTTGATATCATGAAAAACTTCTGAGTTTTCTTTCACATTACTGACACTCCTTGCACATAGACTTGTATTTAAGATCGTGACAGTGTGTGTGTGTGTGTGTGTGTGTGTGTGTGTGGTGTGTGTGTGTGTGTGTGTGTGTGTGTGTGTGTGTGTGTGTGTGTGTGTGTGTGTGTGTATGTGTGTGTGTGTGTGTGTGTGTGTGTGTGTGTGTGTGTGTTGTGTGTGTGTGTGCGTGTGTGTGTGTATGCACTGTATGTAATTACAGGTTATGGCAGTTTGACTCGACATTTTCATTCATGAATTTCGCCCCTTTTTGTTCCTTTCCATTCCCTCCCTTTGATCAACACCCCACGTATGACTTGCCTTTTCTCGTCTGGGCGTTGCCTGTAAACCACACACTCACTCTACAATCATTTATGTACTTACTCATTCATTTCTGTTTTGTTCGCTCGGATTTTGTGTATTCGTGGGCGCGTGTGTATCGATGTATATTATTGGTCGTGCACACGCACGCGCGTGTGGCGGCGCGGTGTGCATTTTTGTGCGTGCATGTGGAGTCCACGTTTACCAGCTGTTCTAGGCTTTCCGATTTTATTTTTGAAACTAGTTTCCGCTCAGTACAAGTCGGCACTGATGAGTTTGACAGAGTACATCCGATTTGAATAAATAAAAAAGAAAAAAAAAAAAAGAAAGGAAAGAAAGAAAGAAACAAATAAAGAGAAAGAGAGAGAGAAACAGAGATAGAGACAGACAGACAGAGACAGAGACAGAGAGACAGGGAGAGACAGAGAGCAAAAGAAAAGAAAGATTGAGAAAGAAAGAGAGAGAGAGAGAGTGAAAGACAGAGAGGGAGAGAGAGAGAGAGAGAGAGAGAGAGAGAGAGAGAGAGAGAGAGAGAGAGAGAGAGAGAGAGAGAGAGATTGAGAATGAAAATTTTATAGATGATATAAGACGAGAGTAAAACATGCTAAAATGCGTGTGTACCGTTGATCACGATACTATTGTTTTCGTTATTGTTATCGTTGTTGTTGATTACAGTGATGTCGTTCATGTTATTATTGTTGTTGCTGCTTTCAATGTTACTCATCCACGATATTTTTTAACATTCACACAGGACATTAATCTCCACGTATATTTCAGCCCACACAGGACTCTTAATCTCCACCATTGTCATGCACATGTCAGTCCCCACAAGACGTTAATCTTCACTTACATTCATCACAGCTTTTATTTTCATAGCGATGTGGTGTACAAGGGACACAAATCTTTTACAGTATATGGGAAAAACTCCTGTCTCTATTACCTCCCTTGTATGCTTTTCCGTGTATGTGTGCGTGCGCGCGCGCGCGCGCGTGTGTGTGTGTGTGTGTGTGTGGTGTGTGTGTGCATTTGTGTGTGCGTGTGTGTGCTCCCGTGCAAATTCTGTGTTTCCCCTCTCCCCCTCCCTCCCCCTCCCTCCCCCTCTCTCCCCCTCTCTCTCCCCCCCTCTCTCTCACTCGATATCAATCATAGTGTCAATAAAACAGAGCGACGCTTGATTCTGAATACAGCCTTTTCTTTTATTCACAACAGTTTCTTTCAAAACAGCATCAAAAGACAAAATTAAATACACACTACACTACACTACACTACACTACACTACACTACGCTACGCTACGCTACGTTACACTACACTACACTACACTACACTACACTACACTGCACTGCACAGGCACTGCACTGCACTGCACTACACTACACTACACTACACTACACTACACTGCACTGCACTGCACTGCACTGGACTGCACTGGACTGCACTGCACTGCACTACACTACACTACACTGCACTGCACTGCACTGCACTACACTGCACTGCACTGCACTGCACTACACTACACTACACTACACTACACTACACTGCACTGCACTGCACTGCACTACACTACACTACACTACACTACACTACACTACACTACACTACACTACACTGCATTGCACTACACTACGCTACACTACACTGCACTGCACTGCACTGCACTACACTACACCACACTACACTACACTACACTACATTACACTACACTACACTGCACTGCACAACACTACACTACACTACATTACACTACACTACACTACACTACACTACACTACACTACACTACACTACACTACACTACACTACACTACACTCACTACACCACACTACACTACACTACACTACACTACACTATACTACACTACACTACACTACACTACACTACACTACACTACACTACACTACACTACACTACACTACACTCATCATCATCATGTGCCCTGCCGTATGGCTTTGGCGATCATGGACCTCCATACGAATCTAAAATTTGTCGCTGCAAGAATATCTCCCTGCAAGTCCGTCCAATATTTTCTACCTGGTGTTCTCTTTCCCTCCAGCTTTCTTATCGTGACCAGGTACTCTAATTTTTCTTTCCTCATAAAATGTCCTATAGATGCTACACTGCATCACCGAAAGGGGGAGAGAATGATGAATCCATCGGCACTGACTCCATCACGACTGGAAACGCACAACGGACCATGATCAATGACCAGTTGGAATTTCCGTGTGCGTGTGGAAGGAGATTCACCACCAAACGCGGCATGAAGATCCACAGGACAAAAATGGGCTGTTTGAAGACATATACGAACCAGCAGCAGCGCACTGCGATAGCAGGTGAGACGTTGGATGACCAAGGCCAGGAATTAAACCATAGTGCCAAGGACATCCACGCTGACGGTTCTGATGCGGATTTTGCACAAGCTCTTAACGCCAAACGTGGAAAACTCAATTTGTCGCCTGCCGGTGCAAAAGAACAATGGGAGAAATTAGATGAGGAACTTGTCCTTAAGCTGAATGCGCTAATAGGGAACAGTACGCTGGAACACAAACTTGACACATACGGAGACATCATATACTCTATCTGCAGGGACACTTATGGAGTGAAGCAGCCAAAGACAAAAACGCCTCCCCAGAAATCCAGAAGACAGCAGCAGATGGAGAGCATCCGGAGGGAGAAAAGGAAGCTTAAAAAGCGAATGAAAACTGCCTCAGAATTCGAGAAGCAAGGGCTCCTGGAACTCTGGAAAGATCTGAAGGCCAAACACAATGCTCTCAGCAAAGTGGAATCAGCAAGGCGAAGAAAGAGCAAAAAGAAGAAGACTCAAGATCGTTTCTTCAAAGATCCCTTTGACTTTGCAAGAAAGCTGTTTGAACAACCCAAATCAGGGACTCTCACAGTGGGCAAGGAAACCCTAGAGCAGCATCTCAGGGAAACATATTCCGATTCTCAGCGCGAGGCACCACTTGAAATCCAAAATCTGGTTTGGCCTGCAGCGCCAGAAGAAAAATTCAATAACAAACCACCAACACTGGATGAAGTGAAGAACGTAGTAAAGAAAGCCAGAGCCAAGTCAGCACCTGGACCAAACGGAATACCATACCTGCTCTACAAGAAATGCCCAAAAGTGCTCGAGTGGCTCCACAAGATGATTCGATCAGCATGGAGGAACCAGAAGATCAGCGACCAATGGATGAGAGCTGAAGGAGTGTACATTCCGAAGGAGCAGAACTCCAGCAGCATCAATCAGTTCAGGCCAATATCACTTCTGAACGTCGAGGGGAAAATCTTCTTCTCTGTTATGGCAGCAAGATTGACAAAATACCTGACTGAAAACAAGTATCTGGATATGTCAGTCCAAAAGGGAGGCATACCAGGAATGCCTGGATGCTTGGAACATGCCACGTTGATTTGGGATGCCATCCAAAAAGCAAGAACAGAGAAGAGAGACATTGACGTAGTTTGGCTTGATCTGGCGAATGCATATGGATCAGTTCCACACGATATGATCCAGCTGGCTCTTGAAATGTATCACATCCCAGAAAACATCCGAACAATGCTGAGGAAGTATTTCCAAGGGTTCTCAATGCGGTTCTCTACCAAAGAATACACCACGGACTGGATAGACCTAGAGGTGGGCATTGCAATGGGCTGTGCAATCTCTCCCATACTGTTCGTGTTGGCAATGGAAGTCATCTTGAAAGCTGCAATGAAGAGTTCAGGTCCAGTGAATCTGGGAGATGGATACCAGATGCCTCCTCTGAAAGCTTTCATGGATGACACAACAGTCTTGTCCACGGATGAGGAAGAGACACACCAAATCTTAAAGCAGCTGGATGAGCTGGTGGCCTCTTCAAGAATGAGGTTCAAACCTAAGAAATCCCGAAGTCTCTCACTGCGAAAAGGAAAAGTGGCAGATTCAGTCAAATTCATGGTAGCCAACCAAGCCATCCCCACTGTCACAGAAGAGCCAGTAAAAAGTCTCGGAAGATGGTATGATGACTCCCTGAAAGACACACAAAGGGGATGTGAAACCAAGCAAACAGCAGAAGAAGGCCTGAAGAAAATAGATAACTGCGGACTGCCAGGCAAATACAAAGTCTGGTGTCTACAGTTCATGCTGATACCAAAGCTGCTGTGGCCACTGCTAATCTATGACATTTGCACCAGCACAGTCGAAGCAATGGAAGCCAAAATCAACAAATACACAAGAAAATGGCTCGGTGTCCCACCTGGTCTCACTGATGTTGCATTCTACTGTCGTCAAGCAATGCTGAAGCTACCTCTGAAATCCATAGTGGAGGAATACAAAGTTGGAAAAGCAAGACTGTTGAGCATGCTGGAGGAATCGGAGGACAATATCGTGAGAGCAGTTCATCCAAAGCTGAGAACTGGCAGAAAGTGGAAAGTCCAAGAGGCTGTAAACAATGCCAAGAGAAACCTCAGCATCAAAGAAATAATTGGACACACGCAAACCAACAGACAGGGACTGGGAGCAACAAAAATGCAGTGGTGGTCCAAAGCCAAAGGGAAGGAAAAAAGAGACATGATCATACAGGAGTTGAAGGAAGAAGAAGATGTCAAAAGAGTGCAGAAGGCAGTCCAGCAAGGTCAACAGGGGCAATGGACAACATGGGACAGTGCACTCCAAAGAAGTCTCAGCTGGAACGATATGTGGCACATGGCTCCTCTAAGGATAAGCTTCCTCCTCAGATCTGTATATGACCTGCTCCCCTCGAATGCAAACTTAGTGAAATGGGGGAAAGCAGACGACCCAGCATGTCCACTCTGTCAGAAGAAACAAACAGTGGAACATGTCCTAAGCTCTTGCAAAGTAGCGCTAGCCCAAGGAAGGTATACATGGAGGCACAACCAAGTTCTGAAAGTGATCACAGATGTGGTTAGCGAAAAAACCATGACCCCAAACGCACCAATTGCTATGACAACGTTCTACAAAGCAGGAGGGAAACAGGTCTGGCCCGAAAGGGCTATGACAACCAGCACATTGCCAAAGGGTCTTCTGGATGGAGCAGTCGACTGGGAGTGTACAGCAGACCTCCCAGAGTGGAGAAATTACCCAGATGTCATCAGCAAGACAGGCATGAGACCAGACATCGCTCTCCACTCTGACTCCTCGAAACAAGTGATTCTGATAGAACTCACTGTGCCATACGAAAGCAGAATGGAAGAAGCACATATCTACAAGACCGAAAAATACGCCGGTCTTGCCAGCACCCTGAAGAAAGCAGGTCTGCGGGTCAAAATCTTCGCCATAGAGGTCGGGGCAAGAGGGTTTGTGGGCACCTCCGCTTATGATCTCATGAAACAACTCGCCATTTCTGGGAAGAAGAGGACTAGAGCCCTTAAAGCGATGGCAGAGGCAGCAGAAAGGAGCTCAAGCTGGATCTGGGCAAGGAGGAACCAAAAAAGTGAACTTCATAAGGATTAAATTCCCTACAGATGATGTGTGCCCCGTTAGCACATTGGTAAAACCGCGTACCGCAGTTCTGAAGCGCAGAATCGCCCAGGTTCGATCCCCGGCGTGGGAAAAAAAAAAAAAAAAAAAAAAAAATAGACAACAGCAGAAGGGCATCCAGGAGTCATGACCTGGATGTGGCCCGGCCCCCCGAGAGTGTAAGGAATTCAGGGCCGAAACACTTGTCTAAAGGGGGTTACTTCTCTGAAGACCTTCTGTTGTCTAGCTCTCCCTAGAGTTTCTTTCTACCACTATAACGCTTTATTACACATCAAAACACGATGCAAAACAGACCAGATACGTACTCCAAAGAACACAGAATATGGCATTTCGACACTGAAACAAGATCTCTGAACATTGAGATAGATGACAGAAAATTGTGGAGGCTTACTAAAGAGTCCAGTGACGAAAAAACAACACAGCTAAGGTCACTCTTGAAGAAAGTGAAAAAGAAACCCCAAACAAACAAAGAAACAAACAAACAAACAAACAAACAAACAAAATCCAAAACAACTGGGAAAAACAGCAACCAATCAATTTGCTGAAAACTGCAAATGAGGGCAAATCAGAACTGAAAAGCAGCAAAAAGTGAAAACATGGAGAAGGGACCACCAATGAAACCACAATGTAACATTGAAAACTACCCATTACCCTCCATGAACTCAAGTTATCTCGAAGGAAATTGAAGAAAAGAATGTTCCTTGGTCCAGATGACATCAGTAACAAAATCTTTACCCATCTTAGCAGTGCAGCAAAAACAAAACAAAACAAAAAAACACGAAAAAAAATCTGAACACGTATTTAATACAATCAGACAAGACAGGTGCAATTTTTCATCCAACTGGCCTTTGTCAAGCGTAGACATTGTTCATTTGTGATCTTACATAATAATAATTAATAATTACAATATTTATATAGCGCAAAATCTTGATAAAATCAAATCTAAGCGCTGAAACGCACACACACACACGCACCCACACACACACACACACACACACACACACACACACACACACACACACACACACACACACACGCGGCTATAAATGGGGAGAAAGAATAAAAACAATGGAAAATTATAGAGAGCATATTATATACAATTATATATTACAATGTGATTCCCCTCCGAGTGGAGACAGGCTGCAGAGGGGATTGAGTGAGGTCAGGATTTTGTGCAGAGGAGAAAAGGTGAGTTTTGAAAGCGGACTTGAAGGAGACAAAAGTAGGTTGCTGACGGACTGAGAGAGGAAGTTTGTTCCAGGAGAGCGGACCAGAAACAGAGAAGGCTCGTGGACCATAAGTATTGAGCTTAGTGCGTGGAAAGCGAAAAGTCAGAGGATCGGAGGCAGAGCGGAGGGTACGTGAGGGAACATAGATCTCAAGTAGGCTTGACAGGTAATCGGGGGCTGCGTTATTGAGGCTTTTGTAGCACATGGTGTCTAGTTTGTACTGTATGCGCTTTGATACAGGGAGCCAGTGAAGTTGTGCCAGAAGAGGAGATATGTGGTCAGCTTTTTTCTTTTTGAGTACAAGGCGTGCAGCATTGTTTTGAATGCGCTGTAGGATGTGAGTGGTGGAGGCAGGAAGACCGGACAGGAGTGAATTGCAATAGTCAATGCGAGACATTATGAAGGAGAGAACGAGTTTTGCAGTTGTTTCCACAGAGAGATACTTCCTGATCAGGCTTATACGATGGAGGTGATAGTAGCAAGATCTGGCAGTTTGAGAAACAAAGTTGTTCATGGAGAGGGTAGAGTCAATGCAGACACCAAGGTTTTTTTTAGCTGAATCAGAAATTGGGACTGATGTGTTACATATTGGGAGAGAAAGAGGAGGCAGCTGAGAAAGTTTCTGACGGGTGCCAATGAGGATAGCTTCTGTCTTGTCATCATTTAGCTGAAGTTTGTTGTATGTCATCCAATTTTTGATGTCCGAGTAACACTCAGTGGTGCGAGTCAGGAGGCGCTGTATATTGTCAGAGTCAGGAGGCGCTGTATATTGTCATCAACGCTTGACAAAGGCCAGCTGGCCGAAAATTTGCGCCTGTCTTGTGTGGTTCTGATTTTTTCGTTCTTTTCCTGGTTCCTGTTTGCTTGAACACGGGCATTCACTCTTGTTTTGCACTCTGCAAGCTTCAAGAAATCTTCAACAATAGCTGGGAAGATGGACCATTGCCACAGATCTGGAGAAAGGCCACCGTGGCATCTATCCGCAAGAGTGACAAGAGTCCCAAAACAGCTCCAGCTTCCACCCAATCAGCCTGACCAGCTGCATGGTGAAGACCATAGAAAGAGTTGTGAGTGAGCGCCTCTCAAGGTGCCTGGAAGCTAACGAACTACATGCAATCGAACAAGCAGGATTCAGATAAGTCCATATTACATAAAAACAGACCACATACTTGTCACAAGAGATCAAAGATGCTTTTCAGGATCAGAAGCTGATTTTTGTTGCTTGGGTAGATAAGCAAAAAGCACTGATCAAGTCTGGCCTGATGGCTTCCTGTCAAACTGCAGAGAGCAGACATTTCTGGTACCGTGCACCAGTGGATCAAGGCCAATCTCTGCAACAACAGAGCAAGGGTCTCCATCAACCATGGCCACAAAAAACAAACAAACAAACAAACAAACAAAAAAACTACTGCCCCGTATGGTTCTAAAATACCCCTCCCCTTTTTTTTGCCTTCTCTTCATCAAAGACTTGGCATCTGAGCTGCCTATGGGTATCAAAGATGTTCTGTGTGCAAACAACCTAGAAATCTGGTGTAAAGAGGAATATAATACAATAGCCAAGTACAGAATGCAACAGGCAGCAGACTGGCTGAATGGTACATCTCTATTAACAACAGAAATCCTCTACCACACTACTGGCTTTGTCGACAAAGCGGAAGGCTAGTATCATCATGCATATAGAAATCCCTGTCAAGAAGGATGAAGAAGTAACATCTTTGAGGTCACTTCCGATAAAAGGCAAAGGTTGAAACTATGCATTGTGTGGTCAGAAGCTAAGGTCACACACATGCTAACAATCCTCAGGAAAGTGGCTGCTACTGCACAGAGAGCTAACGACAAGATACTAAAAAGTTTACCAGGAAACAGTCAGATCCTACCTCGAATATGCCTCCACATGAGAAGTCAGCCCAAGAACCAGCCAGCAGACCCTGGCCAAGTACAGAACTAGGTTCTCAGACTCATTAGTGGTATATGAGGTCTATGCCTACTCCGGATATGGAGAGACCTATAGGAATAAAGCATCTCAACCAGAGAAGGGAACCACGAAAAGGGTGCTGGCTGAAAAGTTAAGGTGTTTGACAGATAATGCTATGAAGTAGAAATCAAACGATTTCACCAATAATTGCTGAAACAGAGAAACTAGATGACAATATCAATTTTTTTAAATGGAGAAATTTTGTCCGTATGGTAAAGAGGTTACTGTTTCAAAACTAGCGAGCCCTGCCAGAAAGACGTATTTTCACTGTTCCCTTTGTTACTTCCAGAATACCAGAACACAAGCATAGCTAGATTCTGAAATCCGTAAGATCACAAACGAACAAATAACAAATACAAGATTTTCTCCTGAATTTTGGATTTGGTATTTGTTCGTTTGTGATCTTACGACTACGCCTGACAAAGGCCAGTTAGCCAAAAATTTGCCCCTGTCTTGTCTGGTTGCATTAAATACGCATTCTGATTCTTTTTTCGTGTTTTTGTTTCTTTTCCTGATGGTATAGACTGCTTGAATAGTGGCCACATGTGGAGATGGACAATGTTGTCTCGGATAAAAATGTAGCTGGGTCGCTTTTCTGAATGAGCTGATCCATTGTTTCACGCCAAAGCTCTACGGCTGTAAACTGATGCTTGTGCACAATATTAAATCCCTATGACATAACAGACTGCTGTCTCATCTGTGCGACAAGGAACATCTTCATTCTTTCCTCTTTCTTTTGCTGTCTTTTCTCCATCAAGGTGTTGATAGTGTAGAGGAAAGGGTTGATGGCGGAATTCAAGGGCAGAACAAACACAGCGATGGCCACATTCACCTCACTGGGAATAGATATGCCGGTGGAAGCTAATATTCCCAGCAGACCAATGGGAAACCAACACAGGAAATCCGACAGAACTATGGTAAAAAGTCGGCGGGCCAGTTTGACATCATTGTTGGTCTTGTTGCACCTGGATCGAATGGAGTGCTGCTGCAACTGCACTGACCAGTAGATGGACAACTGACCCATGGCTGTGAAGACAAAGAGGACCAAGTTGAAGATGACGAGCAGGCTGTAGGAATAGTCATGGCCAGCAAACTCTTGACTGGTGATAGGGAGGGGAATACAGATGCTGTTCTGGCTGTAGAACTCCCAGTGGGAGGTCGGGGGCAGTAGTGGCACTATGGCCAGAACGAGGCTCAACCCCATGACCAGTCCAGACACCAGCAGCGCGCTGTTCTTCTGGAAACGAACCTCGCTGAAAGGAAAGCGGATGACCAGAAAACGGTCCAGGGTGATGAAACAGACTATCAGAGCAGACGCTTCACTAGACAGTACGGATAGGACACCAGCCGTTTTGCAGGTGGCACTATTTCTCCAGGAGACATCTTGCCAAAGATAGGTACCAATATACAAACGATCAGCTATGCCTATGATACTTAGGAAAATTCCCATAAGAAAATCCGACACACAAAGTGTGACAACAAAGACGTCAAAGCTGTTTCTGATCTTTCCCAGAAACGCTCTACAGACAAAAGTGACGAGGTTTCCCAGCAAAGCTAACCCAGCCAAACAGACCAGAAAACCACGATAGATATCAGACCGCAGTAAGTTGTCGCAAGAGGAGATTTCGTTCCATGGAGCCATGCAGTTGACTGGATTGAAACCCGAAGGGAGAGTGCTTGGACAGCAGAGTTTGTAGTTGTCAGCAAATACAGACTGCAGACCATGCACTCCTTTGAAGATGTCAGCAGTGAAGTAAGTCAGGGGACAGCCCCTCAGGTCCAGAGTATGCAGATAGATGAGATCCTGGAAGCCACGTGGACTTAATGAGTCAACCCCGCAATGGGTCAAGTTGAGAACCTGCAGACTGGGAAAACTAGTAAAGGGGTTCAAGTCTAAATGAGTCAGAGAGATGTGCGAAATGTCAAGGGTCAAGAGGTGATAGGACGAGGTCGGGGAGGTGGCGTTCTCCCGGAACAGGCCGCTCAAGGGGTTGTTGGCTATGGACAATGAAGTCAGATGAGGCAACAGGCTGAGGTGGTCGTGCGTGATGCTGGTGATTTCGTTGTCACGCAGATCTAAACTGTGAAGGTTAGGCAAGTCCATACGGATAACTTCCTTAAGGTTGCAGCTAGCAAGACTCAAGTGGATCAACATGGTGTTGTGGGCTACATCTTCCAGTTGAAGGCCACTGCTGTCCGCGTTGAGAAATCGTGTTTGTTTGTAGCGCGCCATTTGAAATGGGCGAGAACAGAAGAGGGCCAAGCCATAGCAGACACACTGAGGTGGGCACACAAAGTCACACAGCAGCTCGTCGTCACGCTGAGGACAGTGGTGAATACGGTCGCACAGGTCCTCAGAACGGACACACACGGTGGAAGCCCGGCATCGATACAGACCTGGGCAGGTGTGAGTATTGCAGTTGGCCTCGTCTTGTCCCAGGGGGCAGTCGTGAATTCCGTTACAGCGCACAAAGATGGGCAAACAGTACCGAGTGTCCGTGCACATGAAATGGTTGTCAGGGCAAGTGATAGCATCACTGTCCTTTTGCTCCAAGGCAGTGTACGTAATGCGACCGCCATGGTGGAACCGGACGACATTGATTTCTGAGGCGTTCAGGTTGGGCCAGCGCATCATAGGTGACGTGCACTGTTCTTCATCGCTGCCATCCACACAGTCTTGCGCTCTATCACAAATCATGTCCAGCTTGACACACTGAAACATCACATTGTTGAAACGTGACAATCTGTGTTACATTACATCACACTCTGTTACATAATGTGGCACACTGATGCATGACACATAGTGTTACAGAACTTGACAAACTGATACATCACACTCTGTTACATAATGTGGCACACTGATGCATGACACATTGTGTTACAGAACTTGACAAACTGATACATCACATTGTGTTACAGAACTTGACAAACTGATACATCACATTGTGTTACAGAACTTGACAAACTGATACATCACATTGTGTTACAGAACTTGACAAACTGATATATGACACTGTGTTACAGAATGTGACACAGTGATACATGACACACTGCGTTAACACAGAACTTTACACATTGTGTTACAGAATTTGACACAGTGATACATGAGACACTGTGCTACAGAATTATTCATTTCATTTCAAACAAGACTACAGGGAAATCAATCTAAATCGAATTAAACGACCAAACTTAAAAGAGTCTTGGTCTTCATTTTCCATTTGGCTATTTTCTGGCCACCATCTTGGCTTCGGGGTTCACTTCCAGTGCTCACTTCCGACCGCCATCTTTGCTAGAGACCTCCCTCTTAACAGTTTGAAGCGTTGTCTGACGGGTCTTGTCTGTGACGTCACTCTAGAGGTCTTATATATGACGTTACTCTTAATGATTATCTGCTTTACACTTACTCTTACCTCCCCCCACCCCCCACTTAGCAACCATCTGCTCCCTCTTCTCCAATCTTACCTAGACTGCAGAGCATGATGAGAAAGAGGGTCCAATGCAACATTAAACTTACACTACCCGTGTGCAAACTGAACAACTACATGGAAAATGGTTTGATGAAAGTCACAGCACGTTTATAGAGTTATGTTATGTTTAACGTTTCAATGCATCCATCCCAAGATGTGGATGCGCAATTGATGTGAAGCAAATTTGCAACTAAAATCAATTTCAGAATTGTACGGTCTGTGTAAGTTCTTTTTCCTCATGGCAAATAAGTATTTGTATTGCCACTATTTTCAGTATTGTTTAAGTATCTATCTTCTATCTATCTATCTATCTATCTATCTATCTATCTATCTATCTATCTATCTATCTATCTATCTATCTATCTATCTGTCTATCTATCTATCTATCTATCTATCTATCTATCTATCTATCTATCTATCTATCTATCTGTCTATGTATATATGTATGTATGTTTGTATGTACGTACGTATGTACGTACGTACGTACGTAGTATTATGTATGTATGTATGTATGTATGTATGTATGTGTGTGTGTATGTATGTACGTACGTATATAAGGATGTAAATACGCATGTATGTACGTACGTACGTCTGTCTGTCTGTCTGTATGTATGTATGAATCTATCTATCTATCTGTCTGTCTGTCAGTCTATCTATCTATCTCATCACCATCATCATCAGGTGCCCTGCCGCATGGCGTTGGCGACCATGGACTTCCAACCATCTCTATCTCTCGTTGCCCCCAGCATCTCCCCCACTCTCCTCATCCCCAGCCACTCTGCAAGTCCGTCCAGCATTCTCTCCCTGGGTCTACCTGGTGCTCTCTTTCCGTCCAGCTTCCCCATTGTGACCAGGTGCTCCAAATCCCCC
>CM060314.1:46489101-46541601 GCA_030674185.1 Monoplex corrugatus | reverse complement strand
ACACTGTAAGCTACAGGACACAATAACTGTAAGCTACAGGACAGACAATACACTGTAAGCTACAGGACAGACAATACACTGTAAGCTACAGGACAAACAATACACTGTAAGCTACAGGACAGACAATAACTGTAAGCTACAGGACAGACAATAACTGTAAGGTATAGGACAGACAATACACTGTAACGTACAGGACAGACAATACACTGTAAGGTACAGGTCAGACAAAAACTGTAAGCTACAGGACAGAAAAATAACTGTAAGCTACAGGACAGACAATACACTGTAAGCTACAGGACAGACAATACACTGTAAGCTACAGGACAAACAATACACTGTAAGCTACAGGACAGTCAATCACTGTAAGGTACAAGACAAACAATACACTGTATGGTACAGGACATACACTACATTGTAAGCTATAGGACAAAGAATACACTGTAAGCTACAGGACAAACAATACACTGTAAGGTACAGGACAGACAATACACTGTAATCTACAGGACATATAATACATTGTAGGGCACAGGACAGACAATACACTGTAAGCTACAGGACAGACAATACACTGTAAGCAACAGGACAGACAATAACTGTAAGCTAAAGGACAGACAATACACTGTAAGCTACAAGACAGACAATACACTGTAAGCTACAGGACAGACAATACACTGTAAGCTACAGGACAGACAATAACTGTAAGGTACAGGACAGACAATACACTGTAAGGTACAGGACAGACAATACACTGCAAGCTACAGAACAGACAATACACTGTAAGGTACAGGACAGACAATACACTGTAAGGTACAGGACAGACAATACACTGTAAGCTACAGGACAGACAATACACTGTAAGGTAGAGGTCAGACAATACACTGTAAGGTACAGGACAGACAATACACTGTAAACTACAGGACAGACAATAAGCTGTAAGCTACAGGACAGACAATAACTGTAAGCTACAGGACAGACAATAACTGTAAGGTACAGGACAGACAATACACTGTAAGCTACAGGACAGACAATATACTGTAAGCTACAGGACAGACAATAACTGTAAGCTAAGGACATACAATACACTGTAAGCTACAGGACATACAATACACTGTAAGCTACAGGACAGACAATACACTGTAAGGTACAGGACAGACAATACACTGTAAGGTACAGGACAGATAATACACTGTAAGGTACAGGACAGACAATACACTGTAAGGTACAGGACAAACAATACAATGTAAGCTACAGGACAGACAATACACTGTAAGGTACAGGAGAACAATACACTGTAAGCTACAGGACAAACAATACACTGTATGCTACAGGACAGACAATACACTGTAAGGAACAGGACAGACAATACACTGTAAGTTACAGGGCAGGCAATACACTGTAAGTACAGGACAGACATTACACTGTAACGTACAGGACAGACAATACACTGTAATCTACAGGACATACAATACATGTAAGCTACAGGACAAACAATACACTGTAAGGTACAGGACAGACAATACAATGTAAGCTACCGAACAGACAATACATTGTAAGGTACAGGACAGACAGTACACTGTAAGGTACAGGGCAGACAATACACTGTAAGGTACATGGACAGACAATAAACTGTAAGGTACAGGACAGATAATACACTGTAAGGTACAGGGCAGACAATACACTGTAAGGTACAGGGCAGACAATACACTGTAAGGTACAGGACAAACAATACACTGTAAGGTACAGGACAGACAATACACTGTAAGGTACAGGACAAACAATACACTGTAAGCTACAGGGCAGACAATACACTGTAAGGTACAGGACAGACAATACACTGTAAGGTACAGGACAAAAAATACACTGTAAGGTACAGGGCAGACAATACACTGTAAGGTACAGGACAAACAATACACTGTAAGGTACAGGACAGACAATACACTGTAAGGTACAGGGCAGACAATACACTGTAAGGTACAGGACATAGAATACACTGGAAGGTACAGAGCAGACAATACACTGGAAGGTACAGGACAGACAATGCACTGTAAGTACAGGGGAGACAATACACTGTAAGCTGCAGAACAGACAATACACTGTAAGGTACAGAACAGACAATACACTGTAAGGTACAGGGCAGACAATACACTGTAAAGTACAAGACAGACAATACACTGTAAGGTATAGGACAGATAATACACTGTAAGCTACAGGACATACAATACACTGTAAGCTACAGGACATACAATACACTGTAAGCTACAGGACAAATAATACACTGTAAGCCACAGGACAAACAATACACTGTAAGCTACAGGACAGAATACACTGTAAGCTGCAGGACAGACAATACACTGTAAGGTACAGGACAGACAATACACTGTAAGCTACATGACAGACAATACACTGTAAGTTACAGGACAGACAATACACTGAAGCTACAGGACAGACAATACACTGTAAGCTACAGGGCAGAATACACTGTAAGGTACATGACAGACAATACACTGTAAGGTACATGACAGACAATACACTGTAAGCTACAGGAGAAACAATACACTGTAAGGTACAGGACAAACAATACACTGTAAGGTACAGGACAAACAATACACTGTAAGCTACAGAACAGACAATACACTGTAAGCTACAGGACAAACATTACACTGTAAGGTACATGACAGACAATACACTGTAAGCTACAAGACAGACAATACACTGTAAGGTACAGGACAGACAATACACTGCAAGGTACAGGACAGACAATACACTGTAAATACAGGGCAGACAATACACTGTAAGGTACAGGAGAGACAATACACTGTAAGCTACATGACAGATAAACACTGTAAAGTACAGAAGAGACAATACACTGTAAGTACAGGACAGACAATACACTAAGGTACAGGACAGACAATAACATGTAAGGTACAGGACAGACAATACACTGTAAGCTACAGGACAGACAATACACTGTAAGTACAGGACAGACAATACACTGTAAGCTACAGGACAGACAATACACTGTAAGCTACAGGACAGACAATACACTGTAAGCTACAGGACAAACAATACACTGTAAGCTACAGGACAAACAATACACTGTAAGGTACAGGACAAACAATACACTGTAAGCTACAGGACAAACAATACACTGTAAGCTACAGGACAAACAATACACTGTAAGCTACAGACAGACAAAACACGTACGCTACAGTAAATACACTGTAAGTACAGGACAGACAATACACTGTAAGTACAGACAGACAATACACTGTAAGTTACAGGACAGACAATACACTGTAAGCTACAGAACAGACAATACACTGTACGCTACAGGGCTTACAATACACTGTAAGCTACAGAACAGACAATACACTGTAAGGTACAGGACAGACAGGAGACTGTAAACTACAGGACATAAAGTACGTGCGTTATAAGAAGAAGAAACAGAAACATTCAGTGTAAGAGGAACAAATAAAAACGTGTTGTTAAAAGGAACAAACAAAAACATAATATGAAAGAAAAAAAGAAACAGGTAAGCGCGTTATAAGAGGATGAAACACAAACATACAGGAAAGAGAAACAAGTAGAAACGTGTTGTCAGAAGGAAAGAGAATCAGAAAACCCCCCCACATAGCACGAGGAAGAAAGAGAAATCTGCTGTGTAAGAGGAAAGAGTAACAAACAGAACGAGAAATAGGAGTGTCACAGACAGATACACTGGATGGCCACACAACGGGAACATTGTGGCGAAAAAGAAGCAAAACAAGCTGACACAAACAAGCTGACCTTTTCCGACGACACAGCTTTTGTAAGCTAACAAAAACAAGTGCACACAAGTTGACCTTATTTTCCTAAGACACACACTTGTAAGCTGACACAAACAAGTGCAAACAAGCTGACCTTTTCCCTTATGACATGGCATTAGTAAACTGACAAAAACAAGTGCAAAGAAGTTGACCTTATTTTCCTAAGACACAGCATTTGTAAGCTGACAAAAACAAGTGCAAACAAGCTGACCCCCCTTTCCCCCCCTAAGACAGCATTTGTAAGCTGACAAAAACAAGTGCAAACAAGCCGACCCCCCTTTTCCCCCTACGACACAACATTTGTTAGCTGTCAAAAACAAGTGCAAACAAGCCGACCCCCCTTTCCCCCCTACGACACAACATTTGTTAGCTGTCAAAAACAAGTGCAAACAAGCCGACCCCCCTTTCCCCCCTACGACACAACATTTGTTAGCCGACAAAAACAAGTGCAAACAAGCCGACCCCCCTTTCCCCCTACGACACAACATTTGTTAGCTGACAAAAACAAGTGCAAACAAGCCGACCCCCTTTTCCCCCCTACGACACAACATTTGTTAGCTGACAAAAACAAGTGCAAACAAGCCGACCCCCGTTTTCCCCCCTACGACACAACATTTGTTAGCTGACAAAAACAAGTGCAAACAAGCTGACCCCCTTTTCCCCCCTACGACACAACATTTGTTAGCTGACAAAAACAAGTGCAAACAAGCTGACCCCCCTTTTCCCCCCTACGACACAACATTTGTTAGCTGACAAAAACAAGTGCAAACAAGCTGACCCCCCTTTTCCCCCTACGACTCAACATTTGTTAGCTGTCAAAAACAAGTGCAAACAAGCCGACCCCCCTTTTCCCCCCTACGACACAACATTTGTTAGCTGACAAAAACAAGTGCAAACAAGCTGACCCCCCTTTTCCCCCCTACGACACAACATTTGTTAGCTGACAAAAACAAGTGCAAACAAGCCGACCCCCCTTTTCCCCCTACGACACAACATTTGTTAGCTGACAAAAACAAGTGCAAACAACCTCACTTTTCCCCCTAAGACACAGCAATTGTGAACTGACAAAAATAAGCGCATAAAGCTGACCCTTTTTCCCCCTAGGACACAACATTTGTAAGCTGACAAAAACAAGGGCATACAAGCTGACCTTTTTTCCTTACGACAGGGCATTTGTAAACTAAAAAAAACAAACAGAAAAAACAAGTGCAAACAAGCTGACCCTTTTTCCACTACGACACAACGTTTGTTAGCTGACAAAAATAAGTGCAAACAAGCTGATCTTTCTACCTACGACACAGTATTGTTAGCTGACAAAAATAAGTGCGAACAAGCTGATCTTTCTACCTACGACACAGTATTTGTTAGCTGACAAAAATAAGTGCGAACAAGCTGACATTTTTTCCCCTACGATATAGCATTTATAAGCTGACAAAAGCAGGAACAAATCAAATTGTCATTTTAAACCTCAGCATTTTTTTGCTGATAACAATACAATATTTTATATAGCGCAAAATCTTGATAAGAACAAGAGTAAATCAAACTGAAGTTCGTAGAAGCCCAACGTTCGTAAGCTGACCAACACTATATGCTCAAAACAACAAAAACAAAATTACTTACGTTTCAAGACACAGGAAGGAAAAATACCTAACCTTTCAATGGAGCCATAGTCATGAAAGCTTCGAAGCGAATGAAGATTGTTTTAGCTCTTGTAATGAAAGGATCTGGTTCATAATATGAGCAGTATTTTGCCAATGTCTCCATTTGCGTGTCTCTGTAAAGCGTCAGCGATGAACCCATACACATGCTACCGAAACCCATATCAATGCTGGGGAAGCTGATCATGAAGTATTGAGTATGGGGCATGTCCAGCCGTGCCCACATGATCTGTGGCAGTACATGAACATCTTGGTGCCATCAGAGCCGGGTGTCTGCACATACCGTAAATACACACACAACAGATAGAGCATTTTGATATGATTGTATGTACATTGAAAACAACTTATATGCTGTCAAACAGTAATGTCTATAATATCATAACAAAACAAAATAATCAGGAAGATGGTATGCTACGCTATTTATCTCATAGATCTTTCTCTCTCCCCTACACAATTAGGAGGAAGGGGACAAAGATAAACAAATGTGACCTCCCACCACGAAATCAGTCTTAACTCGCAGTCAGTCGAACGGCACTAAAGGTGACTAAGGGTCTATCTGGGGTGTTTTGACTTTTTCTCAAAATTGACTTCTGTAGACTATAATCTATCCCCCACAGAATGTTTTTTTTTCTTGAAAAAAATGATATTTTATTGCACTGATCGCAGCAGAAAGAACGCAATTTCCTACCAAAAGTACCTATTTTTGTCTCTTATTATAAACCGTAACCTGTACAGTACCCGCACATGTAATGTACTGACGGAAAGCTCTTTGGAGCACCTTTCAGATAATGACAGCTAAGATTAGATACAAACTGGGTCAAAGCCGCCAAATAAAGAAATTTAAGGAAAATGTGTTGGAGAGTACACAAAAACTTCAGAGGCCGTTTTCTCAAAATGGCCGTCATACAACTTAATGACTTTAAACATACATAACTTCTACATTTTTTTGAGTACAAGCTTTATTCAAGTACCAAAATAATCAGCAGAATGCACACTTTCCAGTGATATGTATATCTCAAAATGCCCAAAATGCGAGTTAAGACTGATTTCGTGCTGGCAGGTCACAAATAATGATCACAAGCCAAGGCAAAAGCAAAGAGAGCAATATAAGAGATTAAGAAAGAAGATACCAAGAGAATCCAGAAAGCAGTCCAGCAAAGACAATGGATAACGTGGGAGTATGTAATAAAAGAAAAGTCTTTGCTGGAAAGACACGTGACATGTGGCTCCTTCCAGAATCAGTCTCATCCTCAGGCCTGTTTATGACCTCTTGCTCTCGAATGCAAATCTGATGAAATGGCGGAAATCAGATGACCCTGCGTACCCACCCTGTAAGGCCAAACTAACAATGTAACATGTCGTGAGCTTTAAGCAGAGTAGGTCTACCCAAAGAAGGTACACATGGTAATCAAGTGCTTAAAGAAAGCGCATAAGTAATCAGTCCTGAAAACAACAACAAGAAGAACAACAAAAATCATGCCACCGAAAGCTTCAGCAACCTTCTACATGGCAATAGGCAGCAAACTATGGCCTGAAAAAAGCTATGGCATCCAAAGTATGGAAGCTAGGTCTGCTGCATAGAGCGGACGACTGGGACTGTCATCATCATCATCATGTGCCCTGCCGAATGGCGTTGGCGATCATGACTCTCCACACGAATCTATCTCCTGTCGTTGCAAGTACATCTCCCACCCTCTCTTGTCTTCAGACACCCTGCAACTCTGTCCAATGTTTTCTCCGTGAGTCTACCTGGTGTTTTCTTTCCATCCAGCTTTCCTGTTTTGACCAGGTGTTCTAATTCCCCTTTCCTCATAATATGTTCTATAAATGTTGCTTGTCTTTTCCTAACCTTTTATTTATATTAATGATCTTCTTGTGTCTGCTTCATTCAAGACTGTCTCGTTTGTTTTCTTTGCTACTGGGAGTGTACTGCAGAGTTTTCAGGATGCACAATAGAACAAAAACACCTAGACATCATCAGCAAGAGATCAAATATAATACTCCACTTCCATTCACCAATGTAAATGATTTTGATGAACTCACAAACATAATAATAAATAATAATGATAACAATGATAATAATACTATATATATACATGTATATATATTTATATACATATCATATACATACATACATACATACATAATATATATATATATATATATATATATATATATATATATATATATATATATATATATGGTCGACTATCGTGGTCGATAAAGTCCAGCCTAGAACTTTATTTGTGTACCCTCTTGTGGGATCTCAGGCCAAAGTCTGGTGCACACAGGCGGCCGCACACTGGACACAAAATGGAATGCTCTGCAGAACTGGTTCTGCCTTTATTGCTGTACACTTTTCCACTTGGCTGCTTCGTCTTTCATTTTCATAAGTTTCTGTTCACTTGCGAATAGCTTGCCTCCATTGAGACCTGTTTGTGGCCATGATTTCCCATTGCTCTTCATCAGTGTCACATTTCTTGAGTGATTTTTTAGGGGTGTCTTTGTAGCGAAGCTTTGGCCGTCCACTTGGTCGATGGCCCTTTACCAGTTCACCGTAGAAGAGCCGCTTTGGAAGCCTGTTATCCTGCATGCGCACGAGATGTCAAGACTATCTTAGCTGGGACTGTGTTAACAGTGCATCTATGCTTGGAATCCAAATCACACACAGGACAGATGGAGGTATCTTCAATACTCAACGCCTGAAAGCAAAGACTAAGACCGTGTTGTACCATTAGATTTTTAAGATACGTCGGAGGCAGCGCTGGTGAAACTGATCTATTAGCTTGACATGCCTACGGTAGAAAGTCCAGGGCTCGCATCTATACAGCAATGCACTTAGGACTACTGCTCATTATACTGCGCACTTCGTCTCCAGTTTCAAGTCCCTTTCGTTCCATACTCGCTTGTGGAGTCTGCCATAGGAAGCATTTGCCTTAGCGATGCGGTTGGATACCTCCTTATCGAGACTGTTGGAACAGGAGAGACTGCTACCAAGATAGGTGTAGGAGTCAACATTGTTAAGGATCTTTATTTCAGGCATGTTTGCTGTTGATCCTTTCGCAGGTTGAAACATAATTTCAGCCTTCTTGACGTTTATTGTGAGTCCAAAGCGCTTAGTTGCGACAGACAGAGAATCTGTAAGTGTTTGAAGGACGTCTTCAGAGGGGCAACGATAGCACAGTCATATGCATACAGGAGGTCACGAACAAGTGCAGTGATTTAATGACTTTAGTCTTTGCTTTCAGGCGTTGAGTATTGAAGATACCTCCATCTGTCCTGTGTGTGATTTGGATGCCTGGATCTGAATATCATGCTGAAAAGGAAGCTGAAGAGTGTTGAAGCAAGAACGCATCCTTACTTGACTCCATTAGTGACTGGGAACTCGTCATCTTCACTACCGTTGACTAATCTTGTGTTCATGCCATCGTAAAAGCATCTGATTATTTTGTACCATCTTGGGAGGGATTCCAATTCGGGGAATTATGTTCCACAGTCCTGGGCGTGACACTGTGTCGAACGCCTTGGTGAGATCGACAAAGAGGATGTAGAGATCCATATTTTCTCTTGGATCTGTCTTGCAGCGAATATCTTGTCGACTGTCCCTCTGTTCTGGCGAAAACCACACTAGCTTTCTGGTACTGTCTCATCAAGAAGATGGGCATTCAACTCGTTAAAAATGACCTTGGAGAGGATCTTGCTTGCAATGCTCAAAAGGGAGATCCCACGATAGTTGTCACAGCTGGACTTGTCACCTTTGCCTTTATACAGGTGCATTATTTTGGCATCTTTCAGATCTTGGGGTAAACAGCCATCTTCCCAGCACGTACAAAGGAACTTAGTAAACTTCTATATCAGCGGCTGACCACCTGCTTTAAAACTTCAGGCGGAATACCATCGGAGTCTGCAATTGCTTCTGCCTCCTCATTCTCCGTGGGCGGTTCGTCAAGTTACATATGTAGGGTTCTTGCTGGGATCTCTTCAATGACACTGGGTTCAATCGATGAAAGCCAGTGCTCGAAGTGTTCGGAGCATCTCTTATCTATTGCCTCATTATCTGTGAGGAACTCACCCTGCAGGTTCCGGATTGGGGCTGCACTTCTCTGTGGTGGCCCATACATCTCCCTCAAGATGGAGTAGAAGAGCTTGGCATGTTTTGGGTCAGCATAATCCTGGATCTCCTCTGCCTTTTTTTCCACCATACATCCTTCATAGAGCGCAACAGTTCTGAACTTTTCCTCTGAGATGGTGGAACTTGTCCCGCTTTGAGTCAGACTATTTGTCCACTAGCCAATTCTTGTGTGCAGTATACTTCTCAGCAAGAAGACTTCGAATTTTCAGAATCGTCGTCATTAAACCAATCCTGATGATGTCTTCTGAGGACGTCTATAGTCTCTTTGGCGGCGGTGTCAACTTCATTTCTTAATTTAGCCCAGTTTTCTTCTGTCTCTCCTTTGGTGAAGGCAGCTTGCTCAAGACGCCTTGAGAGTTCATTCTGTAACGTAAGGAAACTGTTATGCCAGTGTTATTGATTTTCCGAATATCCAGTTTTATTGGAGGTTTCTTGCCCTGGGGCCTTCTTTTTCTTCACACATGGAGGTTCACCTTTGATCTGAATTGAATGTGGTCTGTGGAGCATTCGGTACCTCTCAATGCTCTGGTGATCACGTTGCCTGCAGATGATAAAATCTATTTGATGCTAGTGCTCTGATCTTTGATGCATCCATGTGGTTTTGTTAGCATCGTTCAGTTGGAAGAATGTATTCGTGACTAAGATATTGTGTTGGGAGCATAGTGAAAGCAGAAGTTCGCCATTTGAGTTCTCATGACTAATCCCATACTGACCAGTAATGCAGCCCATCTGTATGATTTGAGCTGATTCTCGCGTTGAAATCCCCCAGGATGATCAACATATTACCTGAAGGTACGTTGTATACAGCTTCATCAAGCTGGTGGTAGAAGGCTTCTTTGTTTTCATCTTGGTTTGTCATGGTGGTGGCAAAGACACTTACCAATGTAGCATATGCATTGTCTGATAAAGGGAGCCTCATAATCACGATTCTGTCATTGATGCCCTGGGGCTGTGACTCAAGTTGAGAGACGAGAGGGGTTCTTACTGCAAAGACAACATCTCCTTCCTTTCAGCTCTGCGACCTGACCAGTGTATAGTACGAGTATATCCTTATCCAACCTCGCTTAATTGACCCTTGTCTAAAAATCTTGTCTCGCTGAGGGCAGCAATGTCAACTTTGTATCTTTGGAGCTCTCGTGTTAGTAAGGCGGTTCTTCTTTCTGGTCGGTTGGTCTCTTTTCTATCTAGGAGAGTTCGCACGTTCCAAGCAAAAACAATCAAGGGCTTAGCAGTCTGTTTCCGTTGGCGGTAGTCTGTCCAAACCCAGAGATTCTTAGCACCCTCTGCTCCTTTCCCTGTCTGCCTTCTAATTGAACAGTGGTTCCAGAGCCGCTGGGGACTGAGGGCCATTGTTTACATGTCTCTGTCATGTTTGTGAGGGGGGTTGGTGCTAGGTGCCATGCGCGTATGTAAGTTGCTGTTGTTTGCGCACAGCCTCAACAACTCCACCTGCCTTCATAGGTCCAGGGCAAACCGAGGTAAGACAGCTGTTCTCATAGGAGACACATACGGCTGAACAGTAGATGACCAATAATACAATAATAACAATAATAATAATAATAATAATAATGATAATAGTAATAAGCATCATCATCATCATCATCACAACATTTATAAGGCGCCAAATCTTGATTGAAAAATCAAAGCAAGGTGCACACTGTCATTATTCACCGAACAGTCACCCGACAATGACCAAAACTACAGGGCACAAACAATACGCAAACTGGGAGTGGGAAGACAGGTCAGTGGGGAGTGTAACCCATAATCCAAGTCGTCATCCTCCCTCTCACCACACACAAGCACACTCACTTACACACACACACACACATACACGGAGTGCCTTCCCTTGGCCGGCTACCAGCAAAACAGAATGTCCTGTAACGGGTCAAACAACTCGTGATTATCACAAAGAACATCTACTATGCCTGTGGTAGGCTGCCGACTAGTTTGGAGGCTATGCTCAACGTTTTGCTTCAATAAATGACATTGTCATCCTTCAAAGTGAAAGGGAAAAGGCACACCAAGTAGCCTACAGGTCAGCCATTTTTTTGCACAGGATAAGGGTCGCTGTAGTGTCCAGTAACGCCGTAAATGCCCATCACAGGTAGACAGGGACAGGAGGAGGGCTGAGACACATGGACGGACACAGGAACAGAGGACAGGTGAAGTGTCTTCTTCCTCTTCAAATATATTTCTACCTACTCCGCCAAGTCTGTTTTATGACACAGATACTGCTATGAACTTTGACCTCGTCAAGTTTCCTTGTGACAGTCAGAGGCCAACCCCGCGTCTGTTACTGGAGCGTGCACGACAACAAGAAGTGTTGAGCTAGAATATATACACAGGACGACACAGACCGACAGCAAGTGAGAGTTAGTTAAAACAACGTTATTGCAGAAACTGGGTCATATGTTTGTGAGAGTCAACAACACGATGAAACCAGTGGTGACGGAAACAGGGCGTGCAAGGTGACACAACATTAACTCATCATCATCGTCATCATCATCATCATCATCATCAGCATGTGCCCTGCCGCCTGGCGTTGGCGATTATGGCCCTCCCTATGAATCTGTCTCTTGTCGCTGCAAGTACATCTCCCACCCTCTCTGTCCTCAGCCACTCTGAAAGTCCGTCCAATAATTTTCTCCCTGAGTTTACCTGGTGTTCTTTCTGTCCAGCTTTCCTGTTGTGACTGGGTGCTCTAATTTCTCTTTCCTTATAAAATGTCAGTCAATCAATCAGTCAGTCAGTCTGTCAGTCAGTCAGTCAGTCAGTCAGTCAGTTAGTCAATCAATCAATCAGTCAGTCAGTCAGTAGATCGACTAACCGACCAACCGACCAATGAACGAATGAATGAATGAATGAATGAATGAATCAATCAATCAATTTATACATATACACCAGATGAAAACAAAGATGGAAAGTGGGAAAGAATTAAAAAAAAAGTTGGAGAGAGCACAACGACTTTTATGTAAGAAAAGACAGAGAATGGGGACAGAGAATGGGGACAATGATCAAAGAGAAGACGTTGTAGAGTACAGGTTCACGTATGTAACACAGAACAACGTGGAGAACAGGGACACACGTGTAACAGAGAACAGTGCATAAGGACAGCGAGAATTACCTAGGACATCACAGTGTGTAAGAACAAGAATGATTATCAAAGGGAGCATAGTACAGAGAACGGAGACAGACAGAATAAGGTAGTAAACAGGGACACTTATCAAAGACAGGACAGTTAGAAAACAGGGACACTTATCAAAGACAGGACAGCTAGAGAACAGGGACGCTTATCAAAGAGAGGACAGTCAGAAAACGGGGTCACTTATCAAAGAGAGGACAGCTAGAGAACAGGGACACTTATCAAAGAGAGGACAGTTAGAAAACAGGGACACTTATCAAAGACAGGACAGCTAGAGAACAGGGACACGTATCAAAGAGAGGACAGTCAGAAAACGGGGACACTTATCAAAGAGAGGACAGCTATAGAGCAGGGACACTTATCAAAGAGAGGACAGTTAGAAAACAGGGACACTTATCAAAGAACAGTGTAGAGAACAGGGACATTTATCAAAGAACAGTGTAGAGAACAGGGACACGTATCAAAGAACAGTGTAGAGAACAGGGACACTCATCAAAGAACAGTATAGAGAACAGGGACGCTTATTAAAGATAGAACAGTATAGAGAACAGGGGCACTTAGTAAAAACAGTGTAGAGAACAGAGACATTTATCAAAGAACAACGTAGAGAACAGTGACACTTATCAAAGAACAGTGTAGAGAACAGAGACATTTATCAAAGAACAACGTAGAGAACAGGACACCTATCAAAGAACAGTGTAGAGAACAAAGACATTTATCAAAGAACAATGTAGAGAACAGACATTTATCAAAGAACAGTGTAGAGAACAGAGACACTTATCAAAGAACAGTGTAGAGAACAGACACTTATCAAAGAACAGTGTAGAGAACAGAGACACTTATCAAAGAACAGTGTAGAGAACAGAGACACTTATCAAAGAACAACGTAGAGAACAGTGACACTTATCAAAGAACAGTGTAGAGAACAGAGACACTTATCAAAGGACAGTGTAGAGAACAGAGACACTTATCAAAGGACAGTGTAGAGAACAGTGACACTTATCAAAGAACAGTGTAGAGAACAGAGACACTTGTCAAAGAACAGTGTAGAGAACAGAGACACTTATCAAAGAACAACGTAGAGAACAGTGACACTTATCAAAGAACAGTGTAGAGAACAGAGACACTTATCAAAGGACAGTGTAGAGAACAGACACTTATCAAAGAACAGTGTAGAGAACAGAGACACTTATCAAAGAACAGTGTAGAGAACAGAGACACTTATCAAAGAACAGTGTAGAGAACAGACACTTATCAAAGAACAGTGTAGAGAACAGAGACACTTGTCATAGAACAGTGTAGATAACAGAGACACTTATCAAAGAACAGTGTAGAGAACAGTGACACTTGTCATAGAACAGTGTAGAGAACAGAGGCACCTATCAAAGAACAGTGTAGAGAACAGAGACACTTATCAAAGAACAGTGTAGAGAACAGAGGCACCTATCAAAGAACAGTGTAGAGAACAGAGACACTTGTCAAAGAACAGTGTAGAGAACAGACACTTATCAAAGAACAGTGTAGAGAACAGGGACACTTATCAAAGAGCAGTGTAGAGAACAGGGACACTTATCAAAGAGCAGTGTAGCGAACAGAGACACTCATCAAAGAACAGTATAGAGAACAGGACACTTATCAAAGAACAGTGCAGAGAACAAGATGCTTATCAAAGAACAGTGTAGAGAACAGAGACACTTATCAAAGAACAGCTTAGAGAACAAAAACATTTATCAAAGAAAGAGCAGTGTAGAAAAGAGGCACACTTTTCTAGGAGAAAAAAGCGTAGAGAAGAAAGATACTGGACCAAGAAAGAATAGCGTAAAGAATAGGGACACATATCTAAAGACAGAAAAATGAACAGAACATGGAAACTTATCTGCGTTCTTGATTGATCTGGTGAAGACCATCTCTAGATTAGGAAGCGCAGACTTCGGCACTAAAACAAACTTGATTCGCAGGAAGGCCGACTGGCCCGTCATATTGCCCACTGTCCACTCAAATGTCATAACCACTCCAGGATTGCTGAATGTTTTTCCATCCCACCCATGAAACTTAGGGAAAACTAACCTTGAAACTGTCTGCAGAGTATCGGCATAGTATTTTCTTTCGGAAACATCGAAGCTTACTGCCTGGGTAAAGACCGCACATCTGGTGTAATATGAAACCTGAGTCGCGTATGGGAAGGCAGTTTCATCATCATCAGACAACGCCGATGACAACAGAGCTGGTCAGAGTGCTCTTTTGTCATGTTCAACACCATCTCCCCGTCCCCCGCCGGCAGACGGACTTTGTCCAGTTCTTGAGCGAGGCAGTGTAAGACAAAAGACGAATTGACATAAACATCGGGGCGTTGTGTCTCAGAGGGGTGCAATGAGCTGATATTGTGAGCTGTTTTCATAGTGCCATTGATGGTGGTGCTGTGTGTCTCCACTCCTGACTCTCCCCAAACGCTTCCATAAAGGGATTCAACTTCTGTGAACGTTTCATTTATGGAAGCTTCTGAATCAGTGAAGGAAGTGCTCAACGAAGCCTTAAGCATCCGAATTATTGACTTCAGTTGTGACATAAATCCTTTACCGAACATTGAATGGAACAATTTGTTACCGAAACTTGAATCGCCTACAAAAACATAACCATTGTCACCATGCGTGTGTTTGTTCATATGAGTAATGTTGGCAGTGACTTCATCTCCTGGAACACTGTCTGCAGCTGCCAAGTGAGTGACACCATCACTAAAGCTGTTAACAGCCCATGCAGAACCAGGACCAGTACTCGATGAGCTCGCAGCATTCTTTTGAAGGAAGTGGCCCCAGTCTGTATGGTTAGTATTTTCAAAACCATCAGCACGTGTCTCAATATTAGCATAGAATCTAGAAAGAGATTTAGTGTCCTCCTGACTAAAACTATGGGCTTGTTCAGTTACATGCTGACTGAGACTACGCGTACGTTTAGTGGTAACTGTCCTAAAAGTGTCCGCGTGTGACTGACTGTCAAGTACAGAACCGAGATTAGTCTTCATCTTTTCATTCACGGTGTAAGAACGTAGATTGGCATGAGCAGTGAAATGACTGGAACTGATAGTGCTATTGGAAGTAAGACGACTAGGAATAACCGTGCTATCAGAAGTGAGACCACTGGAAGTGACAACGTTAATGGAAGTGAGAGTATGGGAAGTGATGGTAGTATTAGCAAAATTATTGGAACTGACAGAGTGGAAACCATCATAAATGTCATTGGACCGGTTAATGAGCCAGCCTAGATCACCAGTGTCCCTGATGGCTCTTCTAGCTGACGGTAGGGGCTTGTTCTCTGCCACTGGAGCAGCGTGAGCACAGTGCCTTCCCTTTGTGTATCTTGGAAAGCTGGATGGACTTGCTGGACCATCCACTGCTGCTGACTCATTGCTGACACTGTGCTGCTGCTGGTCACTGCTTGCATCACGTCCATTGTGCTGGTGATGGTTACCATGGCATCAGTTTTTCTCGTACCCATTGTGCTGGTGATGGTTACCATGGTCAGTTTCTCGTCCATTGTGCTGGTGATGGTTACCATGGTCAGTTTCTGTCCATTGTGCTGGTGATGGTTACCATGGTCAGTTTCTCGTCCATTGTGCTGGTGATGGTTACCATGGTCAGTTTCACGTCCATTGTGCGGGGGCATGGTAGACTGGTTACCATGGTCAGTTTCACGTTCATCGTGCTGGTGATGTTCACCACTGTGAGCTTTACATCCATTGCGTTGGTGATGGTCACTTCTGCTTGCATCAAGTCCATTGTGCTGGTTATAGTCCCTGCTGCCTGCATCTCGTCCGTTACGCCGGTGATGATCACCACTGGCTGAATCACGTTCATTGTGCTGGTGGTGGTCACGTACGTTGTGCTGGTCATAGTCACCACTGTCTTGTTCACCGTGCTGGTCACCATTGTCACGTCCATTGTGCTGGAGATGGGTATCACTATCATGTCCATTGGGCTGGCAATGGTCACCACTGTGATGTTCATTGTGCTGGTGATCGTCACCACGGTCATATTCATTCTGTTGGTGATCGTCACCACTGTCCGATTTACGTGCACTGTGTTGATGATGGTCACCTATGGCAACAGCGGTCAATGTGATTTCGGACGTGTCACTAGTGGTTTCAGCACTGTGAGCAATAGTCATTGTGGTTTCAGTCCTATGGCTAGTGGTCAGTATGCTGGTCAAGCAGAGCACCCGAATCAACATGTCAGCAGGCCGTACCTTGGAAGAGGAGAGAACGGTCATGATGATCTCACTGTCTTGTTTTCATCATCACATGAGAACTCACCGCTATACACACAAGCTTTTTCTGCAATAGGAATACAGGAGGAATCAGTACAGACTGCAATAAGAAAGATAAGAAAATTATTGGGGGCATCGGTAGTGACCTCCCCCACCCCCCACACACATCACACACACACACACACACACACACACACACAACACACACACACACACACACACACACACACACACACACACACATACAAACACACACACGCACACATACAAACACACACACACACACACACTTAAAGTCTAAAATAACCATACATGTAATGGGTGAAAATAAAACATACATCATGCACCTGTAGATACTTGTACAGTATCCATACCATATATCGACGTGGAAATTTCAGCGAGGAGGAGAGAAATGCGAAAGACATTTGAAACTGAAACAAGAATGTCTAGCAGCATGTACATGGGCATACCAAAGGACATCTCAAGAGAGCGGATGGTGAGGATGCAGTGACCAGGGGTGGGGGTGGGGGTGGAGTGGGAGTAGGGACAGAAGAAATACGGAGGTCGGCACGAAATGTATGTACTTGGGCCTGTAGACCTAGATATATACACTAGTATGTGCATCATACCTGTACATGGACTGGAATCTGTTAATCTTCATACATATATTGGGAACTGCGCGTTTTCATAGGAACACTGAGACCTGCAGACCTTCATACATATATTGGGACCTGTTGACTTTCATACATATATTGAGACTTGTTGACCTTCATGCATACACTGGGACCTGTAGACCATACATGCACTAGGACCTGTTGACTTTCATGTATACATTAGGACTTGTAGAACATACATACACTGAGATCTGTTGACTTTCATACATACATTGAGACCTGTTGACCTTCACGCATACACTGGGACCTGTAGACCATACACACTGGGACCTGTTGACTTTCATGCATACATTAGGACTTGTAGACCATACATACACTGAGACCTGTTGACTTTCATGTATACATTAGGACTTGTAGACCATACATACATTGAGACTTGTTGACCTTCATGCATACACTTGGACCTGTAGACTTTCATATATACATTGGGACCTGTAAACCTTCATATACACTGAAATCTCTAGACCTTTATACATACACTGGGACCTGTAGACCTTCATACATACACTGGCACCAGTAAACTTTCATATACACTGAAATGTGTAGACCTTTATACATACACTGGGACATGAAGACCTTCATACATACACTGGGACCTGTAGACCTTCATACATACACTGGCACCAGTAAACTTTCATATACACTGAAATGTGTAGACCTTTATACATACACTGGGACATGAAGACCTTCATACATATACTGGGACCTGTAGACCTTCATACATACGCTGGGACTTGTAGACCTTCATACATACACTGACATTTCTACACTACGACCTCTTGACCTTTGTACATTCACTGGGACCTGTTGACCTTCATACATACACTGGGACCTGTAGACATTCATACATACACTGAAATCTCTACACTACGACCTCTTGATCTTCATACATACACTGGGACCTGTAGACCTTCATACATACACTGGGACCTGTTGACTTTCATACATACACTGGGACCTGTAGACCTTCAAACATACGCCGAAAATCTGTAGACCTTTATACATACACTGAAATCTCTAGACCTTCATACATACACCGGGACCTGTAAGCCTTCGTGCATACACTGAGACCTGTAAACCTTCATACATACACTGAGACCTGTAAACCTTCATACATACACTGAAATCTCCAGACCTTGAGACATACACTGGACCTGTAGACCCTTCATATATACACTGGGACCTGTACATCTTCACACACTATGGGACCTGTAGACCTTCATACATACACTAGGACCTGTACATCTTCATACACTGGGACCTTCGACCTTCATACACTAGGACCTGTAGACCTTACATACAATACACTGGGACCTGTAGACCTTCGTACATACACTGGGACCTGTACATCTTCATGCACTGGAACCTGTCGACCTTCATACACTGGACCTGTAAACTTTCATTCATACACTGAAATCTCTAGACCTTATACATACACTGGGACCTGTAGACCCTCATGCATACACTTGGACCTGTAGACCTTCATACATACACTGGGACCTGTAGATCTTCACACATACATTGGGATCTGTACACGTTCAGATATACACTGGGACCCTAGACCTTCATACATATACACTGAAATCTGTAGACCTTCAAACATACACTAGGACCTGTAGACATCCATACATACACTGGCACCTGTAGACATCCATACATACACTGGGACCTGTAGACATCCATACATACACTGGCACCTGTAGACATCCATACATACACTGGGACCTGTAGACATCCAAACATACACTGGCACCTGTAGACATCCATACATACACTGGGACCTGTAGACATCCATACATACACTGGGACCTGTAGACATCCATACATACACTGGGACCTGTAGACATCCATACATACACTGGGACCTGTAGACATCCATACATACACTGGGACCTGTAGACATCCATACATACACTGGGACCTGTAGACATCCATACATACACTGGGACCTGTAGACATCCATACATACACTGGGACCTGTAAACCTTCGGATATACACTGAAATCTCTAGACCTTTCTACGTGCACTGGGACATGTAGACCTTCAAACGTACACCCGGACCTGTAGACCTTTAAACATACATCCAGACCTGTAGACCTTTAAACACACACCCAGACCTGTAGACCTTTAAACACACACCCAGACTTGTAGACCTTTAAACATACACTCGGAGCTGTAGACCTTCAAACATACACTGGGACAAGTAGACCTTCAAACACACACTGGGACCTGTAGATCTTCAAACACACACTGGGACCTGTAGACCTTCAAACACACACTGGGACCTGTAGATTCCATACACTGGAATCTGTGCACCTTCATACATACATTGGGATCTATACATCTTCATACATTGGGATGTGTGCATCTTTATACACTGGAACTGTACACCTCCATACACTGGGAACTATACATCTTCATACACTGGGACCTGTACATCTTCATACACTGGGACCTGTACATCTTCATACACTGGGATCTGTACATCTTCACATACTGGGATCTGTACACCTTCATACATACACTGGAATATGTACGTCTTCACACACTGGAACCTGCACATCTTCATGCACTGGAAACATGTACATCTTCATACACTGGAACCTGCACATCTTCATGCACTGGAACATGTACATCTTCATACACTGGAAAATGTACATCTTCATACACTGGAACCTGCACATCTTCACACACTGGAACATGTACATTTTCATACACTGGAACCTGCACATCTTCACACACTGGAACCTGCACATCTTCATACATTGGAACATGTACATCTTCATACACTGGAACATGTACATCTTCATGCACTGGAACATGTACATCTTCATGCACTGGAACCTGCACATCTTCATACACTGGAACATGTACATCTTCATACACTGGAACATGTACATCTTCATACACTGGAACCTGCACATCTTCACTTACTGGAACCTGCACATCTTCATACACTGGAACATGTACATCTTCACACACTGGAACCTGCACATCTTCATACACTGGAACATGTACATCTTCATGCACTGGAACATGTACATCTTCATGCACTGGAACATGTACATCTTCATACACTGGAACCTTGCACATCTTCACACATTGGAACCTGCACATCTTCATACACTGGAACATGTACATCTTCATGCACTGGAACATGTACATCTTCATACACTGGAACCTGCACATCTTCACACACTGGAACCTGCACATCTTCATACACTGGAAAATGTACATCTTCATACACTGGAGCCTGCACATCTTCATACACTGGAACATGTACATCTTCATACACTGGAACCTGCACATCTTCATGCACTGGAACCTGCACATCTTCACACACTGGAACCTGCACATCTTCATGCACTGGAACCTGCACATCTTCATGCACGGGAACACACGCATTCAAGATGGCGGAGACTCCTAACTTGTAACATTTCAGCAGTCAAGAGATAATATGGATTAGTCCAATATGACCAGGACGAGAAGAGTCCGCCTTGTTCAACAGAAACAAGAAGTTACGTCAGCGGGAACAGCCGATCAGGAGAAGCCAACGGAGAAGCCAACGACCAACAACGAGGGAGAAGTGACCGAAAGGCAGAGACTATCTCCACAAATGGCGCGTCGACCGCGGTTACCACGGGCACGCAGAGTGAGACAACTCACACCACACCTGTACTCAGCTCTGCGGAACTCGTGAGTACAATTGTTGACCTCAGAAACATCATATTAGATCTGCGCCAGCAAGTTAATTCCTTAGAAAGGTCTGTGCATGCGCAGATCGAGGCCCGGTCGACAGCAACCGCCACCATTAAGATCACCAGGAACGGCCAGACACAGACAGATCTCCATGACACAAATCCCACGTACGCAGACGTTCTTAAACAAAAACACACACGCAGGCAGGACGATCAACAGCCACAAAAATCAAACGAAACAAAATGTAGCAGGAATAACTCAAAGCAAGTGAAAACAGAGCCCGAGAAGAAAACCAAAGAAACATCATATTAGATCTGCGCCAGCAAGTTAATTCCTTAGAATTTTTGACGTTATTTGCAGCTTGCGTACGGTGGACTTTTGTTTTGCAGTTACGCCTACATTTTTTTGAACGGCTTCAGCGTAGGTCTTGATCTGCGGAGACGGAGTTGGCCGTGAATGTGACGAGACAGTCTGAGTGCCAACGGACACACAGACCGCCTTGGTATTGTACTGCATCCCCGCCCCACAGCCCATTGCTCGGATATGGTTGTTGAGGAGCATTTCCAACTTTTCAATTTTTTCGGATAGTGACATTATTGTAGCTTTTAAGTCACTCACATTTGATAAAACGCCAGACTGCTTATCAGGAGCGGATGTTTTTCTGTACAACCACTGTGCACTGGAGCTTCTGAGGACATAACACTTAACAGCCGAATGACTGCAACACGTAGCAGTTTTATACTTGAGTTTGAATAGGGCATTTGCTACTGTACGCATATGCAACCGCCTACTTGATAGCGCCGTCAGTGACTCAGTCAGTTATGTCACGGTCATCAGTCATGTCAATCTTTCCGTTGTATTATGTTGATGTTATCTATCAGTGACATCCCCAACATCCACTGTCGTATGGACAATTCACAGCAGGCTTTGTGAGTGTATGTTTGAATTTTCTTCTTTCCTATCTTCAGCTGTTCAATCCACCAAGTTCTCTATGGTAATTAAGTATAGGCTACAGTTTAAGTCATTATGACCTAGGCTAAAAGGTTGGCAGAATGTTTTAAAGGTCTGGCAACCGATCCGACATGAAAGGTCAGGCAATCTTTTTCTTTTTCTTTTTTGTGTTCGTCCATAAACTGAGTTCAAACTACCTGACGTACAAGAACGAGCTTCAAACCTCCAGTGCCTTCTTGTTACTTCGCTCCACAAGAACCGTACGTTATGCCCCACCTGTACAATCTGACAAAACACTCCCACTAACGACATGTGTGATTCTGACAATGCTCCTGGCATCGGGAGATATTCACCCAAACCTAGGCCCTTCTGTGTACCCCTGCGGCATGTGCGAACGCCCAGTGACCTGGTCAAATGATGGGGTTTGTTGCGATGAGTGCGATATCTGGCACCACCGATCATGCATCGAAATGTGCAGCAAAGACTTCAGCGTCCTAAACCGCTCCAACGTACAATGGTACTGCTGCAAGTGTGAGACTCTAAATATCTCCTCTTTCTCATATAGAAGTTACGAAATCTGCCCGAGCTATTATGACCCCATATCTGAAGAAAATCTCTCAGCAGACTCATATCACGGACCTTTCAATCCTCTCCAAGCTAGTAGCCCAATCTCTAACCCAAAGACACCAAACACCTTAAATCAAACTGAAACAAACTACCCAAGTCCCGTGCAGAAAGCAACAAACTCTACACAGCGAAGCAAAACACTAGGTTCCACTTCCAGCTCCAGTGACACACCTCCCAAGAAGGATAGCAACAACTTGCGAATCCTAACAATCAACCTAGACAGCATAAATAACAAAACCTCTGAGTTTAGCGCAATCCTGGACTATGTAAAACCAGACGTGGTATGTGCCACTGAGACGTGGCTGAAAGGAGTAAAACCCGGCAGACCCCCGTCAAAGGATGCGATCCTGGACTCTGAGGTTTTCCCATCCAACTACAGGCCCTATAGGAATGACCGAGGCACACTGGGCGGGGGCGTCTTCGTACTTGTACATGAAGACATTGTTGCAACGGAGCACCCCGAATTTGTCACGGAATGTGAAATCAACTGGGCAAAAATCAAAATTAAAGGTAAACGTGACACACACATCGCCTCCTACTACATGCCCCACAGAGAAAAACGTCACCTAGATGGACTTGACGCATCGCTGCAGAAAGTAAACGACAAAGACAAAGAAATAATTGTGTGTGGGGACTTTAACTGTCCAGACATTGACTGGGAATCTGGATCAGTCCACCCAGGCGCCAGCGACAGAACAGTGCAGGAAAGGCTTGTGGACATAGCCAACAAGTTCCACCTGACCCAAATCCACGACCAACCAACCCGCATGGAGAGTCGTCTCGACTTAGTTTTTACCACAAATCCATCATTGGTAAAGGCATCCAGTAACATCCCCGGACTGTCAGATCACTCAGCTGTAATAACAGACATCTGCCTAGAGCCTTTTCGAACAAGACAGAAGCCTAGGAAACGCTTTCACTTTAATAAAACGAATAGGAAGGCCCTAAAGCACGAAGCGGAGGAAATATCTACCAACATCTTATCGGCAGATAACACCAGTGATATAGAAAGCCTGTGGAGCACCTTCAAGAAAGAACTGATCACGGCCATAGAAGCCCATGTTCCCTCTTCAACCACAGGAACTCGACACCGACTTCCCTGGCTTAACCGACGTCTAAAAAAACTGGTGAAGAAAAAGAAGCGACTATACAGACAAGCCAGAAGAACAAAGAACTGGACGAACTACCGCTTCATTCAGAAAGAATGCCGAAAGCAGTTCAGGCAGGCTGAGTGGACCTTTCTCAGAAACAGCATTGAGGAAGGACTGTCACAAAACAATTCAAAGCCTTTCTGGAGCTATATAAAATCAAAGAAGAGGGACAACATCGGCATAGCTCCACTGAAATCCAGAGGCACACTCTACAGCGATGCCAGATCCAAGGCGGACACCCTCCTAAAACAGTTCTCATCAGTCTTCACCCAAGACACTTCCCAGTCCCCACTACCCAAGCTACACCAGTATAGGCTAATTGCTGACCTGACAATAAGGAAAGAGGGAGTGGAGAAGTTACTTCGAAATATCCGAACCTCAAAGGCCCCTGGACCAGACAGATACCCAACATGGTACTCAAAGAGTGTGCAGCCGAACTAGCACCAGGTCTATCAAAAATTTTCCAGACGTCCGTGGACACAGGAACTCTCCCAGCCGACTGGAGGAAAGCTAACATCACCCCAGTCTTCAAAAAGGGAGACAAGCACCAACCAAAAAACTATCGACCGGTCTCCCTAACATCTGTACCATGCAAACTGCTTGAGCATATTATCTGCAAGCACCTCCTCGACCATCTGGAGAAAGAAAAGATATTGACAAACCTCAACCATGGCTTCAGGACTGGTTTCTCATGCGAAACCCAGCTCATCACAACCCTTCACGACCTCTGCAGAAATTTCGACCAGGGGAAACAGACCAACATGGCTATACTTGACTTTTCAAAAGCCTTCGATACAGTCCCCCACTCCAAACTTCTGTACAAACTGAGAAGTTACGGCATTTCTGGGCCCCTGCATAGTTGGTTGGACCATTTCCTAACCAGAAGGCTCATGAAGGTAGTGGTGGATGGTGAAGAGTCAAAGGAAGTGACTGTGGACTCGGGAGTACCTCAAGGTACCGTGCTAGGACCCTTACTGTTCCTCTGTCACTTGAACGACCTTCCAGACTGTGTCAAGTCGCAGGATCGTTTGTTCGCTGATGACTGCCTCCTGTACCGACCAATCACTTGCCAACAGGACCATCACACCCTGCAGTCTGATCTTAAGGAGCTGGAGAAGTGGGCTCATCTATGGGGCATGAGGTTTAATGCAAAAAAATGCTACATCCTCAGCATCAGACCCAGGTAATCACACTTCTACATGCTAAACAACGAGATCCTGCAGCAAGTTCCCTGCAATCCATACCTCGGAGTCACCCTCATTGACGAACTCAAATGGACGGCACACATTGACACCATCGTCAAGAAAGCAAGTTCGACCCTGGGGTTCTTACGAAGGAATCTACGCTGCTGCCCAGCTCAAAGTAGGCGCACAGCGTACATCTCCCTGGTGAGATCAACCCTTGAGTACAGTTCGTCAGTGTGGGACCCGTTCCTCCAGAGGGATGTTGATAGGCTGGAGAGCATCCAGAGGCGTGCGGCTCGCTTCATCACCCAGAATTACAAAGACCGCACCCCTGGATGCATCACAACCATTCTGAAGCAGCAGAATTTACCACTACAGCAGACCAGGAGGAAGGAGCAACGCCTTACCCTGTTCTTCAAGATCGTCAGGGGGGAAATCCCAGCCATACCAGCAGAGCAGTTTCTCAGACCTGTGGCCAAATCAAAAAGGAAAATCATACCACGCTTAGAGAAGGACCACGAAACAACTAATATAGTATCAACCATGGCCAGAAACAACAACAGGTGCTTCGTGGTTGAACGCTCAAACACCACCACATTTAGGAATTCTTTCTTCCCTCGAACGACAACAGAGTGGAATGGTCTGCCAGACGATATCATCTCCTTATCGTCGGCACACCAGTTCAGGATGGCTGTGTCTGGCCTCAGATGCAGCCCAAAACCAGCCTGCTGAACGAGGAGGGGGCCCCAGGACCATACTAGATGGTGCTGGGGATCGGCTAGGCCAGCTGATTATACCAACTTTAAGCTGAAGTGAAGCCTGCCGACGGTCAGTCCCCCCCCCCCCCCCCCCCAAAAAAAAAAAAAAAAAAAAAATCTCTCTTTTTTTAAAATCCTGTGTGCTCTCCCCCAGTTTTTCCCCCGTTGGCGCGTATATCCAGAATTGGATTCTTGCGACGTCTACACATCAAGATCAAGATCATCATGACATCAAAAAAGCTAAAGACGTCACATCACAGCGCAAACATGCAACGTCACACCGTCCGCAGATATCAGAACAACATAAAAAGAACCACGACCTTCCGTATGTTCTGACTGTCCACGATTCGGTGTTGAGAGATGTAAACTCAAGAAGACTGGGACGATCTTACGGTTTCGAAGGAGACTCGTGTGCTGTGAATAACATTAATGACATAAAAGGCTCTTTAGACAAGACTCTATCTCAATTTGACATTCCTGCGGACTGTATCGTTTTCCATTGTGGTGTTCACGAACTAAATAAAGATATCGCAACAACAACTCAACATCTTACTACTTGCATCAAATATGTAGCACAAAAATACCCAAACACAAAGATAGTCATCAGCAAGGTCGCCCCTGTACGACATGCACGTATGGAGGTTCAGCGGAATTTGTACAACGCTTTCTTATCTGCTGAGCTTGTTGACATCAAAAACGTATCTTTTGTCTCCCACGAAAACCTTCGCACCAACCAGCAGTTTCTTCACGACAATATACACCCCACTGCCAGAGGAAGCAGCGTGATAGCGGGGAACCTGGGAAGACACGTTCGGGATCTCTTTTGGGAGACCCCTAGGAGAACAACACGATCACGTTCTTCACGGCTACAGTCTTCTAGATTCCCCCGAGGAAGGTGCCACCATTTTAACAACTACGAACCGTGGTGGCTGCAATATGATATGTTTTAGTACATATATCTACAGTTAACGATTCTTGTCACAGGACTTTTTCCTCATCATCTCTGACAATTCCCTTGATGAAAGTATACAAACGCTAGAATTTACTTAGTCAGACTATCAAGACTCGGTCAGACTATAATCTCCGTACATTTGACGGCGTTTAAAACATTGTTTTATTTATTTGTTATTTGTTTCTGTTCATAATCTACCTATTTTCTCTATTAGGACTTTTTCCCATATTTTTAATTACATTTCTCCCCTACCTTTTATTAGTAGTCTAAGTAGTTAATGTTTTTCTTTCTGGCCATTCTTCGTGATTATCAAACAAATAACCTTTAATTTAACATAGGAGATTAGCCAACAATGAAACTGCGCCAACAATCACAAATAAAATTTTTGCAGTGGAATTGTAGATCTATTTCCACCAATTCCGCATACCTGGAACATTTTCTCTCATCAAATCAGTGTGAAGTTTTAATTTTGCAGTCCCTTAATGTTATCCCAACCAAACTTCCCAACCTCCAAAATTATTATTATCCTCCAATATATGACTTAGGAAATCCCGGGAAGAAGGTAGCTACTTAAAGAGTTGCAGTATCACATATTTAATTCCCCAGTTTTAACATCCACTGAAGACTTACACGCTTGTGCCGCCACAGTACAATTCAGTAATTCTTTCATCCTGAACGTTTTGTCAGTCTACCTGCCAACAGGTCCAAATGACCACAATACAGAATGGCTGCGTACGATTCCGGATCTGCAGCACGGTAGATAGGCTAATAGGTGGAGACTTTAATTCCCACTCCCCGTTTTGGGAAAAAGATTGTTGTACTGTTACAAGCAATCGTTTAGTAGAAAACATAGTTGACAGTGAGCTTTACCTTTTGAATGATGGGAGTGTCACCAGAATTCCTGATGTTTCCAAACACCGGGCAACAGCCATCGATCTGTCACTAATATCACCAGAATTAGTACCATGCTGTACCTGGGACACTCACACAGATACTTTGGGAAGTGATCACTTACCTATCATCATAACAATAACAAATGACAACATCAGGAAGAAAGACAGCACTCCTGACATTATACCAAAATATAATTACATGCGTGCTGATTGAACCATGTTTCAGACTGCTCTTGCTAAACATGAATATAAGCATTATGAAAGTGAAAATGTAGACGTTATGTTTTCTAAGTTCCAGGAGTCAGTTCTAGCTGCTGCAGACCTCTCCATTCCGAAACTCAAAACTTTTAAGTCTAATAATCGTTTGGGTAATGTTTGGTGGACAGAGGCATGTGTGAAAGCAGTTCAGTATAAAAAAGATAAATTCAAAATCTACATCAAAAGCAGAAAACCGGACGATCACATGGAAATGAAAAAAGCTAACACCCAGTGTAATAAAATCATTGCTGAAGCAAAGAAAGATTATTGGGCATCATACTGCACCAAAGAAATTTCAGATTTTAAGGATTTTCATAAAGTCTGGACAAAAATGAATCAAATGAAAAACGGAGCCAACTTACCTAGATTTCCAATAATGATTGATACATGTCACAAATTTCCTTCCGACATGGACAAAGCTGAAACTTTTGTAGAACTCTTTGCTGAAAATAGTAAAGTAGATGGGTTGTCTCCTAACTGCAAACACTACAGAGAAACGGCAGCTAACAACCCTATCTTCACTGATCCAATAACTCAGAATGATTGCTGGTTTAATTCTCCGATCACCCTAGAAGAGCTAAAAAACACTATCTTGTCTCTACACAACAAAAGGAGTTCGGTAGGTGTCGATGCAGTTTCAACTGAAATGATTAAGCATCTTCCAGAAAATTATATTATATTCTTACACAAAATTTTTCAGAAATGCTGGGTGAGTGGAACTGTACCACAGGTATGGCAAAAGTCTGTTGTTATACCCATATTAAAAGCAGGAAAGCCTAAAAACAATAAAAACAGTTACAGACCTATTGCGTTGACGTCCCATACGAGCAAACTAATGGAAAGATTGGTCTTGAACAGACTTATACATTATTGTGATAAAAATAACGTTATTCCGGTAAACCAGGCAGGTTTCAGAATAAGGGAGATCCACAGTTGAGCACCTGGTTAAACTTACAACTCAGATAAAACAACAATTTGCCCGTAGAAAAAGTCTTTTAGCAACCTTTTTTGATGTGAAAAAAGCTTATGATCAAGTTTGGCATACACGATTATTGTACAAGCTGAAATCTATTGGTCTGTCTGGCAATATGTATAATTATATCAAGTCCTATTTAGCCAATAGAACAATTCAGGCAAGAGTGGGAACAAGTTATTCTACTTCACGATGTCTTGATATGGGAATTCCTCAAGGTTCAGTGATAGCACCTATATTATTTAATATCCTTATACATGATCTTCCTAATGTACTCTCAAATCGTGTTGTTTTGGTACAGTACGCTGATGATATATGCATATGGATGAATATTACTTTAAAAAAGACAACTCCCCAGAGAGCACAGAATTACATCAGGAAGGTGTATCAATCTGATCTTGATAGTCTTGGAAACTACATGTTAGAAAATGGTCTATCGTTATCAACTGAAAAAACTAACATGATGCTATTTAATCCTGGTGGTACTTTAAATAACTTGCCTACTTTCAGATTGCATGGTGAAGTGATACATTACAAACAGGTTGTAAAATTTCTGGGAGTTTTTATAACATCGAAATTAAACTGGAATGTCCATTTTGATTATGTTTTAACAAAAGCAAGAAAAGCCTTAAATTTTCTAAAGATAATAAGCAGATTATCCTGGGAATGGATACAAACATACTACTTCATCTATCAACAGTACTTGTAAGATCTAAATTATCCTATGCACAAGAGGTGTTCTTCAGTGCACCAAAATATTTACTAAAGAAGATTCAAAGCTTAGACTGCAAAAGTCTTAAAATTGCACTAGATGTACCAGTCCATGCTTCAAATCTGGAAACGTACAAAGTTGCTGGAATTCTGTCTCTAAACAACTATCGTGAGCTAGCGACAGCAAAGTTTGCAGTCAGAACTACTTCACAAACGGACAATTTTGTGAGCAAGGAAATTAAACTAAGGTCTGATGTTGACTTTCCAAAACGAGCAAGCAACATTTCATCACAAATGACTGTTGCAACTTATGTCTCTGACTTAGTCAAACAATCTAACATAAATTTGGATGAAATAGCTGAGACACCATCCACAACGCCTATCCCTACATGGGAAATGCTTAAAGCCACTTTTGATATTGATTATACAGATGCTAAGAAATATGAAAATATTAACATTTCGATATGCACAGCGAGAGAACACGTCGATGAAAATTACCGTACCCACCTCCATATTTTTACCGATGGGTCAGTATTAGAAAATAAATCTGCTGGAGCAGCGTTTTATGTTCCAAAATTTAGAATACAAAAGTCATTTTTCATTGGGCCAAATATATCTATATTTACAGCGGAATTAATTGCTATTATACAAGCGTTCCATTATTTAGTAGACCTTAAACCTGTATTTGTCAAAGTAGTTCTCTTTGTTGATTCAAAATCTGTATTATATGCCTTACACTAGTTACAGTCTTTTGATACAGACACAAGACCTGACTTAATTACTGAGGCAAATCATCTTATACATCGTTTAAGGACAAAAGGTACATATATCAGTTTATGCTGGGTGCCTTCTCACGTTGGTCTTCACGGCAACGAAGTAGTAGACAGAGCAGCTAAGCAAGGTGCACACAACACTGATAATACTATAGAATTACGTATTAAAACTTCCGTAAAGAAGCTTGCGGCTTGCTAGAATCAGCCTCATGGATTCGTTTTCATGAACAATTCAATGAAAAGTTTGTGACACAACAAATGATAAAACGTTCTTTTCAAAATGTATGTAAAAAATTGCAGTATTCTTCTATATATCATTCGAGATCAATTGTTGCTGTTCATTTTCGTATTCAGCTAAACGCGTTGAAAACAAAATATTGTAAAAATATCAAGTGTATTTGCGGAGAACAGTTCACACTGTTTCACTGTTTATTTTACTGCAAAAAGCTACGTTCCTTTTTACCAAAAATGTTTACACAAGATAACTATTCTGAAACTCATTTTAAAGAAGTAACTTCAGGTCAATCTTTGTCAGTTAAAATTTCGGAATCATTGGTTCACAGTCCTGTTAATGTATTGCTTTAAGTTTATGAAGTTTGTACTTTAGCGTTAAATTTTCCCTTAGCATTGTTAATGTTAACTGTTAGTGTTAAGATTTTGTTCCATTTTTATATTTACACGCTTACTCATGTCTCATACTCATTCTCCCCTCTGCCCCCAATCCAACTCGCCCATCTCCCATCCTCCATTTTTCCCCCGTCTAATATCACTCATAGTGAACAGACGTTAAATCAAAGAACGAACGATCTTCATGCACTGGAACATGTACATCTTCATACACTGGAACCTGCACATCTTCATACACTGGAACCTGCACATCTTCATATACTGGAACCTGCACATCTTCATACACTGGAACCTGCACATCTTCATACACTGGAACATGTACATCTTCATACACTGGAACCTGCACATCTTCATGCACTGGAACATGTACATCTTCATACACTGGAACCTGCACATCTTCACACACTGGAACCTGCACATCTTCACACACTGGAACCTGCACATCTTCATACACTGGAACCTGCACATCTTCATACACTGGAACCTGTACATCTTCATACACTGGAAAAGGCACATCTTTATACACTGGAATCTCTTCATCTTCTTATCTGGAACCTAAACATCTTCATACACTGGAACCTGTACATCTCCATGTACTAGAACCTATACATCTTCATACACTGGAACCTGTACATCTCCATGTACTAGAACCTATACATCTTCATACACCGGAACTTTACATCTTCATAACTGGAACCTTACATTCCATACACTGGAACCTGTACATATCCATACACTGGAACATGTACATCTTCATACACTGGGATCTATACATCTTCATACATTGGGATCTATACATCTTCATACACTGGGATCTATACATCTTCATACACTGGGATATGTACATTTTCATACACTGGGATCTATACATCTTCATACACTGGGATCTATACATCTTCATACATTGGGATCTATACATCTTCATACACTGGGATCTATACATCTTCATACACTGGGATTTGTACATCTTCATACATTGGGATCTATACATCTTCATACACTGGGATCTATACATCTTCACACACAGGGATCTATACATCTTCATACACTGGGATATGTACACCTTTATATACTGGGATCTATACATCTTCATACACTGGGATCTATACATCTTCATACACTGGGATATGTACATCTTCATACACTGGGATCTATACATCTTCATACACTGGAATCTATACATCTTCATACACTGGGATCTATACATCTTCAAACACTGGGATCTGTACATCTTCATACATACACTGGGATATGTACCCCTTCATACATACACTGGGATATGCACATCTTCATACATACACTGGGATATGTACCCCTTCATACATACACTGGGATATGTACACCTTCATACATACATGTACACTTGAATATGTACACCTTCATACATACACTGGAACCTGTAGATTTCATACTCTTGGACCTGTGCACCTTCATGCAAACGCTGGGAGTTGTAGACCTTTATGTGACAGTCGTGTGGTCAATTGAGCACTGATGGCTGTGGACTAATGAACTCTGGTTCTATGATCTAGTGAACACTGTCTGAAGCCAACTGAACACTGATGGCTGTGGACTAATGAACTCTGGTTCTATGATCTAGTGAACACTGTCTGAAGCCAACTGAACACTGATGGCTGTGGACTAATGAACTCTGGTTCTATGATCTAGTGAACACTGTCTGAAGCCAACTGAACACTGATGGCTGTGGACTAATGAACTCTGGTTCTATGATCTAGTGAACACTGTCTATAGTCAATTGAACATTGAAGGCTGTGATCTAGTAAACTCTGGTTCTATGATCTAGTGAACACAGACAGATAGAGACCTGTGGTTTAAAGTAGATCAGCCACTGACCGTAATCGATGGAACACTTGGAAGACGGGTTAGTGACTTGAAAGTGAGCACTGATGGCTGTGATCTAGTGAACTCTGGTTCTATGATCTAGTGAACACTGTCTGAAGCCAACTGAACACTGATGGCTGTGGTCTAGTGAACACTATCTGTGACCAATTAAACACTGATGGCTGTGGTCTAGTGAACACTATCTGTGACCAATTAAACACTGATGGCTGTGGTCTAGTGAACACTATCTGTGACCAATTAAACACTGATGGCTGTGTCTAGTGAACACTATCTGTGACCAATAAACACTGATGGCTGTGGTCTAGTGAACACTATCTGTGACCAATTAAACACTGATGGCTGTGGTCTAGTGAACACTATCTGTGACCAATTAAACACTGATGGCTGTGGTCTAGTGAACACTATCTGTGACCAATTAAACACTGATGGCTGTGGTCTAGTGAACACTATCTGTGACCAATTAAACACTGATGGCTGTGGTCTAGTGAACACTATCTGTGACCAATTAAACACTGATGGCTTGTGGTCTAGTGAACACTATCTGTGACCAATTAAACACTGATGGCTGTGGTCTAGTGAACACTACTGTGACCAATTAAACACTGATGGCTGTGGTCTAGTGAACACTATCGTGACCAATTAAACACTGATGGCTGTGGTCTAGTGAACACTATTGTGGTTAGGAACACTATCTGTGACCAATTAAACACTGATGGCTGTGGTCTAGTGAACACTATCTGTGACCAATTAAACACTGATGGCTGTGGTCTAGTGAACACTATCTGTGACCAATTAAACACTGATGGCTGTGGTCTAGTGAACACTATCTGTGACAATTAAACACTGATGGCTGTGGTCTAGTGAACACTATCTGTGACCAATTAAACACTGATGGCTGTGGTCTAGTGAACACTATCTGTGACCAATTAAACACTGATGGCTGTGGTCTAGTGAACACTATCTGTGACCAATTAAACACTGATGGCTGTGGTCTAGTGAACACTATCTGTGACCAATTAAACATGATGGCTGTGGTCTAGTGAACACTATCTGTGACCAATTAAACACTGATGGCTGTGGTCTAGTGAACACTATCTGTGACCAATTAAACACTGATGGCGTGTAGTGACGTAGTGAACACTTATCTGTGACCAATTAAACACTGATGGCTGTGGTCTAGTGAACACTATCTGTGACCAATTAAACACTGATGGCTGTGGTCTAGTGAACACTATCTGTGACCAATTAAACATGATGGCTGTGGTCTAGTGAACACTGTCTGTGACCAATTAAACACTGATGGCTGTGGTCTAGTGAACACTGTCTGTGACCAATTAAACACTGATGGCTGTGGTCTAGTGAACACTGTCTATGTGTACAACTGAACATGAAGTGCTGTGGTCTAGTGAATACTAGTTCTGTGAGTCTTAAACACATGATGCTGTGGTCTAGTGAACACTGTGGTGCCAATGAATACTGATGTCTGAGGTCTAGTGAACACTGTGGTCCAGTGAATACGTCAAGTCTAGTGAACACTTGCCATGAATACTGATGTCTGAGGTCTAGTGAACACTGTGGTCCAGTGATACTGTCTAAGTCTATGAACACTGTGGTCCAGTGAATACTGGTCTAGGTCATGAACACGTGGTCTGATACTGATGTCTGAGGTCTAGTAACACTGTGGTCCCTGAATACTAGTGAATGTCTGAGGGTCTAGTGAACACTGTGTGGTCCAGTGAATACTGGTGTCTGAGGTCTAGTGAACACTGTGGTCCAGTGAATACTGATGTCACTGGAGGTCTAAGTTGAACAAAACTGTGGTCCAGTGAATACTGTTAAGGTCTAGTGAATCACGTGGTCAGTGATACTAGGTCTATGAACATGTGGTCCAGTGAATACTGATGTCTGAGGTCTAGTGAACACTGTGGTCAATAATACTGATGTCTGAGGTCTAGTGAACACTGTGGTCCAGTGAATACTAAGGTCTATGAACACTGTGGTCCAGTGAATACTGATGTCTGAGGTCTAGTGAACACTGTGGTCCAGTGAATACTGATGTCTGAGGTCTAGTGAACACTGTGGTCCAGTGAATACTGATGTCTGAGGTCTAGTGAACACTGTGGTCCAGTGAATACTGATGTCTAGGTCTATGAACACTGTAGTGTCTAGTAGTGAACACTGTGGTCCTTAAGTTATGACACGTGATGTGCAGTGAATCTGAGGTCTAGTGAACACTGTGGTCCAGTGAATACTGATGTCTGAGGTCTAGTGAACACTGTGGTCCAGTGAATACTGATGTCTGAGGTCTAGTGAACACTGTGTCAGTGAATATTAAGGTCTAGTGAACACTGTGGTCATGAATCTAAGTGAAACTGTGATGTCTGATGTCTGGTCTGGAACACTGGGTTGTAGTGGTCGTCGGATGATATAAGTTAGTGAACACTGTGGTCCATGAATAGTGTCTGAGTCTGTGAACATGTTGTGTCTCAGTGAATACTGATGTCTTAGGTCTAGTGAACACTGTAGTCCAGTGAATACTAAGGTCTAGTGATCACTGTGGTCCAGTGAATACTGTCTAAGGTCTAGTGATCACTGTGGTCCATGAATACTGATGTCTTAGGTCTAGTGAACACTGTGGTCCAGTGAATACTGTCTTAGGTCTAGTGAACACTGTGGTCCAGTGAATACTAAGGTCTAGTGATCACTGTGGTCCAATGAATACTGTCTAAGGTCTAGTGATCACTGTGGTCCAATGAATACTGTCTGAGGTCTAGTGAACACTGAGGTGTAGTGAACACTGGTCTAGTGAATTCTGATGTCTGAGGTCTAGTGAATACTGAGGTCTAGTGAACACTGTGTGTGATCTATTGAACACTGGTTCTGTGATTTAGTGAATACAAGTGTCTGTTATTTTGTGAACACTGGTGTCTATGATCTAGTGAACACCTGTGTCCGTGATTTGGTGAACACGGGTGTCTATGATCTAGTGAACACCTGTGTCCGTGATTTGGTGAACACGGGTGTCTATGATCTAGTGAACACCTGTGTCCGTGATTTGGTGAACACGGGTGTCTATGATCTGGTGAACACTAGTGTCTGTGATTTGGTGAACACTAGTGTCTGTGATCTAGTGAATGCCAGTGTCCGTGATGTACTGAACCCCAGTGTCTGTTATGTAGTGAATACTAGTGTCTGTGGTGTAGTGAACAATAGTGTCTGTGGTTTGGTGAACACTGGTGTCTGTGATCTAGTGAACACCAGTGTCTGTGATTAGTGAATGCCAGTGTCCGTGATGTACTGAACACCAGTATCTGTTATGTAGTGAATACTAGTGTCTGTGGTGTAGTGAACAATAGTGTCTGTGGTTTGGTGAACACTAGTGTCTGTGATCTAGTGAACACCAGTGTCTGTGATCTAGTGAACGCCAGTGTCCGTGATGTACTGAACACCAGTATCTGTTATGTAGTGAATACTAGTGTCTGTGGTGTAGTGAACAATAGTGTCTGTGGTTTGGTGAACACTAGTGTCTGTGATCTAGTGAACATCAGTGTCTGTGATCTAGTGTACACCAGTGTCTGTGATCTGGTGAACACCTGTGTCTGTGATTTGGTCAACTCCAGTGTCTGTGATCTAGTGAACACCAGTGTCTGTGATCTAGTGTACACCTGTGTCTGTGATTTTGGTCAACTCCAGTGTCTGTGATCTAGTGAACACCAGTGTCTGTGATCTAGTGAACACCAGTGTCTGTGATCTGGTTAACACCTACCTGTGTCTGTGATTTGGTGAACACCTACCTGTGTCTGTGATTTGGTGAACACCAGTGTCTGTGATGTAGTAAAACCCAGTGTCAGTGGTCTGGTGAACACTGGTAGGTTCTTCTCTGAAGACAGGAAAGCAGTGGCTGCCTTGTGTGTTTATATCCCCTTTACCTGCAGACCCAACCTGTCACCTGATCTACATCCTTGGTCATCTAGACCCCTCACTCCTCCCCCCACCCACTTTCAAGTCACTAACCCGTCTTCCAAGTGTTCCATCGATTACGGTCAGTGGCTGATCTACTTTAAACCACAGGTCTCTATCTGTCTGTTTCTGTCTACATCTCTCTCTGTTTATGTCTGTCTGTCTGTCTGTCTGTTTCTTTCTCTCTCTCTCGTTCTGTATCTCTCTGTCATTACTTATTTATTGATTTTTTTAAAAACAATTTTTTTCCAGAATTGTATAGCAATCACAGCCCATGGAGACTGACCCCACTGAAAAAGATCATTTGTGGTCAGTTGTAAGGAAGACTGTTAAAATATTCTTTGTGATGATCTGTGGATAGCCTAGGATCGTGTGCCGATAGATTAAATGCTGACACTTTCATTAATTCTGAGACATCAGCAGCACGTGTTTCTGAAGCTGATTATCGGCCATAAAAACAATGGAATATGGGTATCAATTCTCGGCAAATGAAACAGCATACTTATCCTTTATCACATGGTATGGGTCTTCTTGTGGGATACAAGACTAGTCCTGGACTCTGCACATGTTTTTTCAAGGCGCTGCATAGGAAGAAGTCCTGCATTTAGCACTGACATCTTAATCACAACAACATCACGAAGAACGACAGGAAGACATGAGAGTGACAAAGGCCATCTGTGATGCGGAATGATGGACACATACCGACTCGTTGTGTGCTGACTGAATCTCAGGGACTGAAGCCTGTTTTAAGAGATTAAACATCTGTAAGTTGAAGAGAAGACACCACTATTGTCCACGGTTACAAGCAGAAGGGCAATCGCCAGTCTTATCATAATTCCAGAATTATCTCCCTCCTGTACATAGCTGACAAGACTGTGGCACGTGTCCTGCTTAACAAACTCTTGTACCAAGGACACACCACATGAAGCAAGATTTCCTTCCGTAGAGTCAGCTCGGCTTCCGTACTGGTCAAGGGACAGTGGACAGGACACACACGCGCGCACACGCACCACACACACACACATGCACGCGCACACACACACACACAACATGCACACACACACACACACACACGCACGCACACACACACACGGACATGATCTATGCTGCACGCCATCTGCAGGAAATAATGTCAAGAATTGCAAACTGATCTTTTTACTTCTTTGTCCATTTGACCAAGACTTTTGAATTAGTCAGCAGGGCTGCTTATGGAAGATCATGAAGACGTTTGTGTGCCCAGCAAGTTCAAGACAATCGTCCGGCAGTGCCACGATAGCATGGTGGTCAATGGCTTTGATGATGGAGAGTGGCAAGATCCCTTGGCAGTGACAACTACAGCAAACAAGACTGCGTCCTAGCCCGGGCTCTCTTCAGCATGATGCTGTCTGCCATGCTAACAGATGCTTTCCACGACTGTGAAGATGGCATCCATGTCAGATACAGAGCTAACAGTAGGCTCTTGAAACCTGGCATCTGTGGGCAAACGCAAAGATGAAGTCATCAGTAACTTCATTTTTCCTGATGATTTTGAATTGAACACCACCACAGCACGCAACTTGCAACCTAGTGTGGATCGCTCTCCCTAGCCTGTGACAACTACGGTCTCACCATCAGTATCAAAGAGACTGAAGTCATATACGAATCTGCCCTGGTAGGTCCTACACCAAGCCTCATGTCACAGTCAAGAAAGAGACAGAATCTCAAGGCAGTTGACAGCTTCATTTATCTTGAGAACACGTTCACAATTGCTGGCAACATCGTTGCCAAGGATTGCAACAACCGGATTGCAAAAGCCAGTGCTGCCTTTGGGATAGTCTGAGAGAATATTTGGGAGCAGAGAGGAATCAGCCTTACGACCAAGCTGATGGGCTACCATGCAGTGATTCTCACCACTCTACTGCATGCCTGTGAGACGACGTGAACTGCCATAGAAGACACACGAAATAGATCAATCACTTCCACATGAGCTGCCTCCACAGACTCCTTCACATCAGTTGGCAGGACAAATATTTTTTTTTATTACTAATAATTTAATCCCTTACACGCAAGTCCTGAAGCAATATGGCCTCCAAAGAATCCACGCCAACAATCACCTACTTCATCATCATCAGGTGCCCTGCCGCATGGCGTTGGCGATCATGGACTTCTATCTGTCTCTATCTCTCGTTGCTCCTAGCATCTCCCCCACCCTCCTCGTCCCCAGCCACTCTGCAAGTCCGTCCAGCATTTTCTCCCTGAATCTACCTGGTGCTCTCTTTCCCTCCAGCTTTCCCGTTGTGACCAGGTGCTCCAAATCCCCCTTCCTCATAAAATGGCCTATAAATGTTGCCTGTCTTTGCCTAATCTTATTTATGAGTGATCTACTTGTGTCTGCCTCCATCAAGACTGTCTCGTTTGTTTTCTTTGCTGTCCGTGGAACTCTCAACATTCTTCTTAGAAGCCACATCTCGGATGCCTCAATCTTGTTCTGGATTTGCTTGTTGACTGTCCACGCCTCACATCCTTACAACAGTATTGGTTCTATATAACATTCAAGAACTCTCTTCCTGATGTTAATTGATAGACATTTGTTCGTAAGAATGCTTGTCATCTTCTTGAATGCTGTTTTGGCTTGGCCGATTCTGCTGGCTATTTCTGATGTGCATCTGCCGTCTGATGAAATGACCGTTCCCAGGTATTTGAATTTATCAACCTGTGTCAAGGTTGTGCCATTTGCAGTTATTTTGCATGAGAGGATTTCATGTTTTTACTGATCACCATGACTTCAGTCTTCCTGCTGTTTAGATCCAGCCCCTTACCTTTGCTTTCTATTTCTAGTATATTCACAAGGTTTTGTAAGTCCCTTTCATTTTCTGCAATTAGCACGGTATCATCTGCGTATCGAATGTTGTTTATCATTTTCCCTCCAACCTTTAAATTAATCCAGGGTCTTCTTCTAGGTTTCTCACCTACTTAGACAACTGTTTTATGGAGGACTCAGCTTTGAAAAAAAAGACACAAGAAACCCTTCGAAGACTATGTGGAAGCTTCCCTCAAAGACCCGGCCATTGACATCAAGTCCAGAGACTGCATGGTCCAGAACCACCATGTGTGGTGGAGCAAGATCACAAAACGGATCATTGCATCAGAAGCCAGGAAAATTGCCATACCTGAAAGGAAGAACACAGCACACAATGCCTGAGTTATCACTAGTCCATTCATGGCGTTAGCTTTCTTGAGTTCCGTATGTGCGAGAGACTTAAGAGGCCGGATCAGCTTCATCAACCACCTCCATCAAGGTGTACAGGTTTCTAGGACTTTCTTCTGATTGTGAAGGACATTTGGTACCAAGCAGGTATCCAGGTATCCAGGACCTTCTTTTGATTGTAAGGACATTAAATACCAATATACACCAGCAGGGTGTAAGGTAATCAGGACTGTCTCCAGACAGTAAGAACGCTGTGTACCAACTTCAGCAAGGTATACAGGTAAACAGGGCCGTCTTCTGACTGTAAGGACATTAAATACCCACATCAGCAGAGTGTGCATGTGACCAGGCTTTGTTCTGACTGCCAGGACGTTGTAATAATAATAATAATTACAATATTTATATAGCGCAAAATCTTGATAAAATCAAATCTAAGCGCTGAAGCAGACACACACGCAAGCACGCACGCACGCACGCACGCACACACACGCACGCACACACACACACACACACACACACACACACACACACACACACACACACACGCGCACATGGCTATAAATGGGGAGAAAGAATAAAAGCAATAAAAGCAAGAATAAAACCAATGGAAAATTATAGAGAGCATAGCATATACAATTATATATTATAACCATGTGATTCCCTCCGAGCGGAGACAGGCTGCAGAGGGGGGGGGGGGGGGGGTTGAGTGAGGTTAGGATTTTATGCGGAGGAGAAAAGGTGAGTTTTGAGAGCGGACTTGAAGGAGACAAAAGTAGGTTGCTGACGGACTGAGAGAGGAAGTTTGTTCCAGGAGAGTGGACCAGAAACAGAGAAGGCTCGTGGACCATAGGTATTGAGCTTAATGCGTGGAAAGCGAAAAGTCAGAGGATCGGAGGCAGAGCGGAGGGTACGTGAGGGAAGATAGATCTCAAGTAGGCTTGACAGGTAATCGGGGGCTGCGTTATTGAGGCTTTTGTAGCACATGGTGTCTAGTTTGTACTGTATGCGCTTTGATACAGGGAGCCAGTGAAGTTGTGCCAGGAGAGGAGATATGTGGTCAGCTTTTTTCTTTTTGAGTACAAGGCGTGCAGCATTGTTTTGAATGCGCTGTAGGATGTGAATGGTGGAGGCAGGAAGACCAGACGTTGTGTATCAACATCACCACATGTGTACAGACTGGTGACCAGGCTTTGTTCTAATTGTAAGGAGTTTTCTGCCATTATCACAAATGTGTACACAACAAGAAAGGTCTTTGCTTGTGTCTGTCTATGTCTAATGTTACAGCATCTTCAGTGATGTATTACTCTTACCATTATCGTCAAGTCTTCATTGTTACTTATCATCGTTATACGTATCATTATCACTACTGGGATTAATACTATTATCATAATACTTATCATCATCATCATCATCATCATCATCATCATCATCATCATCATCATCAATATTATTATTGTAATATATTGTATATATATTATATCGTAATCCATTGTTGTTCTTGTTGTTGCTGTACTTATTTTGTTCCTGTTCATGTCTTTGTTGGAGATGTTAAAATTCTCAAACAAGCAAAATTGGTTTCTATCAAAAGACAGCTTTTGTTTTCTTAATATAAATGTCTGGTAACTTAAGCAAGAGAGAGAGAGAGAGAGAGAGAGAGAGAGAGAGAGAGAGAGAGAGAGAGAGAGAGAGAGAGAGAAAGAGAAAAAGAAAAAGAGAGACAGAGAGACAGAGAAAGAAACAGAGAGAGAGAGAGAGAGACAGAGAGACAGAGAGAGAGAGAGAGAGAGAGAGAGAGAGAGAGAGAGAGAGAGAGAGAGAGAGAGAGCTCAGAACTCAAAACTCAGAACTCAGATGGGAAAGGGAGGGAGGGAGGGAGAGAGAGAGGGGGGAGTGAGAGGGAGTGAGAGAGGGACAGGGAGAAGGAGAAGGAGGGGGAGGGAGAGAGACAGAGACAGAGACAGAGAGACAGAGAGAGATGAGAGACAGAGAGAGACAGGGACAGAGGGAGTGAGAGGTGAGAGAATACAACACAAATGATAAAAAACAAAAAACAAACAAACAAACAAACGAACAAAAACAAATAAACAAATAAACAAACAAACAAACAAACAAACAACAACAGCAACAACAACAAAAAACCCAATGCAGAATCAGCGAAGAGTCGATTGCTGTTTAAAGTATTTCAAAGCAAATGGATGCAGCAGGTGCTAAGTTGATTAAAGAAGTAAACATGACAATAATGGAAATGAAACTGTCTGAGAACACTATACAAGCATTTAATCAGATAGAACTGTGTTGTTTACCAGTGCCTGTGGTTTGCAGATGGTGCTGGCAGCACTATTAGATTTAATCAAGTAGAAAGTGTAAATTACAAAGCGTTTCTCGCTTGGTTTAAACAAAACTTTATTCAAGAAAAGAAGAGTCATAAATACAGCAAAGCATGGGCAGGGCATCAAGCAATGGCTTATGTTAGCCCTCCCCAAAAACAATTGACACACTATTGGCTCAAATGCGGGCAACTTGTGAAATTTAAACCAACAAGAAACAAGAAAGAAATGAAGAAAAAAGCTAAAAACACTACGATTATATCCTTAGCACACTAGGTGAAAGAAAACAATAACAACAAAATGAACCAAAGCAAACTAAGGGAAAAACTCAGAAAACCCAACAAAGCAGGCAAAAACACCCACAATTGATATCACATGTTACTACAAACATAAATGATAGATGAAAAGAGTAAGACTTAGTTCCAACATGCTGGAGGAATGGAGATAGATAAGAGTTGCTTACTAGAGGTCCGGCACACTACCGCAGATCATCCAAGTAGACAATTTAGAAACGCTTAGAATTTTCAATAAAATTATGAACTAGTTTAAATATATTTTCGTTTTCTTGAAGGCTTACTTGTTCACTTCCATTCAGAAGTATTTTTGTTCTTCTTTGTTCCTGAGGAAGAACGTTTGCATACCGCGGACAAAAAAGCAGAAAGTGATTCGCTGTTTCATTAGGATGGCCACAAATACATGCTGGGTTATCTAGTAAATGTCTTTTAAACAAGTCGGAGTTAAGGTCACTCATTTCTAATCTTAATTTACAATGAATAGTTTGCTGCATCCTCTTACCGTAATAAAAGAATGCAGGAACTATTGGGTCTCCATGTGAGAGAAAGTGTTTAAGTTGGCCAATGGAGGGGCTAGCTTGTATGTGTTCTGGAAGTTCATTCCATAATCTAGTTGTAGACGGGAAGAATGAGGTTGCGTGAACCTCAGTTTTAGAACGAGGAGTATTCTTTCTAAGGGTCTTCGTCTATGATAGGGGTTTTGAGTGGACATAAGTGGTGGGACAAGATCTACTAAGTACTGAGGAGCGTTACCGTTGACTAGCTTATGATAGAATTGTAACTTGTGACGTCGTCTTCTCTCTTTTAGAGGGCAGAGTCCTGATTCCTGGTAAAGTTTTTCGTGACTTGTTCCTCGAACAGTCCCTATGATTATCCTGATAGCTTCTAAATTAAGGTCTTCCAGCTCATCAGAAAGTTTTTTACTACAACTATCCCATATCACGTCTGCATAATCAAAAATAGGCAGGATAAAAGATTTATACATTGTCTCTAAGGCTTTCCTACTTAATTTATACTTATATGATCTAAGGCAACAGATAAGCAGATGGGTTTTGTTTACAATATTTTTGACATGTTCATCCCATTTGCAGTTATTTTGGATCGTAATACCTAGGTGTTTATGGTGTGAGACATCCTGTAGGAAACCTCGGCCGAATCTTAGAACTGGCATTGGATTTTGATCTCGGGCAAAGTTAAGAAGTTCAGTCTTCTGTTCGTTAAATTTCACTTTCCAGAGTTTTGCCCACCCGCTTATCTTTTCCAGGTCAGAATTAAGTATTGTTTTCCGAGCGTTATATTCTCTTAAAGCTAAAGACATACTAGTGTCATCTGCAAATAGTTTAATCACAGAGGCTATATCCTTAACTATATCATTTATATAAACTAGAAACAGAAGAGGCCCCAGGACAGATCCTTGTGGGACACCCGCCTTGACAGTTTCTGTGCTAGATTTTTCTCCTTTTATAACCACATTTTGAGAACGGTTAGACAAGTAAGAACGAAACCAAGTGAACAACTTACCTCTAATTCCTACAGATCTAAGTTTAGCAAGAAGGCCTTCGTGCCATACTCTGTCAAATGCTTTTGATATGTCAAAATAGATAGCTTGTGTTGTTATACCTTCATCAAAAGCGGAACACAAATCGTTATAAATATCTAAGAGCTGGTTGACAGTTGAGTCTCCAGGAATAAAACCAGACTGTGATGGAGTTAAAATATTGTTATTTCTCAGGAATGAGATTATGTGTTTGTGAACACATCTTTCAAGAATTTTACCAAGGCAGCTAAGCAAGGAAATGGGTCGATAGTTGTTACAAAGCTCTTTAGATCCTTTTTTATAAATCGGGGTCACATGTGCATGTTTCCACTGTGTTGGAAAGTGTCCTTCCTGGAGTGATCTGTTGAATAGTGAGGTGAGTGGGTCTGAAATTTGATTAACTGCAGCAATAAGAAGTCTATTATGAATTGCGTCTGGTCCTGATGCTTTCTTTTTATTAAGGTTTAATATAACATTTTTTACTTCAGTCGAAGTAAGCACCTCTAAAACGATTTCATTTTCAAACTGAGGTAAGTCAGGGAGTGGATCGTTATTAGATTCTAATGTTGACTGTTGAATAAAAAAGTGATTAAAGATATCTGCTTTATCTTTGTTGGAATAAAAAACATTCCCGTTGTGCTTGATTGGTGGGATATTGTCGGAGCTAATGTCTTTTTTATCCATAAATTGTTTTACTAGTTTCCAGCATTGTTTAGTGCCAAACTGTTTGGGGTCAGAAGCCTTTTCATCCAATTCCTGGTAGTACTCAATTTTTAACTGCCGTTTTAAAGATGTGATCTGATTACGAACTTGTCTGTATTCTTGCCAGTGTAAGTTAGATTTTGTGATTCTAGCTCGTTTGTGTAACCTATTTCGTTTTTTTTTTTATTAAAGCCCGCAGTGGGTTATTTATCCAAGGAACATCTTTTGGCCTTATTGTAATTGTATGAACTGGCATACATTGCTTTGCGATTTCGAAAAAGGTGTCTGTGAACAACTGTGTACTTTCATCTAGTGGTTTATCAAAGATGATGGCATTCCAGTCAGTTTCTGACAGAATATTACAAAACGTATATTCATCTAGCTTTTTATAATCATAAATAACTCTTTTGTAGTTAGGGTTTGCATGAAATGGGTATTTTAAGACCGCAACTGGAACGCAGTGGTCACTACATATTTCAGGTAGTATCTCTACTGATTTGATGACAGAAAGAGATTGAGTAATGATTAAATCTAAGCAAGAGCTTGTATCTGCGGTTGTTCGTGTTGGGCCATTGGTGACTTGGTGGAGTTGATATAAGTTAAGTATATGCATTAGATGGGGTGATGGATTGGACAAAAAGTCTGTATTGAAGTCGCCTAAAATGAAATATTTATAATAATAATAATAATAATAATTACAATATTTATATAGCGCAAAATCTTGATAAAATCAAATCTAAGCGCTGAAGCAGACACACACGCAAGCACGCACGCACGCACGCACGCACACGCACGCACGCACACACACACACACACACACACGCATGGCTATAAATGGGGAGAAAGAATAAAAGCAATAAAAGCAAGAATAAAACCAATGGAAAATTATAGAGAGCATAGCATATACAATTATATATTATAACCATGTGATTCCCTCCGAGCGGAGACAGGCTGCAGAGGGGGGGGGGGGGGGGGGGGTTGAGTGAGGTTAGGATTTTATGCGGAGGAGAAAAGGTGAGTTTTGAGAGCGGACTTGAAGGAGACAAAAGTAGGTTGCTGACGGACTGAGAGAGGAAGTTTGTTCCAGGAGAGTGGACCAGAAACAGAGAAGGCTCGTGGACCGTAGGTATTGAGCTTAGTGCGTGGAAAGCGAAAAGTCAGAGGATCGGAGGCAGAGCGGAGGGTACGTGAGGGAAGATAGATCTCAAGTAGGCTTGACAGGTAATCGGGGGCTGCGTTATTGAGGCTTTTGTAGCACATGGTGTCTAGTTTGTACTGTATGCGCTTTGATACAGGGAGCCAGTGAAGTTGTGCCAGGAGAGGAGATATGTGGTCAGCTTTTTTCTTTTTGAGTACAAGGCGTGCAGCATTGTTTTGAATGCGCTGTAGGATGTGAATGGTGGAGGCAGGAAGACCAGACAGGAGTGAATTGCAATAGTCAATGCGAGACATTATGAAGGAGAGAACGAGTTTTGCAGTTGTTTCGACAGAGAGATACTTCCTGATCAGCCTTATACGATGGAGATGATAGTAGCAGGATCTGGCAGTTTGAGAAACAAAGTTGTTCATGGAGAGGGTAGAGTCAATGCAGACACCAAGGTTTTTAGCATGGTTGTGTCGGCTTTATGGATACTCTCTCTAATCAATTGCCAATAAGCAGTGGGAGTGCCTGGAGCCATGTTTCTCGCTTGCAGATATTGTCGACAGCAAAAAAAAAAAAAGTATATTCTTTAAGGATTATTTTTCATCACACCTGCAGTCAGTATTTTACGAAAGATTTAATCGAGTTAGAAGTGTCAATATCAATGTAAACAGCTTGTAAATATTCCCGGCAGCACTGATAGAATCACATATCCACGGGAGCCAGGCAATTTGTGATGATGACAGGCGCATACCAGAGAATTGCTTTTGTTTAGTGGAAATAGGAGAATGGTGAAAATTGGATTTGAATTCAGCTGCAGATGAAAGATATGCTGATGATAAAGACTGGATACGATTACCGATGACAGGTGCGATGAGTGTGATGACTGGATACAACTATAGATGACAAGTGTGATGATGATGAAGATTACATACAACCACTGATGACAGATGTGATGATGATGACTGGATACAATTACTGATGACAGGTGCAATGAGTGTGATGACTGGATACAATTACTGATGACAGGTGTAATGATGATAATGACTGGATACAACAACTGATGACAAATGTAATGATGATGACTGAATACAACTACTTATGACAGATGTAATGATGATGACTGAATACAACTACTTATGACAGGTGTTAATGATGATGACTGAACACAACTACTTATGACAGATGTAATGATGATGACTGAACACAACTACTTATGACAGGTGTTAATGATGATGACTGAATACAACTACTGATGACAGGTGTTAATGATGATGACTGAATACAAACTTATGACAAATGTAATGATGATGACTGAATACAACTACTTATGACAGGTGTAATGATGATGACTGAACACAACTACTTATGACAGGTGTTAATGATGATGACTGAATACAACTACTTATGACAAATGTAATGATGATGACTGAATACAACTACTTATGACAATGAAATGTGATGATGAAATATGACGTGTAATGATGATGACTGAACACAACTACTGATGACAGGTGTTAATGATGATGACTGAATACAACTACTGATGACAAATGTAATGATGATGACTGAATACAACTACTTATGACAAATGTAGATGATGATGACTGAATACAACTACTGATGACAGGTGTAATGATGATGATGACTGAATACAACTACTGATGACAGGTGTACTGATGATGATGACTGAATACAACTACTGATGACAGGTGTACTGATGATGATGACTGAATACAACTACTGATGACAGGTGTACTGATGATGATGACTGAATACAACTACTGATGAAAGGTGTAATGATGATGATGACTGAATACAACTACTGATGAAAGGTGTAATGATGATGATGACTGGATACAACTGCGGATGACAGGTGTAATCAAGATGATGACTGAATAAACTACTGATGATAGGTTTTAAAATGTTGATAACATGTGCTCGTGTGTCCTTTCAGGGGTTAGGACCAATCAGACAAAACAGAGGTAAGCTATCAGGTAAAACAGAGGCTATCAGATAAAAAGAGGTAAGTCTATGTGGCTTTGTATAGTCTCCTGATTTGACAAGAGGTATTGCTTTCGATTTTGGAAAGGAAGTGTTAACTAGAAACTATTGAATTACTTTATCTTATTTGAACTAGGATGGAAAGTGGTATTTTTTTGAATTAAACTGCAATAATAGGTAAAAATTTAGCCTATGACTGAAGCTGATGGTTTGAGAATTTTGCCATTAATTCCATGATGTCAATCTTCAGGTACACTAAAATGTGGAATTTATAGGCTGGACTTTGTTTCTTGAATCGTAAAAACCCTTTGAATTGTTTGTTTTTAGTCATGCAGTTTTGGAAAAGTGCTTATTGGGATCAGTAATTAAAATTGATGAAATGCTATTTAAAGAGAACACTTGCCATAGTGATGGTATATTTGTTGACTTTCCACAGAGAGAGAGAGAGAGAGAGAGGGGGGGGGGAGAGAGAGACAGAGACAAAGACATACAGAGGCAGAGAGAGACAAACAGACATAGACAGATAGAGACAAAGACATACAGAGGCAAAGAGAGAGAGAGAGAGAGAGAGAGAGAGGAGAGAGAGAGAGAGAGAGAGAGAGAGAGAGCGAGGAGAGAGAGAGAGAGAGAGAGAGAGAGAGAGAGAGAGAGAGAGAGAGAGAGAGAGTTGCGTGTCCTAATACGTGACATCGATTACCAAAAACCGGATGCGGGAAAACACCTTTCTGAACTGGCAAGTTTAGAAACAGCGTACATGAAACTGCCCTTAGACATTTGTCCGTATGTTTGCCCTGTCAACTCACAACACTTGTACTAGTCAGCGCCAGCGCGCCATCATGTTTACGATTTCACCGACATTAACAACAAGTAAAATGGTTCAAAATCAAGGGATGATGTCGCAACGGAATGGCCACGCAACACGTTACGCTACAAAGCAGACTACGATACGTAAACATCCTGTTTCCTCATTGGTCCAAACTCAACCAATCACAGCACAGGAAAGTCCGGGTCATGCAAGGCGCCGCAAGCCGTCTGTAGTGGCGAATGGTGGAGAGGAGGGGGGAAAGTGTGGCAAAGGGGAGGAGTGTGTGTGTGTGTATGTGTGTGTGTGTGTGTGTTTATAAAATCGCCGCGGTGGAGATGAAGTCACTGTCAACTGTGTGAATGGAATGCAGCGAGTGAATTACGTCATATTTGCTAGGTGTGCGTAACTGTTAGCACAGAACAAACCATTACCTCAACCTCGTGTTTATCTGTTCTCTCTACCTCTGTGACATACTGATCGTGTCAGTGGATTTTATGTCCAACAAGAAAGAGACGGACGAAACGATGCTTCGTTACATCTTCAGTTCCACTCCTCCTCTCCTGCCCCATTTCACTTGTCCCCCCCCCCCTGCACACACACACACACACACACACACACACACACACACACACACACACACACACACACACACACACACACTCACACACACCTCAACACCATCGTACCGGATCTGAAGATAGGTAACAGGCACTGAGATGACAGGATAGGCGTGAGTAATGACTTGCCTTCGTGTGGCTTCAGAGATGACAGGATTTGCTTGACCAATAATATAGCCCAGTGATTTCAGGACCAGGGAGGATCACAACGTACAGTCCCGTCCTTGCCAATCCCTTCCCACTCTCCCCACCCACCTCCCCCTGCTCACCCACCTCAAGTGGTTATGGCTGCAAGTAATGTGGTTGGCAATGTATTGCAAGCGTTTATGGCTACAAGTAATGTGGTTGGCAATGTATTGTATGTGGTTATGGCTACAAGTAATGTGGTTGGCAATGTATTGCAAGGGGAAAAAGAAAAGAAAGAAAGAAAAATAAACAAGCAAACAAAGAAACAAAGAAAGAAAGAAACAAACAAACAACAAACAAACAAACAAACTTCTTAGCAAGATTGGGGAAAACACACAGGAAAAGAGATAACCAAAGAAGACAATGTGCTTCTCAATACACCTGATCTGACAGCTCACAAATTCATGGAACCAAAGCTTCCCAGAGTGTCTGTCTGATGCCTGGTTTAATCTTCCTTGACGCCAGAGTTCAGAAGTGTATTTCTGACGCTTGGTTTAATTAAGCCTTCCCTAACGTGTTCAGATGTGCGCTTAACAGTGCTCTGGGCGCTTACAATTCTACACTAAAAAAATGTACATATAAGACAGATTCACTTAAGTTTCCCATTAGTATCGTGCACATTATTCTCAATAAAATCCACGTACTAGACACTACAAGAACGCATTAAAACAGGATGGGATAGGCTCAGTAAAACGCAGTTAATTTGAACAGAAGGATTGGAGGAAGAAACAGCCATTATGTTGCGTTTTAAAAGAGGAAAGGTTAGACAAATTTCTCAAACCAAAGGGCAGATTATTCCACTGCAAAAATGTCCCTAATGGGCAAAAGATCGGAAAGCGTGTCATGTCTATATTGAGTGATTTTGCACAACCGAGTCTCAGCAGGAGACCGAAGAGTACAGGACTGAAAACAAACAAGGAGATGTAAACAGGAGCAGTACCAGAGACAAACATTGTAATACATACAAGCAACAATGTAACAAATACGCTGTTAATTAGGAAGCCAGTGGGGCATACAAAGCAATGATGCTGACCTCTCATAGCGACAAGCTTTAAAGACAAGTCTTGAAGCAAAGTTTTGAACTTTCTGTAGAGGTTGAATCACAGACAAGAGTGCAGCAGTAAGAAGACTGTTACAACAATCCAGACGAGAACGGATACAAGAGGATACGAGAGTTTTGAGGGCAGAATCGATAAGAGGATTGCAAATAGAGCCAATGCGTTCACGTTCCAAATGAACCACTTGACATACTTCGGTTATATCTCGTTGCATGGAAATCTTAGAATCAGTGGTGAATCCCAGATTTCGTACAGAATCAGAGAAGGTAATGTCACACGCACGAAGAGTGACCAAACGTGGAAGAAGCACAACTCTGTTGACGTGTGAAAATTAATAAAGCCTCAATTTTATCATCATTAAGCTTAAGGCAGTTGTCAGTCATCCAGTTTTTAATGTCACTTGTGCATAGTTGGAGTGTGGAAATCATTTTATTCAGTTCCACTGGAGATGCTGATTTCTGTACTTATGTGTCATCGGCAAAGAGGCATGGTCAACAGAATGACTATAATGGTGGACAGAGGGGTAGTATACATTTCAAACAGAACAGGTCCCAGCACTGAACTTTGGGAACCCTTTGTCACAACGAAATAGAAGGGGAAGATGAATCATTAACTGTTACAATTTGCATCCTTTGAGAAAGATAAGACTGGACCACATTACGGCAGTAGAAATAATACCAAAATCATTTTCCAGCAGGTAAAGAATAGTCTGATTATTGATCGTGTCAAACGCAGCAGACAGATCAAGAATTAGAAGAACAGAGATTCTATCATCATCAAGAGCAGCCAAGATACCATTATACCTCGAGGGAGGATAATCTCAGTGACGTGACCATTGCAGTAAGCAGACTGGAGAGGATAATACAAATCACTGGATTGCAAATGTCAAAGAAGCATAGAAAGAATGACTTTTTCAAGATTCAAATAAAACGAGTTTTTCACGATATTTTTTGTATAAAGAATGTCTCTTCAGAAGACGTTTGACAATAGCTGTTTCAAGATGACATGGAACAGTTGCAGAACAAAGAGGCGCATGGTTAACCCTTCCCTGACATTTTCAGGCGTGTTTTTGTGGTGCCTGGCCAAATCTTTGCTGACCCTTTTGCCCAGTGTGTTTAACAATATCTAAACAATAAGACAGTCCATGACAACAGGTTTTATTGTAGGCTTTATATTTCTCACAGCAGATTTACAGCAAGGAAATCGGACAAGTCTTCCTAGGGAGATATCCTAAGCATTGCACTACTGCAGCATACACCAAACCCATTCCCTTCTTTTCCTGTTGCGTGCATTCTTGCTGAGCTATAAAATGGACGTTAGTGTGTGCCTGTAAAGTAGACTTTCCTGTTCTATAAGTGGATTTCCGTGTTTACCTATCTATCAAGTAGACATTCGTGTTCACCCATTAAGTGGACTTTTGTGTTTATATAGCTATGAGTGGATTTTGTGTTTACCTTTCTACAAAGTGGACTTTTGTCCCATCTACCTGTAAAGCAGACTTTCGTGTGTATCTGTCTGTTAAGTGGATTTTTGTTAATGAAATCGTATTTAAAACCGAACCAAAACGAAAATGTACCTAACATAGCACTCTTTT
>CM060314.1:46461601-46486601 GCA_030674185.1 Monoplex corrugatus | reverse complement strand
TGAAGGATTCTGAAAATTTCAAAACGTTTAACCTCCCATTCAAGTTTTGTGAAGTAAATGGCAAGCTTTTTAGACGACCTCTCGTATATGCATACATGAATAATTTCATATTCCTTATGATAAAGTAGTTAGAAGCGGCAGTATATATTGGTAGAGGAATGGTTATTATGATACATAATATCTTAATAATAAAACACTATAGAGTTGTCGTCGTCGTCTCGTCGTCGTCGTAGTCGTCCTCATCTCTCATCATCATCATCATCATCATCCATCATCTCATCATCATCATTCATCATGTGCCCTGCCGCATGGTGTTGGCGATTATGGCCCTCCATACGAATATATCCCTTTCGCTGCAAGTACGTCTTCCACCCTCCCTGTCCTCAGCCACTCTGTACGTGCGTCCAGTGTATTCTCCCTGGGCCTACTTGGGCCAACCTTCCTGTTGTAAATACATGTAACTGCTTTAATTTCTCTTGCCTCATAAAATGTCCTATAACGTTGATTGTCTTTCCCTAATCTTCTTCATTAATATTCTTTTTGTGCCTGCCTCCTTCAAGACTGTCTCTTTGTTTTCTTTGCTGTCCATGGAACTCTCAACATTTTTCTCAGAAACCCCATTTCAGTTGCCTCAATCTTGTTCTGACTTTGCGTGTTGACTGTCCAGGCCTCACAACCGTGTAACATTATCTGTTCTATTTAACACTCAAGCACTCTCTTCCTGGTGTTAACTGATAGGCATTTGTTGATAAGAAGGCTTTTCGTCTTCTTGAATGCTGTTTTAGCTTGGCCGATTCTGCTGGCTGTAAAGTAGTATGTGTATGATATGCTGTGTACTAAGCACCTTCATCCTTAGAGAGAACAGAGCGAAAAGTCAAGCCTTGTCCGCAGGTTTAGCAAGAAGCTCGTCTAACCAGATGAGTGATGTTGGTAAACACAATCCTACCTCGATAGCCCTGTTACAGTTTCAGTTTCTCCAGATGTGGTCACCGCGCCCAAAATCAATTCCATATGGGCTGACGCCTTTAGTGCCATGTGATGGAGAAGATCCAAACACAGTTATGGCACAAGCCTTGAGCCTGCATATAAACCCATGAGCTGGCCAGGACCTGAGGTCCTACCTAGCCTATGGGTTTTGTATCTTCTACAAGTATTTGTATCAGTCTGTCATTGGAACACGCTTGGCTACATAGTAACGGCATGTGTATCTTCAAAATTACATAGATAAGTTAATAAATAGAAATGAAAAAAACTCACAACAAGCCACTAAGTGTACACTTGTTTCAACATCACAGAAGGCCAGCCAGTCAGTATTAAACATACCCTCCACTGCCTATCAGCATGATGAAAGTAAAGTAAAATAAAGTGAAATAAAGTAAAGTAAAGTGAAATAAAGTAAAGTAAAGTAAAGTAAAGTAAAGTAAAGTAAAGTAAAGTAAAGTAAAGTAAAGTAAAGTAAGTAAAGTAAAGTAAAATAAAGTAAAAGTAAAAGTTAAAAGTTAAAGTTAAAGTTAAAGTTAAAGTTAAACTAAAGTAAAGTAAAGTAAAGTAAAGTAAAGTAAACTAAACTAAACTAAACTAAACTTAACTAAACTTAACTAAACTAAACTAAACTTAACTAAACTTAACTAAACTTAACTAAGCTAAACTGAACTGAACTGAACTGAACTAAACTAAACAAAAAAGACAAACAAAACAAAGCAAAACAAAACAAAACGAATAAAACAAAAAAATAGAAATAGACGTATACAAATACATCACATCTCATGCACAAACAGACATCACTCAATACAGACACAAAAGAAACAAAACAAACAGAAAGTAGACAAATATCACTACAAACTTTAAGACAGACAGACAACATTCAACAAATAGACCACAAACACACACACACACACACACACACACACACACACACACACACACACACACACACACACACACACACACACACACACACACACACACACACACACACACACACACACACACACCACCACACACACACAGTGTGACAACCTTTCCCGTTTGCAGTTGTCTCTTCTCTTTCTTCACATTTCATTTATCTCTGGTTCAGGAAAAGTCCAAACACTTTCCATTCCACGCCGTAGGAGTCTGTGCATTTGAGATGACATCATTGTTTGTTTGATTGATGATAGCTGTTTTTTTTCCTTTTCATGGTCAAAGAGAGAAAGAGACGGGAGGACAATAATCAGTGAATGGACTGGCCTCACACTCAGCAACTGCCAAAGAGCGTCTGAGAACAGGGAGGAATAGAGGAAGCTGGTTGCAAAGTCTTCTATGGTGCCCCAACAGTCTTCAAGACTCAGGGATTGGTGAAAGTGAAGTCAATTTTTCGCCATTTTGTCTGTGTGTTCCTTTTCGCGGAGGAAAATTAGTGGTATGATGGCTCACATTTTGTTCTTGAAAGTACGATTTTAAGTGTCTAAGAAGTTCGGATTTTCCAAACTGGAGAATTTAGATGTAGTGACTTTGCGCCTGCAAGTGTGTGGGCACATTCATTTCGTGTCCAGGGCAGTAAAGGCACGTGAAATTTTGTAGGTCAGCACTGTTTATTGCTTTGTACCAGTCTGGGGATTGTTGCTCCATTTTGCACTCCGCTGTGGGTAAGGGGTTGATATTTTTCTGATCTTGCTGTCAATATGTGTGCAGATCTGCCAATGAATAGATCCACTTTATTGTGTATACGCACGCAGAATATGAAAAAAAGATGCACGTTTAAAGATCGTGTAAGTCATATCAATGTCCGATGGCTTTTGGAAACACGAAAACATCCGAAGTAGACTGTACAACAACAAAGTGGCGCGTGATCAACCCGCCTGGTCTTTGAGTTCTCCTCGCTCCAATAAACAGTCTGATTTTGTGTAAAGCGTGTTCGGTCCAAATGAGTATGGAGAAAAGCGCTATACTAACACTATTTGAAATAACGAACCCTGGTAATTCATCAACAAACTTTATAAAAAGATATATAAAGGGTGCCTATTACGCTACGCAATACTGCGCCACATGAAATTTAAAGAACTCTATCTCTCTCTCCCCCTCACACCACACACACACACACACACACACACACCTCCAGGATGGTGGGACACCTTTCTGTACTAAACCACACAGCGAAGTCCCGTTATGTAAATGAAGTGACGTCAGCAAGGCCCATATATAAACAGGAGTAAAGTCGTGTGCTGTCAGTGTCCTTGTACACACCAACCTGCCAAATCTTCTTGCTGTTTGTGGACTACAAGGTGACCCATACACCACCGTCACACCAATCTGTTGCTGTCTGCTTTATTTACCACATTGCCTCCACTGCCTTCTCCATCACCTACCAGCGTGGCCTAAAGACAGGTAAGAAGCACATGAGGACTTTTCTCACCTGTTACAGTGAAAACACTCACACCTGCTTCATTAAAATGCTCTGCTTTCTACATACCTTGACACCGACAGAGTTTTTTCTCCTGTATGTAGTGTTCGGTCCACGAAACGTTCTGTGTTCTGTATATATTTTGTGCATTACGAAATTTAGAGCGCACATATATGGTTGTTATCGTAATCATGGGATGTATCGTAATCTGGGGTGCTGGTGGCACCCATTCCTCTCCATGTTTGACCACCACCTGAGGTTGATAAGTTTAAATATCTGGGACCGGTCATCTCACCAGATGGCAGACGCACATCAGAAATAGCCAGCAGAATCGGCCAAGCCAAGACATGAAAAGCCTTCTTACCAAAAATGCCTATCAATGTTCATCACGAAGAGAATTCTTGAGTATTATATAGAACCGATACTGTTGTACTGTTGCGAGGCGTGGACAGTCAACACGCAAAGTCAGAACAAAATTGGGTCAGCTGAGATGTGGTTTCTAAGAAGAATGTTGAGAGTTCCATGGACAGCAAAGAAGACAAACAAGACTGTCTTGAAGGGGGCAGACACAAAAATATCATTAATAAAGAAGATCACGAAAAGAAAGTAACATTTATAGGGCATTTTGTGAGGACAGAGAAATTAGAGCACCTGATCACAACAGGAAAGCTGGAGGGAAAAAGAACACCAGATAGACCCAGGGAGAAAATATTGGACGGACTTGCAGGGTGACTGAGGACATAGAGGTGGAAGATGTACCTGCAGCGACAAGGGATAGATTCGTATGGAGGGCCATGATCGCCAACGCCAAGCAGCATGGCACATGATGATGATGATAAAGTCTTCTCACTAGATGGTTTGCTTTGGAGCAGGAAAAGGTTGTTGAACTCCTGGTAGCCCCTTCACCTTAGTCATTGACTTCTCCGAGGACGATCCCCACCTAGTGTTGTTGTGTTAGCATCAACCTCTCATTTCATTAAGTCTGTCAACTGAGGTGGTGTACTGGGTTGTGGCATTTGGATCCAGGCGTGAGAGATTCCAGAGATGGATGGGGTCCACTGTTTTCATCCATCTTAGAAGTAGGATGCAGCCACCAGAGAATGACGGTAATACCCCTATCCAGAGCCCCCATGCCCTAACAGGAAGCAGTAGGGACTGTCACAGGATGTTATCTTGCAAAGACCATTCTGCACGATAAGGTCCCAGGGGACAGGAGAAGAGGAAGACCTAGGAAGACACGAGAAGAATGGACAGGCCTGATCTACAGCAGTTCCCAGATTAGTTGCATATGACCAAGAGAGATGGAGGAAACCCATTGCAAAGACATCAGTGGTGCCACTACGATTCGCAGTGTTACAGATCACGTGACATAACGTAACGCCACGTGTGGGAAACAAAACAATGCAATACTACACAGAGAAATCGTGTGTAAGTCGGGACGGAAAGCTCTGTAATGCCACAGAGATATATTATGTATGTGAAAGAACAGAAAGCTATGTAATACTACAGATATATTATGTGTGTGTAGTGGCAGTAAGGTATATAATATTTCAGGTATGTATGTGTAGCGACATAAAGGTATATAATATTTCAGATATGTATGTGTAGCGACATAAAGGTATGTAATATTTCAGATGTGTATGTGTAGCGACATTAAGGTATGTAATATTTCAGATATGTATGTGTAGCGACATAAAGGTATGTAATACTACAGATATGTATGTGTAGCGACATAAAAGTATATAATATTTCAGATATGTATGTGTAGCGACATAAAGGTATGTAATACTACAGATATGTATGTGTAGCGGCATAAAGGTATACAATATTTCAGATATGTATGTGTAGCGACATAACGGTATGTAATATTTCAGATATGTATGTGTAGCGACATAAAGGTATGTAATACTACAGATATGTATGTGTAGCGACATAAAGGTATGTAATCTACAGATATGTATGTGTAGCGACATAAAGGTATGTAATACTACAGATATGTATGTGTAGCGACATAAAGGTATATAATATTTCAGATATGTATGTGTAGCGACATAAAGGTATGTAATACTACAGATATGTATGTGTAGCGGCATAAAGGTATACAATATTTCAGATATGTATGTGTAGCGACATAAAGGTATGTAATATTTCAGATATGTATGTGTAGCGACATAAAGGTATGTAATACTACAGATATGTATGTGTAGCGACATAAAGGTATGTAATACTACAGATATGTATGTGTAGCGACATAAAGGTATGTAATACTACAGATATGTATGTGTAGCGGCATAAAGGTATACAATATTTCAGATATGTATGTGTAGCGACATAAAGGTATGTAATATTTCAGATATGTATGTGTAGCGACATAAAGGTATGTAATATTTCAGATATGTATGTGTAGCGACATAAAGGTATACAGTATTTCAGATATGTATGTGTAGCGACATAAAGGTATGTAATATTTCAGATATGTATGTGTAGCGGCATAAAGGTATACAGTATTTCAGATATGTATGTGTAGCGACATAAAGGTATGTAATATTTCAGATATGTATGTGTAGCGACATAAAGGTATGTAATACTACAGATATGTATGTGTAGCGGCATAAAGGTATACAGTATTTCAGATATGTATGTGTAGCGGCATAAAGGTATACAATATTTCAGATATGTATGTGTAGCGACATAAAGGTATGTAATACTACAGATATGTATGTGTAGCGACATAAAGGTATGTAATACTACAGATATGTATGTGTAGCGACATAAAGGTATGTAATACTACAGATATGTATGTGTAGCGACATTAAGATATAGAATATTTCAGATATGTGTGTGTATCGACGTAAAGGTATGTAATATTTCAGATATGTATGTGTATCGACGTAAAGGTATGTAATATTTCAGATATGTATGTGTAGAGACATTAAGGTATATAATATTTCAGATATGTATGTGTATCGACGTAAAGGTATGTAATATTTCAGATATGTATGTGTAGAGACATAAAGGTATATAATATTTCAGATATGTATGTGTAGAGACATTAAGGTATATAATATTTCAGATATGTATGTGTAGCGACATAAAGGTATGTAATACTACAGATATGTATGTGTACCGACATAAAGGTATGTATACTACAGATATGTATGTGTAGAGACATTAAGATATATAATATTTCAGATATGTATGTGTAGAGACATTAAGGTATGTAATAATACAGATATGTATGTGTAGAGAAATTAAGGTATGTAATAATACAAATATACATCACGTATGTGTAGCGGCAGAAAGCTATGTAATAATACAGATATGTATGTGTAGTGACTTAAAGGCAAGCAATATTTCAGATATGTATGTGTAGCGACATTGAGGTATGCAATACTACAAATATACATCACGCTTGTGTAGCGGCAGAAAGCTATGTAATACTACAGATACATTATTTAGATTCAAAAAGGTATGTAATACTACAGATACATTAGGTATGTGTAGAGACAGAAAGCTATGTAATACTACAGATACATTATTTAGCTACAAAAAGGTATGTGATACTACATATACATTATGTATGTGTAGCGATAGAAAGGTATGTAATACTACAGATACATTAGCTATGTGTAGAGACAGAAAGCTATGTAATACTACAGATACATTATTTAGCTACAAAAAGGTATGTGATACTACAGATACATTATGTATGTGTAGCGATAGAAAGGCATGTAACACTACAGATACGTTGTGTATGTGTAGCGATAGAAAGCTATGTAACACTACAGATACATTATGTATGTGTAGCGATAGAAAGCTATGTAACACTGCAGATACGTTATGTATGTGTAGCGATAGAAAGCTATGTAACACTACAGATACATTATGTATGTGTAGCGATAGAAAGGCATGTAACACTACAGATACATTATGTATGTGTAGCGATAGAAAGCTATGTAACACTACAGATACGTTATGTATGTGTAGCGATAGAAAGCTATGTAACACTACAGATACGTTATGTATGTGTAGCGATAGAAAGCTATGTAACACTACAGGTACATTATGTATGTGTAGCGATAGCAAGGCATGTAACACTACAGATACATTGTACAGGTGTAGCGACAGGTATGTAATACTACAGATACATTATGTATGTGTAGCGACAGAAAGGCATGTAAAACTACACAAACACATGGCGTGTGTGTGGGGACAGAAATAAATCATACATGCATGACGGATAAAAAGCTCATCTCTCAGTCAATAAAAAACCAATGGCCACTGTCACTACTGTTGTTAATCGCTCCCCGTGTCGTCCAAGGGGAACAAGGCGGAGAGAGAGAGAGAGAGAGAGAGAGAGAGAGAGAGAGAGAGAGAGAGAGAGAGGAGAGAGAGAGAGAGAGAGAGAGACGACATCAACCTTGACAACAGTCGTCACTGCCTTTTCCGCCAATCTCTGTTTATTGTTCCAGCTTCAGACCGACACTGTTTATTGTTCCAGTTTCAGACCGACACTGTTTATTGTTCCAGTTTCAGACCGACACTGTTTATTGTTCCAGCTTCAGACCGACACTGTTTATTGTTCCAGCTTCAGGCCGACACTGTTTATTGTTCCAGCTTCAGACCGACACTGTTTATTGTTCCAGCTTCAGACCGACACTGTTTATTGTTCCAACTGCAGACCGACACTGTTTATTGTTCTAGCTTCCGAGTTGGTCTGCATGGTAGAGTAAGGAATAGTATGTTCTTTACAGTCAGCTTACTGACAGGACCAGACATCACGTTTATTGTTTAATTCTGATTGAATCCACAGAATAAAAAACACTAGTTAGTCTTATTGTGAACACGCTGTTAGCTGTCAAACAGTAAGCCAACAGTAGGCTGTTACCAAGTTCCAAGGCTTGGAGTGTGTGAACTGTAGACAGCAACACAACCAACCGTATGTTTGTAACAGTTATAAGCCTTGGACTACACGAACGTAAGGTAGCATCACGACCAACAGTAGGCTGTTTGTATCAATTCTTGTTTGAAATGCTGTCAAAACTCAGACCGTTTTGCTGATTAAATACATGCAGCTTCTGAATATCAGCTGGAACTCTGAAAGATTCAATGTATGAGGTGTGGTTTATACATGATTCAAAGGGTTGTTAAGAAATAAAATATACAGAAAAAGAAATCATCAGAAGTAAGAGATTTATTCAAGATATGGATAAAGAAAAATGTAACTCCATTGGGAAGAGTCGCAGTGCTTAAATCACTTACTCTGTGTGCACTTATTTATCTGTGGATTCTACTCCCATCCACGCACCCACCCTCGATTATTTTATCAATAATCTTGAGGAAATATGTGTTTCTCGAATGGTAAATACGACCAAATTGACAACAACAAAAAAGTAGCGAAATGGAGGTATGAACACACCAGATATACCAATGTACATTGAAGCTTTAAAACTTTCCTGGTTGAGAAAATTCAAAAACACAATATGTATGTGGAAAACATATCCAGTGAATTAATTTTTTTTTTCAACGGATTTTAACGAAAACTGACCCCAGCCATGCTTTACATAAAGTCAATAAGAACTTCTGGAAACACGTCTTCAAGGTATATTATCATTTTTAATGTCATAAAGAACCAATAGTGCAAACTGATTTTCTCGCAGAGTCAGCCCTATATAACCAAAACTCACTACTGCGAATATCATAAAATGCAGTAAATGGGTTTAGAAGGGAATCCGTTGTGTTGCACATTTTAAAATGATAATGGATCATTTTTGGCACACTATGAATTCAACAGCAATTGAAGACGACTGTAAATTTCCACATCTTTAAAACGGATGTAAACAGTCTATCAAGGCATACACACTAAAGACAAAGCTGAAAATATCAGACAAAAGTGCATATGATATTCTTATAGCATTGAAATGGATTTATGCCATACCAAACAAAGCAAGAGTACATTATACTGTGAACTATGCTTAAGTGACAAGAGAAATTGGTAACAGATGTATCATGGAGAGAGAGAGAGAGAGAGAGAGAGAGAGAGAGAGAGAGAGAGAGAGAGAGAGAGAGAACTGTTCATGGATGGATAGCAGTTCAGTAGACCTGAGTAGGGATCAGTCCAGAAGACCTTCGCAGAGCGCTGTGTCAGCGATCAAGTTGTTCAATACGAACGTCCTATGGTTCCATAGCAGGTGACGTGTTTCGTTCTCTCAGAACTATCCAGACCTGCTGCCTGGGATGGCAAGAGGAGAGTGGTATCCACATAACAACAACAACAACAACAACAACAACATCAACAACAAAGATAATAATAATAATGATAATAATAATAATAATAATAATAACAACAACAATAATAATAACGATAATGATATTAATGATAGTAATAATAATAATAATAACAATAATAATAATCGGAATTTTATGTGGCATTTTTCATCACGCTGAAAGCGCTGTACAGTTTACAACTTTTCATGATTGTACGGATGCACACATATCCACATGCACATGTACATGCGCATACACACACACACACGCGACACACACACACACACACACACACACACACACACACACACACACACACACACACACACACAAGCACACACACAAACGCACACGTACACGTACGAACAACACAACAAATTTTGAAAGAGGTTGGCACTAATGAAATACTAATGGAAAAGAAAGGTTTTGGGAGTGGATTTGAACAAAGGTAGCGACACACTGTGTCGATCAGCGAGAGGTGGTGACTTCCAGTTTTTAACAGCAGAGGAAGTAAAAGCTCTACCGTCATATTTTTACTTTTAAATTTTGGGACACGGAAGGTTCTGTCATCAGCGCTGGAAGAGAGATATCGAGATGGAACACATCTTTGCAAAAGTTTTGAGAGGTTTTGGGGTGCGCTTCTGGAAATGACTTGACAGCAAAGACAAGCAGCTTTGTACTCGACATGATGTTCGACGGACAGCCAGTGCAATTCTTAAGAAGGGCTGTTGAGTGTTGAGATCGTTTTGCTTTATAAATCTGTTTAGCAGCAGGGTTTTGAACTTGCTGTAGTAGTCTGAGAAGTATCTGTCGACAACCAGTGAGTACGGGATTGCAGTAATCTAATCTGGACAAAATGTATGCACGACTAGTGTTTTGGTTGTCTCCAAGTGACAGAGTGCCATAGAGTTGATTTATCTAACCTCAATGTATGCAGCTTAACAAGTTTTGGTGATGTGCTTTTGCATAGAAATATTTATTGTTGAGGAAAAAGCCAAGGTCATGGACATAGTCAGAGAACGGGATGATAGACTTTCCAAAAGAAATAGTGGAAGACAGGGAGGCAGAATCAATGGATAGATGAAGGAGACGAAGAGCTTCAGTTTTTTGGTCATTTCATTTTATTTTCAGACATTCAGGTTTTCACATTTGTCACACAGTCTTGAATCAGGTAGTTGTAATCTGACGGGGATTTGGAGAGGATGAGTTGGATATCATCAACATACAATTCATGGTGGATGGAATATATATCAATGACAAGGATTATGGTAGCCGTACAGTATGTGAACAGAACAAGGCCAAGTACAAAGCCTTGGAGAACACCGCATCGAGAGCTGATTCAAAGGATCCGTTTCTAATGACAGGGAAGTTTATTTTCTTAATGAAAGATAAGAACAAAACCAGTCAAGAACAGCGTTTTTGATTAAAATGTTTTTTGTCTAGACGGGAAGGAGAATTTTGTGATCTGTCGTATCAAAAGTAGCTGAGCGAGCCATCTTAAGGTGGAAAAAATGTACACAGTGTAGAAAAGAACCAATCACAGGCCTGTCACAGTAGTGCACGATGAAAAGAACCAATCACACTCTGTGTTATAACAAGTAACTGGAGAAAATAACAAATCACAGTCTGTGTTATAGCAGTTTTTGAAGGAACGACATTGGGCGCCGCCCTCGTGGTGCTGGACCCGGGAAAAGTTGAGGTCTCTGCCACATCACTCCCCTACGACCCCAGGGTTATGGAACTATCTAGGTAGGACCTCAGGATCTGGCCAGCTTATGGGTTTATGTGCAGGATTAAGGCTTGTGACATAATCATTCTGAATCTTCTCTATCACATGACACCTGTGACGTTAGTGCATATGGAATTCATTCCTAGCGCGGAGACGTAATCTTGGGAAATTGAAACTGAAAGTTAAATTTAAGGAACAAACCAGAGCGACTATAACAATGTATGCTTCATGGAGACGTTTTGGATGATTTTTCCATTACCATTTTGGTTTCCTATTCACACGCCTCACATGAAACATAGCTGAGAGATGTGTGTTGATTTTGGTGCTGTTGCGCCATGAGGTCATCGTAATGTCCTACTTCACCAGACGATACAGTACTGGTTCATGCAAGGAACTTTTCGCACTCAGGGATTGGTATTTGTTTGCTTTTAACCCTTTGAATCCTGCACCATGTCTACAAACACCCTTTATTGTCAACCATGCTCGCAAAGCAAAACGTAACCCCGTGACTCTCACCATATCCACCAGTTTCCTGCAGGAACTGGTGGATTGGGTGAGAGAGTCAGTGGGTTAAGTTTAAGCAGTTGGTGGATAGGGTGCGGGGGTCAAAGGGTTAATCATGGCACACACTTTCGTAACTGCAGGATGCATCCGTATCACTAGTAACACTGGGTCTCTGGAGCCATTAGGGGCTGGCTTTGGGTCAAAGGGAGACAACAGTTTAGTCATCAGTCACATGAAGAAGTTAACCTTTCCGCACAAGGTGCAGCACAGTGCATACGACCTTGTATGTATGTGATTTTGGCACACTCAGTATACCCATCATGGCCTGGTGTTGTTTGACTTGGTCAGTCGACTGGGTGCGTGTTCACTAACCCTGTGTGTCTCATTTGCTTTTTGACGCCCCAATGTCAAACACAGAATGGTCCACCAGCTTTTATCCAATCTGATGCCCCCACCGCCCTCCCTGTCTGTCTGTCTGCCTGTCTGCCTGTCTGTCTGTCTGTCTCTGTCTGTCTGTCTGTCTCTGTCTGTCTGTCTGTCTCCTCGCTTTGTGTTTTTGTGGTGATGGTACACTGTTACTGCGTACAGTGTAACTTTCACAATGAAGCACGAGTTTTGATCTTTGGGTGCATTCATGGTGATGGTTAACACATACAGAATCCTTTGAGGTGAGATGAATACATACTGGTGATCACGACACGCAGAATCCCTTGAAATGTGTAAGAAGCACATAATCATGATCATGATAAATATAAATTCTTTCGAAGTGTATAATAAATATATGATAATGGTCATGAAGCTTGCAGAATCTTTTAAAGCGTGTAATAAGTACTTCATAGTGATCATGACACATACAGATCTTTTGAAGTGTATAATAAATAAACAAAGACAATCCTAACACATGCAGAATCCTTTGAAGTGTGTAATGAACACATAATGATGACCACGACACATACATAATCCATTGAAGTATGTAATTAGTAGATAAGAATAATCATAACACGTACAAAATCTATTGAAGTGTGTGTAATACGTACATAATGATGATCATGACACAAACAGAATCGAATGAAGTGTGTGATAAGTAAATAAAAATAATCATAACACATAATAATCCTTTGAAGTATGTATCAGTTCATGGTAATAATGACACATACAGAATCCATGGAAGTGTGTAATAATAAGTGGATGCCTCCCAACATCAAAATTACACGAAACCTAGTGTTGTTCGGTGTTGATCAAAATTAAAAAAAAAGGAATATTTATAGTATGATATTGTAGTGCTTGCAAAATCATTTTTCTATAAATGCAAAGTTGACATGTGTTCCCAATGCACATACTTTCCAAAGAAAACTAAATCTGAGATTCAAAATTTAACAGTATAATGCAAAACAAAACAAAACAAAACAAACAAACAAACAAGCAAACAAACAAACAAACAAACAAGCAACAAACAAACAAACAAACAAACAAACACACAAACAAACAAACAAACAAACAAACAAACCCACCTGTCCATTTTTAATGCTCATTAGGACAACTATATGCCAATGTTCTCTCCAAAGAAAATTTTTTTTTTTCTTCATGACATGTTCTTAAATCTTGATGTATACAATAAAATCTTCATTGTTCAGAACGTTATCATATAATGTTGTGTTTTTGTAGGTTGTTTGTATGTGAACAATACTTGTTTTGTACATGTATGTATAGATTTGTGTCTTTTCTGTTACCTCATTGGTCGTTGATGTTTGTCGTAAAAACAAAAACAAACAAACAAACAAACAAAAACAAAAATTAACAAACAAACAAACAAACAAACAAACAAACAAAACCATCGTTTGAGAAAAAATTCAAAAATGATGTTGACATATGCTTAGATCGTGATGTTCATTCTTGAATCTCCAGTGAAAAGAAGTCATTTATGTGTGTCTGTATGTTGTATGGAGTACGTATGTGGCAGGTCTTTTCCTATGTATATGATTTTTTAAATCGTTTTTTAGATGCCACATTGTATGTTTGGTGTCCGTTTGACGTGGAGCAAAAAGTGACTAAAATTTTATTAAAAAAACTAAGTGGATGATTATGATTCTAATACAAACAGAACCCAAGACTGAAGAAGAGAGGAGCGCAGCACTAAGGGAAGACACCATCCTGCAGGAAGAAGAGACAACCGCATCATCATTGATGGCGGGGGGCACGAAGAAGACCATGGGAATGTACGTCATCATGATGACGTTGATGGTGATGGTACACAACACTGCTGCCCGACGTTTGATACCTGGACCGGAGATCACTCCCAAAACCACACCCAGACCCAAGTCAGTCTGTCTGTCTGTCTCTGTCTCTCTGTGTGTCTCTTTCCGTCTCTCTCTCTCCCTGTCAAGATTCATCTTATTATATCTATATTCTTATTCATCTCTGTCTGTTATCATGCAGCCAAATCCAGCAATTAACTTCTTGCTGAAACCGCATTTCTCGCATTTTAGAAACCTTGCTGCTCTAAGACTGATTTTAGAAAGCTTGTTGCTCTGGAAGTCAGTTCGGTGCCCTGGTATTTGTAAAACTGATGTTCGTGGCCTTATTGCTTTTACGCTGATGTTGGTAGCTCTTATTACTTTCAGTCTAATTTTGGTAGTTCTGTTATTTCTAGACTAATGTTAGTTATCTTGTTGCTTTTACCTTAATGTTGGTAGCCCTGTTGCCTTCAAATGATGTTGGTAGCCCTGTTGCTTTTACATACATTGATGATGGTAGCCCTGTTGCTTATACACTGATATTGATAGCCCTGTTGCTTTCACATTGATGTTGATAGCCCTGTTGCTTATACACTGATATTGATAGCCCTGTTGCTTTCACATTGATGTTGATAGCCCTGTTGTCTTCAGACTGATGTTGGTAGTTCTATTGCTTTTACATTGATGTTGGTAACCCTGTTGTCTTCAGACTGATGTTGGTAGTTCTATTGCTTTTACATTGATGTTGGTAACCCTGTTGTCTTCAGACTGATGTTGGTAGTTCTATTGCTTTTACATTGATGTTGGTAACCCTGTTGTCTTCAGACTGATGTTGGTAGTTCTATTGCTTTTACATTGATGATGGTAACCCTGTTGTCTTCAGACTGATGTTGGTAGTTCTGTTGCTTTCACATTGATGTTGATAGCCCTGTTGTCTTCAGACTGATGTTGGTAGTTCTATTGCTTTTACATTGATGATGGTAACCCTGTTGCCTTCAGACTGATGTTGGTAGTCCTGTTGCTTTCACATTGATGTTGATAACCTGTTGCCTTCAGACTGATTTTGGTAGCCCTGTTACCTTCAGACCGATGTTGGTAGTCCTGTTGCTTTTACGTTGATGATGAGAGCCATGTTGTTTTTACAGAGATGTTGGTAGCCTTGTTGCCTTCAAACCGATGTTGGTAGCTCAGCTGCTTTTACACTGATGCTGGTAGCCTTGCAGGTTTCAGACTGATGTTGGTAGCCCTTTGGTTTTCAGACTGATTATGGTAGCTCTGTGGCTTTCATACTGATACTGCTATTGACCTTAAGGGTTTCAAGTGGTGTTGGTAGTCCTGTTGCCGTCAGACTGATTGTGTTGGTCTGTTTGCTTTCAGACTGATTTTGGTAGCCCCGTGGTTTTCAGACTTCTTACTACTGCTCATGACGACATGGGCATTTCATTTCTTACCCACTGGACGAGGCGGCAGGGAAGTTTCTAGTCCCGTTTTTATTATCCATTGTTTGGTGTCTGTGATCTGTTTGTGACCGTGCGTTCGCGCTTGACAAAGGCTAGTTGGCCGAAAATTTGCGCTTGTTTTGTTTTGTCTCGTTGGATACGCGCTTATATTGGTTTTCTTGTTCTTCTGGTTCATGTTTGCTTGGGCGCGGGCAGTCGCACTTGTTTTGGATCTTGTAATATACCCCAAGACTGCGTTTTATCTGTATAAGTGTCTTGTACTACGTCTTGTTTTTATTTACTGCATTTTAAAATTGTTTTAGCCTCTTTTTATCCCCTTGCTTTTATCTCAGATTCTTACAGAATGTCACATTTTCCAACCTACTTACATTCCCGTCTTCTCTCTGGTTTCCGATCTCTTCCTCCTCCGCTTTTTTCACTAGCTGTATCCTATTCTAAAATCTGTTTCACCAAAACAAAAACAAACAGTCATTTATACTTTCTGCGTTGTTGCTTACGCAGAAACTTCATCCCGAAAGGGTTTCAACTCAAACACACTCCTTCCGACAGTAAAAATAAAAAACTTTTGCAGGCCACTAAAAATATCCTTCTTAAAGCAAGCAAACAGATCATGAAAACCCACATAGTACACTTAGAACGCAAACTGTCCATCGCTGACAAATCTCAGAAATACTTCAGTTCTGTAATTAGCAGAACACTAAACCCAACTCTCAGTCTCTTCATTAAAACCACCGTCATCAATTTCAATGCATCACTACAAAAACACATGCAAACCATAAAAGACAAAAAATTAATCAACTTGAACAAGACTGCAAACCCGTCTGCACCGTTCCTGGCACCTGTCAGCAACCCAGCCCCCTCTCCACCTTCCTCTAGCTCTGCACGTCACCCCCTTGTACATTGTATTCCTTCAAACTTGCCACTCTCTGAGGCAGAAGTGTCAGTCCTTTCAAGGGCCTCAAATTTGTCCCTTTAAAACCATCCGCCAGCAAATACCAAACTATGAACAGCTGCCAACGATTTTTTAGATCCCTACGTTGGATGGCAGTACTGGGACATCCTCCCAAACAAAAATTGAATCCAGATGCTGACTTATTTACAAAACATTTCCATAAGCCTGCTCATTGGGAACCTCCTCGCAACACCTTTCCCGAAGTTGAGCATTACATCAACAAATGCCACCAAGAAATAGACTGTCTCAACATGCGACCCAAGAAATATTCCAACATCTCCAAAGAAGAAAGTGACGCACTACACTCCCTCAAAAACAGAGACGACATTGTCATCAAACCAGCAGACAAGGGGGGTGCAATTGTAGTCTGGGACAGACATCTGTATATCAAGGAAGCCCAGAAACAACTCCACCATCACGCTTTCTACAAAACGTTGGACCAACCTGCCCACATGACCAATCATGCCAAGATATCCAAACTTATCAACAATCTCATAACCTCTAAGCAGCTGCCCCCCACTGCCAGACTACTCATCAAACAACTTCCAGTCCAATCATTTTTTTTATTTACTTCCCAAAATACATAAAGCCAACAATCCTAGCCGTCCTATCGTGTCAGCTTGCAACTGCCCAACTGAAAACATTTCTCAGTTTCTTGACCACATTTTGCAACCTATAGTCCAGTCTTTGCCTACCTTCATCAAAGACACTAACCATACATTGAATCTGATTCAAATAATAAATGAAGACCACACCTTCAAACCCCAATACCTGTTCACTTTGGATGTGACCTCTTTGTACACCAGCATACCCCACTCCGACGGGTTAAAAGCTCTCCAGCATTTTCTGGACAAACGACATGACCAAACATTGTCTACTTCAACCCTCGTCCGACTTGCGGAGCTGGTCCTTACAATGAACACATTTTCGTTCGGCGATGAGACGTTCTCGCAAGTTAGCGGAGTCGCCATGGGTACAAAGATGGGCCCCAGCTATGCCTGTTTGTTCATGGGATATTTGGAGGAACAAATCCTACAACAATACAAGAAACCCAAACCTGAAATTTACAAAAGATACATAGATGATTACATTGGCATGACATCCCTCGATCATGACCAACTTTTGCAATTCATCCATTACGTCCAAACGTTTCACCCATCCATCAAGTTCACATATGAAATTTCAAACACATCCATAAGCTTCCTTGATATCGAAGTTTCCCTTCAGTCTGAACAACTAGTCACTACAGTCCACTACAAACCTACAGACTCACATTCCTACCTGGACTATCAATCATCTTACACTTCCAACACCAGAAACAGCATTCCCTACTCGCAGTTCTTGAGACTACGACGCCTCTGCTCAGAAGAAGACGATTTCCAGGACAAAGCAGTTGAAATGACTAGATTTTTCCTGTGCAGACATTACCCACTCGAGGTCATCAATGAAGCCCGGAAAAAAGTCAACTCTGTCTCTCGGCCAAATGCCCTCCATTCGAAGCCCAAAGCTGCCACAGAGGATCGGCCAATCCTCAGTCTAGTTTACCACCCGTCCATGCACCTCGTAAAAAGGATCATCTTGTCCAACTGGAACATTTTGACCAGCGCCCTTTGATCGTCTACAAGAGAGACACAAATCTCCGCGACTTGCTGGTGCATTCAAATCTCAGCAAACCAGTCAGCCAACCTCCAGGAACCTCTCCATGCAACAAACCTAAATGCAAGACTTGTCCTTTCTTGTGCTCAGCCACCACAGTCAAAGGCCCTAAATCTCATATGAGAATTACAAAACATTTCAACTGTCAAACTTATAACATTGTCTACTTGATCAGCTGCTCTAAATGTTTCCAACTGTATATTGGTGAAACTGGACGCACCCCTTGACACACGTTTCAAAGAACACTTGGCTGATATCCGCCACCAAAGGGATAAAACTATCCCCAATCACTTCAACCAATCAGACCACTCAATCAATGACATCCGAGTGAAAGGTCTGTGGCTTCTATACAATAACAGCACCATAGACAGGAAAGACAGAGAATCCCACCTCATAAATAAACTTGGAACACGCAAACCATATGGTCTTAATGACAAACCATAAGTAATCCATTGCGCAACAGAATTCAGACATGCCGTTTCGTGTCTCTTCCTGTTCCCAGGCCTACCAGATTCATGGCACTGGGCACAATCTACTCCCTTACCTCTTGGCTCTTGCCCTGTGTCTTCAGAACAGGGCTATACCGATATAGCATGGCCACTTCTCAAAATTGCAGAACTCATCTCACTTTCCTTTTGACATCATAGTTGCCTCCCCTCTCCCCACTTCTTACTACTGCTTATGACGACAGGGGCATTCCATTTCTTATCCACTGGACGAGGCGGCAGGGAAGTTTTTAGTCCCGTTTTTATTATCCATTGTTTGGTGTCTGTGATCTGTTTGTGACCGTGCGTTCGCGCTTGACAAAGGCTAGTTGGCCGAAAATTTGCGCTTGTTTTGTTTTGTCTCGTTGGATACGCGCTTATGTTGGTTTTCTTGTTCTTCTGGTTCATGTTTGCTTGGGCGCGGGCAGTCGCACTTGTTTTGGATCTTGATTTTGGTAGCTCTGTGGCTTTTAGACTGTTGGTAGCCCTGTTGCCTTCAGACTGATGTTGGTAGCCCTGTTGCCTTCAGACTGATGTTGGTAGCCCTGTTGCCTTCAGACTGATGTTGGTAGCCCTGTTGCCTTCAGACTGATGTTGGTAGCCCTGTTGCCTTCAGACTGATGTTGGTAGCCCTGTTGCCTTCAGACTGATGTTGGTAGCCCTGTTGCCTTCAGACTGATGTTGGTAGCCCTGTTGCTTTACACTGATGTTGGTAGCCCTGTTGCTTTTACACTGATGTTGGTAGCCCTGTTGCCTTCAGACTGATGTTGGTAGCCCTGTTGCCTTCAACTGATGTTGGTAGCCCTGTTGCTTTTACACTGATGTTGGTAGCCCTGTGCCTTCAGACTGATGTTGGTAGCCCTGTTGCCTTCAACTGATGTTGGTAGCCCTGTTGCCTTCAGACTGATGTTGGTAGCCCTGTTGCCTTCAGACTGATGTTGGTAGCCCTGTTGCCTTCAGACTGATGTTGGTAGCCTGTTGCCTTCAGACTGATGTTGGTAGCTCTGTTGCCTTTACAGACTGATGTTGGTAGCTCTGTTGCCTTCAGACTGATGTTGGTAGCCTGTTTGCCTTCAGACTGATGTTGGTAGCCCTGTTGCCTTCAGACTGATGTTGGTAGCTCCTGTTGCCTTCAACTGATGTTGGTAGCCTGTTGCCTTCAGACTGATGTTGGTAGCCCTGTTGCCTTCAGACTGATGTTGGTAGCCTGTTGCCTTCAACTGATGTTGGTAGCTCTGTTGCCTTTCAGACTGATGTTGGTAGCCCTGTTGCCTTCAGACTGATGTTGGTAGCCTCTTGTTGCCTTTTACACTGATGTTGGTAGCCCTGTTGCCTTCAGACTGATGTTGGTAGCCCTGTTGCCTTCAGACTGATGTTGGTAGCTCTGTTGCTTTTACACTGATGTTGGTAGCTCTGTTGCCTTTCAGACTGATGTTGGTAGCCTGTTGCCTTCAGACTGATGTTGGTAGCCTGTTGCTTCAGACTGATGTTGGTAGCCCTGTTGCTTTTACACTGATGTTGGTAGCCTGTTGCTTTACACTGATGTTGGTAGCCCTGTTGCTTTTACACTGATGTTGGTAGCCCTGTCCCTTTAGTCTGATTTTGGAAGTTCTGTTATTTTCACACTGATGTTAGTAGCCTTGTTACTTTTACTATGGTGTTGGTAGCTCTGTTGCCTTCAGACCGATGTTGGTAGCCTTGTTACTTTACTATGGTGTTGGTAGCTCTGTTGCCTTCGGATTGATGTTGGTAGCCTTGTTACTTTTACTATGTGTGTTGGTAGCTCTGTTGCCTTCGACCGATGTTGGTAGCCTTGTTACTTTTTACTATGGTGTTGGTAGCTCTGTTGCCTTCGGATTGATGTTGTAGCCTTGTTACTTTTACTATGGTGTTGGTAGCTCTGTTGCCTTCGGATTGATGTTGGTAGACTGGTTGCTTTCAGACCGATATTCGTAGCTCTGTTGCTTTCCGACAAATGTTTATTGTCATGTTTCTTTTTCGCTGATGTTGATAGCCTTTCGGATTTCAGACTGATGTTGGTAGCCCTTTGGTTTTCAGACCGATTGTGGTAGCTCTGTGGCTTTCACTCTGATATTGATATTGGCCTTGGGGGTTTCAGATTGATGTTGCTAACCCTGTTGCTTTGTTTGCTTTCAGACTGATTTTTGTTGATCTGTTGCTTTTAGACTGATTTTGATAGGTCTGTGGCTTTCAGACTGATTTTGTTGATCTGTTGTTTTCAGAATGATTTTGATAGGCCTGTTGCTTTTATACTGATTTTAATAGGCCTATGACTTTCAGACTGATTTTGATAGGCCTGTGGCTTTCAGACTGATTTTGATAGGCTTGGCTTTCAGACTGATTTTGATAGGCCTTGGCTTTCAGACTAATTTTGGTAGGCCTATGGCTTTCAGACTAATTTTGGTAGGCCTGTGGCTTTCAGACTAATTTTGGTAGGCCTGTGGCTTTCAGACTGATTTTGATAGGCCTATGACTTTCCGACTAATTTTGGTAGCTGTGTTTCAGACGATTTGATAGGCTTGCTTTCAGACTGATTTTGATAGGCCTATGACTTTCAGACTGATTTTGATAGGCCTGTGGCTTTCAGACTGATTTTGATAGGCCTGTGCTTTCAGACTGATTTTGATAGGCCTGTGGCTTTCAGACTGATTTTGATAGGCTGATTTCGATGATTTGGCGTTTTCAGACTGATTTGATAGGCCTATGACTTTCAGACTGATTTGATAGGCCTGTGACTTTCAGACTGATTTTGATAGGCCTGTGCTTTCAGACTGATTTTGATAGGCCTGTGCTTTCAGACTGATTTTGATAGGCCTGTGGCTTTCAGACTGATTAGATAGGCCTGTGGCTTTCAGACTAATTTTGATAGGCCTATGACTTTCAGACTGATTTTGATAGGCCTGTGCTTTCAGACTGATTTTGATAGGCCTGATGACTTTCAGACTAATTTGATAGGCCCTTGATGCTTTTCATACTGATTTTGATAGGCCTATGCTTTAGACTGATTTTGATAGGCCTGTGCTTTAGACTGATTTTGATAGGCCTATGACTTTCAGACTGATTTTGATAGGCCTGTTGCTTTCAACTAATTTTGATAGGCCTATGACTTTCAGACTGATTTGATAGGCCTATGACTTTCAGACTGATTTTGATAGGCCTGTGGCTTTCAGACTGATTTTGATTGGCCTGTGGCTTTCATACTGATTTTAGTAGCCCTGTTGCTTTCTGTCTAGGATTGGGGAAGGTGAAAAAAATTGGTCCCACAGTCACAAGGCTGACCTAGGAGTATTGAGGCTACTACCACTTTAAGGGGTATCTTGATGTTATGGTAGCCAGGTAACAACAGGATGGGAAACGTCCCATAACATAGAAGTTGTAAGGAAATAACGCTTGCTAATGCGGTTACTGTTGTTATTTATCCCCTCTCTCCCGATGCTTTACCTTCTCTCATCATGCACAGGGCCAAGTTCAGATCGACATGTAGATGAACAGAGAGCTCGCTGAGAGCGCCAACTTGATTTTTAGACAGATTTGAACCTATGTCATGAGATTGGAAGGTAGGAAGTGTACCTCTGCGCCAATGCATATCTGATGTGTGTGTGACTGATTCAGGCACCCTGCCAGCTACCGGGTGACGTTCTCCACCCGGATACGACCTGGGATGACACTGCCGGTTACTGTGCATCTGGTCAGCGCCGAACACAGCGCCACTGTCACTGTCTCTCTGGTCAACAACTCACGCTCTGATGTTGTCTTTGCTCGGGCACCCAGCACTTTTGTTACTGGTGGTCAGTTATCCTCTGTGTGTGTGTGTGGGGGGAGGGGGTGGGGGTTAACATGTGTGTGTGGGGGTGTGGAGGGTGTCATTATTTGTATGCATGTGTGCATGTGTCGTGTGTATGTTTTATTATTTGTGTGTGTGCGTACGTGTGTTCGTGTAGTGTTTATTATGTGTGTGTGTGAGTGCGTGTGTGGGTGGATATGTATGTATATGTGTGGTGTTTATTCTGTCTGTGTGCCTGTATGTGCGTGCGTGGTTTGTTGTTTGTGTGTGTGTGTGTGTGTGTGTGTGTGACGGAGATCGAGTTTCCAAAGCCCTACCGACATAAGATCATTCTCTAAATGAACGGATTGAATTTCTTTCTCGGTGATAATTGTGGTCGATGTCTTTACTGCTTCACACACACACAACACACACACAGCACATACACACACACACACACACACACACACACACACACACACACACACGCACACACGCACACACACACACAGAGATAGACACACACACACACACAAACAGACGGACAGACACCCCCTCCCCCCCACACAGACACACACACACACAGACACACACCCACACCCACTCACACACGCCACAGACACACACACAGACACATACAGACACATACAGACAGACACACACAACAGACACACACACATACAACACACACACACATACGCACTTATACACACACACGCTCATTCTCTCCCCCTCATATATACACTCACGCTCTCTCTCTTCCTCTGACCCAAAAAATCACGCTTCTGTCATTGTAAATACCTTTGGAGAGATCGTGTGTAGTTTTGAGTGATATAAACAGCGCGACTGTTGACAGCACCTGACAGAGGATGTTAATACTTGTAGTGTGACTGTTTTTCATGGAATGTTGATGTGTCAAGTGTTGACACTGTTGACCTCACCTGACGATAGACGTTAACGTGAGTGTGGTGAGTGAATCAGACGGAAGGGAGGGTGTGGATTTTACAAGGTCATTTTCTTTGTGACAATACGAATCAGTAAAACAAACAAACAAACAAACAAACAAACAAACAAACAAAAACCAAACCAAACCAAACCAAAACAAAAAAAAAACAAACAACAACAAAACAAACAACAAAACAAACAACAAACAAACAAACAAACAAACAAATTAGAATGGAATTGGCACACGTATTTAATATAACAAAACAAGACAGGCGCCAACTGGCCTTTGTTACGCATATACAAAAGACAGAATAGAATAAATGCACAAGACTTGAACAAAAAGACAAACAGAAAGAAACAAAGAAAGAAAAAAGAAACAAAAAAGAAACAAAGAAACAATCTACTTTTTGTGCTTAGAGCTTGTGCATCTAATCTGTGTTAGTTGACGCACGCACGCACGCACGCACGCACGCACGCACGCACGCACACATACACACACACTAAACAAAACAACAAAACCAAAAAACAGTGGACAGGTGTTATGCATTTTTTCTTTTTCTTTTGTCTTCTATGTATGCTTGACAAAAGACAATCGAAAAATTGCGCCTGTCTTGTTTTGTTATATTAAACACGCATTCTGATTCTGTGTTTGTGTTTTTCTGGTTCGTAATTGCTTGATTTGGTTTAGATTTCAGTAACACATGTATAGACAGTGGTCATTTTTTTCAGGTGTTGATCATACCATCTATCTTGAGGTGAGTCCTTAATTTGTGGCATTTCTGTTCTATTTTTGTTTGTAGTCGTCTTTAATTTGTGGCATTATTGTGCTATCTCTGTTTGTGGTAGTTTCTGTTTCTGATAGTCCCTGTCTTTGTAGCTCTATTTGTGGTAGTCTTTCTTTCTCATAGTCCCTGTTTTTGTAGCTCTATTTGTGTTAGTCTTTGTTTCTGATAGTCCCTGTTTTTGTATCTGTGTTTGTGGTAGTCACTGTTTCTCACAGTCCCTGTTTTTGTATCTGTGTTTGTAGTAGTCTGTGTTTCTGATAGTCCCTGTTTTTGTATCTGTGTTTGTGGTAGTCACTGTTTCTCACAGTCCCTGTTTTTGTATCTGTGTTTGTAGTAGTCTGTGTTTCTGATAGTCCCTGTTTTTGTATCTGTGTTTGTGGTAGTCACTGTTTCTCACAGTCCCTGTTTTTGTATCTGTGTTTGTGGTAGTCACTGTTTCTCACAGTCCCTGTTTTTGTATCTGTGTTTGTGGTAGTCACTGTTTCTCACAGTCCCTGTTTTTGTATCTGTGTTTGTGGTAGTCACTGTTTCTGATAGTCCCTGTTTTTGTATCTGTGTTTGTGGTAGTCACTGTTTCTCACAGTCCCTGTTTTTGTATCTGTGTTTGTGGTAGTCACTGTTTCTCACAGTCCCTGTTTTTGTATCTGTGTTTGTAGTAGTCACTGTTTCTCACAGTCCCTGTTTTTGTATCTGTGTTTGTAGTAGTCACTGATTCTCACAGTCCCTGTTTTTGTATCTGTGTTTGTAGTAGTCACTGTTTCTCACAGTCCCTGTTTTTGTATCTGTGTTTGTGGTAGTCACTGTTTCTCACAGTCCC
>CM060314.1:46449101-46456601 GCA_030674185.1 Monoplex corrugatus | reverse complement strand
GCAAAACGTGAGAAGTATTAATATAATGATTTCAGCATCTTCATTGCAAAACGTGACAAGTATTTTTATAATGTTTTCAGCACCTTCAAGGCAAAATGTGACAAATATTGATATAATGGTTTTAACATCTTCAAGGTAAAATGTGATAGGTGTTGATACAATGGTTTCAACACCTTCAATGCAAAACGTGACAGGTGTTGATATAATGTTTTCAGGACCCACAGGGCAACCTGATCAAACAGTGGAGAAAGGTAACAGGTGTGAACAACACAGGTGTGGTGGAGAAAAGCTTGCCCACTTCTACAGAACCTCCCCTTGGATACTGGGAAATTGAAGTCACTGTGCGCGTACGTAACACACAAAGTTAAAGGGTTAAAGGTCTTTGACACCACGCAGAATGTGGTACACATGCTGTGCTGCATTTCTTTGTATCCTTTCCTAGTTTGTTTATTTTTTGTATGTTTAATTCCAGTGGTAGGCTGATAAAATACCAGTATAAAATATGGACTAGGTAAAACATAGTCTAGGTAGGGCCTCAGGACCTGGCCAGCTCATGGGTTTATGTGCAGGCTTAAGGCTTGTGCCATGATCACCATACACATGGCACCTGTGACGTTAGTGCATATGGATTTCGTTCCGAGCGCAGAGGCGTCATCTTGAGAAACTGAAACTGAAACCTAGTTTGTTTTTATGGATTTTTGTGGACTACTGCATGTGTCGTTCTGTTTCTGATTCTTTGATGATTACACCAAATATTCACAATGATCAATGATCACGTACAGAATGATCAGAGATGACAAATGCAAACGAAGATTTGTTAACATGTCTTTATTGTATTAATTATTGTATTTTGAGAGATGATAAATGCAAACGAAGATTTGTTAACATGTTTTTTCTCTATTACTTATTGTATTTTGTTGATATTTGTTTTTTTCTGCAGTTGAAATGTTTCTATGCTTAGATCATTTGTATTTGCTTTTGCTAATTTGCTTTCATGTGTGCGCACTCATTTTTATGTACACTGGCAGTAATGAAAATATCTTTTTTTTCAGGGATACAGTGAAACAAAGAAGTTTCAGATTGACAAATACGGTAAGTCTTCCACCTCTACATGGAGAGAGAGAGAGGAGAAGAGAGAGAGAGAGAGAGAGAGAGAGGAGAGAGAGAGAGAGAGAGAGAGAGAGAGAGCGAATGAGAGATATATTAGCTGTTTAACTAGTTGATAGATTGATGATCAATTGATTAATGATGGATTGATTGATTGATTGATTGATACGTATTTTCCAGCGGTAAAAACAATAGCACAACATGACAGTGTTAAATATTAAGACCATATTGAATGTGTGTACATGTTTATGTAATTTATGCTTGTCCATGGAGAAAAAGAGAGCTGTTCTGTGCTGTGTGTTCTCCAGTTGTGTACATGAGTGCACATGTTGTGTGCTAGCATAAACAGAGGCATAATCAAAAGAATATCATAAAACTTACCAGCGTCTAAAGAAGAAATGACTCTTCCTGTATTTCAAGGCACAGAAAACTAATATGGCAACGTGTCTAAAGAGAGACAATAACCATCCCTGTCTTACGCCTGGTGACATAAAAAATAACCTCGACACTTTAGATTCCCATGGAAACAACGCTGAACAGAACTATGCATAGCTTTGACAGTCACTGTAATGTAGGTTCAACACCATGGATATCTTTGCCAATCATTGTAGATTCAGAACCATACATAGGTTTGTCAATCATTTCAGGCTTAGAAGAATAACATTGGCAATCAATGTAGATTTCAGGTTTAATTTTCTGAAGATCTAACCATAAATCCTCACGTTCAAACGAAAGGCTTTCCTAGAATCGGCAAAAACAATACGAGTTCACAGTTTTGAAGCCATCCAGACCTATATAGATCGTATTAGTGAGAGTAAAACTAAAGTCTTAATACAGTAAAAACTACAGTCGGTTGTGAAATAATTCTTTAGTTTAGATCGTTTTCATGAGTAGACCTATGGTCGGTTGTGGAATAATGCTTCCAAAATGTTAAAGAATGTGAAACTGAAGTCAGTGGGGAAGTGATTCTTTCAGTTTGTATCATGATGATCTTCAGTCTAGGTGATGCTGATGATAATCAAAATATAGTCAATTGCAGAATAATTCTTCTATTTAGTTTATATTGATGAGTCGGCCTGTGGTCAATTCTTCCTAAATGTTGATGGGAGTGAAATGGAAGTCAATTGTGGAATAATTCTTGTCACACGTTGAAGGCGGTCAAAATACCGTCAGTTGTGGAAAAACTGTACAGTGTAAAACATGTTGATGGAAATATCACCGGGGGATGGTTCTCCTCCATCTGTCACGGGGGGAATTTTGGGTTTTATTTTGGAATTTGGGGGATAATCACACACAACAACTAGAAAGGAGAGAAGAGAGTAGAAACGCATTAAGCACACTAGCAATAACTTTCAAAAGCAGTCCACACATAGCATTACAAGTCGATACAGTTTCTTTAATTAAGCATTATCAACTTAAAGCATTATCATTCATCCTCTTATTCTTATTTGCCTACGTCCTAAAGCAACCCTACTTCCTTGCCTATCAACCCTAAAAGTCTACACTGAAATGAAATAACAACGTACCTTCATTATATGTTTCTGGCAAAGGCTCAGCACCTCTGCCAGGTTGAGTGGCCTGTCTCTCACTACGACCACCAACTCTCTGACCGTTCTGTCTTTATGTGTCTGTATGCCCCAACAACTGACTATGATGACGAGGCTGTCGAAGATTTCTATGATCAACTGCAGGAAATCGTAGATCAGACGCCAAAGAAAGACATCATTATAGTGCAGGGCGACTGGAATGCGAAGATTAGAGAGGATGAACACAATAACTGGAAAGGGATATGTGGCCAATACTGCAACCCTGAGACCAACGAAAGAGGTTTGAGGCTCCTAGAATTCGCCAGTTACAACGACCTGAGGGTGTTGAACACGTTCGGTCCACACAAACCATCTAGACGCTGGACATGGCACAGCCCAGGAGAAAAATACCACAGTCAGATCGACAACATCATGGTTAAAAGACGCTTCCAGTCAAGTGTTAACATCGCAAAGACCAGGAGCTTTCCAGGAGCCGACATTGGAAGCGATCATGAGCTTGTAATGATGACCTTCAAACTCCGCCTCCAGAGGATGAAGAAACAGGGCAACATAAGAATTAAGTTCAATCTTGAGAAGCTCAAAGACCCCAACATAGTTGAAAACTTCCAAGCAACGATAGGAGGGAAGTTTGCTCCTCTCCTCGTCCTTGACAATGTGGACACCGAAGTAGACACTCTGATCAACAACTTCAACACTGCCGTGACCGAAGCAGCCAACGACGTCCTTGGAAAACACCGACCAACAAAGATGCCCTGGGTCACGGAAGAAGTACTAAAGCTGAGCGACAAACGCAGAGAACTAAAGCAAAAGAAGAGTACGGATGAAGGAGCTAAACTATACAGAGAAGCCAACCAACAAGTTAAAGAAGGCATGAGGAAAGCAAAGGAAACATGGATTGAAGAACAATGCCAAGATATCGAAGCAATCCTGCAGAAAAATAACAGCAAAAAAGCCTACCAGCTTGTGAAAGGACTAGCAAGCTCAAAACAAGGCAGAACCACTACCATACAGAACAAAGCAGGGAAATGTCTCACAGAAGATCAAGAGATTCTGCAGAGGTGGACAGAGTACTGCTCCAAATTATACACACACACAACAACAGGAGATCCCAAGGTGCTAGACGTTCCTCCACCAACCAACAACGACAGCTACCCCATCGTGTGAGAAGTTGAAGCTGCAGTAAAATCATTGAAGAAAGGCAAGTCGGCAGGAATGGACAACATTCCCTCAGAACTGGTCCAGGCAGGAGGAGAGGCCATGATAGATATGTTACTCATCATTTGCAATAAGATCTGGCGGACAGGTGAGTGGCCAACACCTTGGACCCAGTCCCTGATCATCACTCTCCCGAAGAAAGGCAACCTACAACTATGCCAAAACTACCGTACCATCAGCCTGATCAGCCATCCAAGTAAGGTCATGCTAAAAATCCTTCTGAGTAGACTGAAGCCACAAGCTGAGGAGATAATAAAAGAAGAGCAGGCAGGTTTCAGACCAGGAAGAAGTACCACAGAGCAAATTTTCAACCTCAGATTGCTCTGTGAGAAATACCTGCAACACCAGCAAGGCCTTTACCACGTCTTCGTGGACTTCAAGAAGGCATTCGACAGAGTTTGGCACGCAGCCTTGTGGGCAACCATGAGGCTGTACAACATCAATGCCAACCTGATGAGAACCATAGAATGCCTCTACGAAAAGGCGACCAGTGCAGTCTACCATGACAACAACATAGGCGAATGGTTCCGAACCACAGTTGGAGTACGCCAAGGATGCCTGCTCTCCCCCACTCTCTTCAACATCTTCTTAGAGAGAATAATGGCTGACGCACTTGAAGACCACGAGGGAACAGTCAGCATCGGAGGTAGAACAATCACAAACTTGCGTTTTGCCGACGACATTGACGGACTAGCTGGGCAAGAGCAAGAGCTAGTCAGCTTGATAAAACATCTTGATGAGGCCTCCACAGCATATGGCATGCAGATCAGTGCAGAGAAAACCCAGTTGATGACAAATAATACCAATGGCATCAGCACTGACATTACCATAGACAACAAGAAACTTGAGACCGTCCATAGATTTAAATATCTGGGAGCTATAGTATCAGATGAAGGATCAAAGCCCGAGGTACTTTCCAGGATTGCCCAGACCACAGCTGCAATGACCAAGCTAAAAGTCATCTGGAACGACAAGAATATCGCAATCGGCTCCAAGATCAGACTGATGCGTTCCCTGGTCATGTCAATATTTTTGTATGCATGCGAAACATGGACCATAACAGCAGACATTGAAAGAAGGATACAGGCAATGGAGATGAGATGCTTCCGCAAACTCCTTGGTATCTCGTACAAAGATCATATAACCAATAAAGAAGTGAAAACCCGAATCGAAAACGCCATCGGGCCGTATGAAGACCACCTGACCTCAGTGAAAAGACGCAAACTGAGGTGGTACGGGCACGTCACACGATCATCTGGACTGGCCAAGACCGTCTTGCAGGGAACAGTTCAGGGAGGGAGACGAAGAGGCAGACAGCGAAAAAGATGGGAAGACAATATCAGAGAGTGGACTGGCCTTGAATGGAATATCATTCTGCGGAAAGCTGAGGACCGTGAGGAGTGGAGGAAGTTGGTTGCAAAATCTTCAGTGGTGCCCCAACGGTCAACCAGACTACGGGACTGATGATGATGATGATGATTCCACCTTAGTGTTAATTTCCCTTTTCATTTATAGAGCGTGGATCAGAACACGCTGGGGCTCTGACCCCACCTATCTTAACACCTTTCAAGAAAGTTCTGCTACTTGAGAATGCATGAAGGAGGGGTTGACGTGGACAAGCACAGGCCAGAGCCTGTCGACTGAAACAATGGACCACTCTCTTTCACTGAGGCGATCCTCAAACAGAGCTGCGTACAGCTGGCTCTATTGTTTAACTGTCTCGTTTACAGTCTTAACATAAGTGTGAGAGCAGCTGTGCTGCCTGATGTTAATTAATCCTAAGCCATCAGTTGAGAGGTTAGTTTGGCTGGCTGGCCAGATCTTGTCCACTTCATCTTTCACACTGAAGTACCGGTAAGGGCCTGTTTCTACTTGAGGGGTTGTACCTCAATTAATCCTAAGCTTCCACAGGCTAGTTCGTCTGCCTTGCCAGACATTGTCAACATCTTGACTCAGGCTGAAGTACATGTATGGGCTTGCTTCTACATGAGTCATTTCTACGATAGAAATCAAACTTGGGTAATGATTGTCCAGTTTAGACAGATTAGAATCAAACAATAGTCGCTTATTTTCAGTTCTCTAAACTTTATTGCCGACATTTAGTTCACATTTATCCATCTACAACTATTGAACGCTGCCAACAAATTCTCTGTACAAAGAGACTAAACATAAACCAAACCAAAAAAACATAGAGATTTGTTATGCAGATTACCGCTTATATGAAAACTTGAACGGGAAAAATGTGATTAATAAAACTCGTGGTAAATTAGACAGTAAGGTGAGAAGTTGTGTGTCCTACGTCTTATGATTTTTGTTTACAGTTTTGCCCACGTTTGAGGCCAAACTAGACATACGTTTATGTATATATATATATATTTATATGTATGTGTATATGTATATATATATATGTATATGTATGTACAAACAGAGAGAGAGAGAGAGAGAGAGAGAGAGAGAGAGGAGAGAGAGAGAGAGAGAGAGAGAGCAGCATGTGTACAGAAAAGGCAACAAAATGATGTAAATATTTCCCAAATTTTCTATGGTACACCCGCCTTACTCATGGGGGATTTTGTTTTCTGACTACGATATGCTAAAATACATAAACTGTAAGAAAGAGAACTTTTTCATCATCATTAGGTGCCCTGCCGCATGGCATTGGCGATCATGGACTTCCATCTGTCTCTATATCTCGTTGCCCCAAGCATCTCCCCCACCCTCCTCGTCCCCAGCCACTCTGCAAGTCCGTCCAGCATTTTCTCCCTGGGTCTACCTGGTGCTCTTTCCCTCCAGCTTTCCTGTTGTGACCAGGTGTTCCAAATCCCCCTTCCTCATAAAATGGCCTATAAATGTTGCCTGTCTTTTCCTAATCTTCCTTTTGAATGATCTACTTGTGTCTGCCTCCATCAAGACTGTTTTCGTTTGTTTTCTTCGCTGTCCATGGAACTCTCAACATTCTTCTTAGAAACCACATCTCGGCTGCCTCAATCTTGTTCTGGCTTTGCTTGGAGAACTATTTACTAAACTTAAAATCCATAAAAGTATGATCAGATACAGCGGCAAGATGCTGTGTTTAACAAATCAATCGCTAGTCCTGTAATAATAATATTACATTTTATAGCGCAAAACTGAAAATCAAACAAGCACACACACACACACACACACACACACACACACGCACACACAGACAGAGAGAAAAACACACACATACATAATTATGCATATATGCATATACATATCTATCTATCTATCTATCTGTCTCTCTCTGTGTCTCTCTCGAGTTGCCTTCCTTGCTCGGCTACCGGCAAGACAGAATTTCAACAGCTGGTGTTTACAACGTGTTTTTTGGTAAAAATCCCCATATACCATGCCTGTTGAGGGACTCCCATCTTCGTTAGAGTGTATGCTGAACGCTCTGCTGAAGGACATGCAACTGAAGTCCTTCAATTTCGAAGGAAAAGGCAAACAGACGGTGGTCGTCCTGCGACTGACAACACCAACCAGTCAGCCATCTTCTGTCACACAGGCGGGAGATCACAGTACTGCCGTGTTTCGCCGCAAGTGTCCATCACAGATCAACAGGGACAGAAAAAGGGCTGAGATGTATAGGCACACCCAGGAAAGAAGGCAGGTG
>CM060314.1:46441601-46446601 GCA_030674185.1 Monoplex corrugatus | reverse complement strand
CTTGCCTCCTAAACTTGATGTGAATGGAGGAAACCTGCAGAGCAGCTGGAGGAAATTCAAGAGGCTTTGGGACAGCTATGAAATTGTGACAACACAGACAGAAGAAGACACAACATACAGAACAGCAGTTTTTCTTTCTTGCATCGGGCTGGATGCTATGGACATCTATGAAGGATTGGCATTTGCTAATGAAGCGGAAAGAAATGACATTGACACTGTTCTCCAGAAATTCGAAGAATACTGTGTGGGTTCAACCAATGAAACTTACGAAGCATTCAGATTCAACTGCAGACATCAAGCAGCAGGAGAATCTATCGAACAGTTTGTAGCAGAACTGCGGAGACTGATCAAGACCTGTAACTATGGTCCACTGGAAGACAGACTGTTGAGAGATCAAATCGTACTGGGTGTACATGACGAGACTCTGCGATCAAAATTACTGGAAGTGCGACAGCTGACATTGACTGCATGTATTGATATGTGCAGAGCGCATAAATCAAGTCAACATCAAACCGTCCAAATGATGAGAAAAACGCCGGACACGCAAGAAGTCCAAGCTTTCAAAGAAAAGAAGACAGCAAAGCAGTATAGCAAAGGCAACAAACCAGAGTACAGAGAGAAATGCGGATATTGTGGTGGAAAGCACCGAAGAGCAAAAGAGAAATGTCCAGCATTTGGAAGAAAATGCAAAGCTTGTGGAGGAAATAATCACTTTGCTTCATGCTGCAGAACACCCAAGAAAAATCAAAAGAAAACAAGAGTTCGGCACTTCGAAGAAGAAAAGACTGACACTGAAAGCGATAATGAAATCCTCGGGATCGAAGACAAAACCAGAAAAAAGGAGAGAAACATACGAGCAAAAATGCTGATAAATGAGATGCCGGTAACATTTCTTCTTGACACAGGTGCAACAACAAACATGATGTCTGAGAGCCTGTACAGAGAAGTCACAGGAGATGAAAGAAAGTCTGACCTGCAAGAGACAAAGAAGAAGCTGGTGATGTTCAACGGAACAGAAATGAAGCCTGTGGGGGAGATAGTGCTGCGAGTGAAAAACCCCAAGAACAGAAGGAAATACAAAGTCAACTTCGCGATCACCAAAACGGACTGTAAGCCAGTACTGGGACTGAAAGCTGTACAGCACATGCAATTGTTGACGATCAATGAAGAGAACATTGCAACGATAGCGGCGAATCAGAAAGAGGAGGAAAATGCAAAAGATGTGCTCACAAAGTACAACGATGTCTTTGAAGGAGAAGGAAAACTAGAAGGGAAATTACACCTAGAAACAGACCCCAGTATTGCTCCAGTGAAGATGCCTTGCAGAAAGTGGCCGATAGCAGTGCAAGAGAAAGTGAAGGACGAGCTGAAGAGGTTGAAAAAACTGGACGTGGTCACTAAAGTAGACACGCCAACGGAGTGGATAAGCAGTTTGCTCGTAACAACAAAGAGCAATGGGAAAGTCAGACTGTGCATCGACCCTAAGCCACTGAACAAAGCCATCAGGAGAAAAGAGTACCCCATGCCAACCATTGATGACGTACTGCCTCTCCTCAAAGATGCAAAATACTTCACACACCTGGACGCGAAAAACGGGTTTTGGCACGTTGAACTGGACGAAGACAGCAGCTACCTGACAACATTTGAGACGCCTTTTGGCAAATACCGATGGAAACGAATGCCCTTTGGTATTTCACCAGCCCCAGAAGAATTCCAGAGGAGGATAGACATCGCTCTGGCAGGACTGCCAGGCGTGGTGGCGGTTCATGATATCTTTGTTTTTGGCAGAGGACCAACCGACGAAGCAGGAGCACAAGTTCATGATACCAACCTGAACCGTTTGCTACAACGATGCCGAGAGACTGGAATCAAACTACATCAAGAAAGAACTTGAGAAAAGGAAACTGAAGCAAGCGCACTACTACAACAGAAGCGCAGTAGAGCTGACAGAACTGAGTCCGGGACAGATTGTGAAATTCCAACCTCCAGGATCCAAAAAGTGGATCAGTGCCAAAGTAGACCAACAGGTGAACATCCGGTCATACAACATTCGCACAGAGGACGGACGTCAGTACAGAAGGAATCGTCGTCAGCTACGAGACAAACAGAACGGAGCTTCAGCAGACAATCAACCCTCAACGACTGGTCCAGAGAAGGATGATTTCTGGAAGACATCAGGAAAGCGACACATCGGGCAAGCAACAGCAAGTCATCATTCCATCAAAACAGATGCTGGAAGATAACAAGAAAACTGGAACTGGAACAGATGTCAGGACGCCAGCATCGTCTGTCCGTGAGAACTCATCTGATCAGTCACCAGTCATCAAAATGTCTGAGACAACCAGCATCAAGGAGCCAGATGAAGTTATCAAACAAACAAGGACAGGACAACCCGAACCAGTTAGTTCTCCTTACAGAACAAGATCTGGAAGACAAAGCAAAAGGCCAGATTTCCTGAAATATGAATGAAACTGAAGACTCTACCACAATCAGATAAACTGAAAGCATTGCGAAATATGGACATCATGATGATGATGGATAGTATAATGATCCGAGATAAAATGAGGTGAATGAATGATTGGGCCCTGTGCGTGAGAATGAGTGTTTGTTAAGTTAATGTTGTGATAAAGGTAGGAAACACATTTATTTCGTATGGACTGAAAGATAGGAAAAATGATTGATTTTGTTTCCTTAAAGAAAGGGAGATGTGACGTGTGTTAACAGTAAACAGCGTGCGGATAGCAGCACGGCATGATATTCGTTTAAATGATAACTGATTGCTGTTCACTGTGATATGTATATATACTGTAGTCAGTTGAGAATCAGACAGCGACGAGTAAAGACGTAGAAGCATTGCCCTGTCTTCCGAGTTGGCTGTAGAAAGAACGAAACAGTGTGTGTGTGAAGAATTCATTATGTAAAATTATGTGTATGGTGTAAAGTTATGTGCATGGTGTGATGTTATGTGCGTTGTGTGAAGTGTATCCATGGTGTAAAGTGATGTCTAGGTGTAAAGTGATGTCATAGTGTAAATGATGTCTATGGTGTAAAGTGATGTCTATGGTGTATAGTGATGTCTATGCTGCAAAGTGATGTGCGTGGTGTAGTGTGTCCATGGTGTAATGTGATGTCTGTGGTGTAAAGTGATGTTATAGTGTAAGTCATGTCTATGTTTACAGTGATGTCTATGGTGTAAAGTGATGTCTATGGTGTCTATGGTATAAAGTGATGTCTATGGTGTAAAATGATGTCTATGGTGTAAAATGATGTCTATGGTGTAAAGTGATGTCTATTGTGTAAAGTGATGTGCGTAGTGTAAAGTGTGTCCATTGTGTAAAGTGATGTCTATGGTGTAAAGTGATGTCATTGTGTAGAGTGATCTCATAGTGTAAAGAGATGTCATGTGTAAAGTGATGTTCATGGTGTAAAGTGATGTTCATGGTGTAAAGAGATGTCCATGGTGTAAAGTGATGTCCATGGTGTAAAGTGATGTCCATGGTGTAAAGTGATGTCCATGGTGTAAAGTGATGTCCATGGTATAAAGTGATGTCCATGGTGTAAAGTGTTGACAAGATGTAAAGTGATGTCCATGGTGTAAAGTGATGTCATCATGTAAAGTGATGTCCATGGTGTAAAGTGATGTCCATGATGTAAAGTGATGTCCATGGTGTAAAGTGATGTCCATGGTGTAAAGTGATGTCCATGGTGTAAAGTGTTGACAAGATGTAAAGTGATGTCCATGATGTAAAGTGATGTCCATGGTGTAAAGTGATGTCAATATCTAAAGTGATGTCCATAGTGTAAAGTGATGTCCATGGTGTAAAGTGATGTCCATGGTGTAAATGGTTGCCCTTTTTTTCTTTTTGCTTGATTAACAGGTACACATTTGGCAAGCCATTGACAGGGGCTCGGGTGACAGTGACCGTGAAGAGCAGATATTTCTGGAGCCGTTATGGCAACATAACTCAGCCCACTCGTGTTCTTACCGGCACGGTCAGTAAATACGACGATGCACGTCTGATAGCATATTCCCCATGATCCATTTTATATGCTTCACAGAGTTGTATTTCGTGTTTGATCCATGGAGTCTTTGTTGTCTTTTGTCACAACTTATTTACATGGTGAAGTTTGGGGCAGCTTTCAAAGGGGACAGCCTGCCATCACATTGCAACACTACCCGTTGGATTTTAGTTTTTTTCTCAATTCATTTTTTGAGTTTTCTTTATTCGTTTGTTCAGTGATTTATCAGTCCATTTACTTATCTGCTTTTTATTTCTTTTCTGTCTCTTTGTCTTTATCATTTTTTAAAATTTATTTGTCTATTCACCCCAGTTTTTGTTCCCCCAGGTCTGTGCTTCTCCAGGTCTGTGTTCCCCAAGTCTGTTTCCCAGACCTGTGCTTCCCAGATCTCTGTTTCCCAGGTCTGTGTTTCCCTGATCTGTGCTTACCAAGGTCTCTGTTTCCCAAGTCTGTTTTTTCTAGGTCAGTGTTTTCCCAGATCCCTGTTCCCCAGATCTATGCTTCCCCAGATCCCTGTTCCCCAGGTCTCTGTTTCCCCAGGTCTGTGTTTCCCAGGTCTGTGTTTCCCAGGTCTGTTTCCCAGGTCTGTGTTTTCCCAGGTCTGTGTTTCCCTGGTCTGTGTTTTCCCAGGTCTGTGTTTTCCCAGGTCTGTGTTTTCCCAGGTCTGTGTTTCCCAGGTCTGTGTTTTCCCTGGTCTGTGTTTCCCAGGTCTGTGTTTCCCAGGTTCTGTTGTTTCCCAGGTCTGTGTTTCCCATGGTCTGTGTTTCCCAGGTCGTGTTTCCCTGGTCTGTGTTTCCCGGTCTGTGTTTCCCATGGTCTGTGTTTTCCCAGGTGTCTGTTTCCCAGTCTGTGTTTTCCAGGTCTGTGTTTTCCCAGGTCTGTGTTTTCCCAGGTGTCTGTTTCCCAGTCTGTGTTTTCCCAGGTTGTGTTTTCCCAGGTCTGTGTTTTCCCAGGGGTCTGTTTCCCAGGTCTGTGTTTCC
>CM060314.1:46381601-46436601 GCA_030674185.1 Monoplex corrugatus | reverse complement strand
TCAGCTGGTGGGCTTGCATTCTTGGCAGATCACCAAACCACTTCATTCTCTGCTGGTGAATATGATGGTGATCTGGGTGCTGCTACCACAAATTCTCTTATCGTGGTCTTTCGGATCATGTCACGCTTGGTCTTCTCAAACTACGCATCTTACAGATGATACTTTTTGTACACGAGGGGCTTATTCAGGGTTCAGGTCAGGCACAGTATGTCACAGTGGTGGTGACAGTAGAATTGATGAGCTTGACTTTATTTCAATAGGAATGTTGGACTGTTTAGGAATAACACAATTTAAAAAAAATAACTAACACCGTTTGGTTGATGGATTCCAAGTCTGATCTCTCCGTTGAGTCCTCCGTCTTTGTGGAAATGCCGAGGTATTTGAATTTATTCATTTGTTTGAGTTTTGTACCACTGATGTTGATGCTAAGGTTGTTAATGTTCTGCTTACTTCCATCGCCTCCGCTTTACAACTTTTGATTTTCATTCTAATTTTCACAAACAATGTTCAGGCTGGCTGTTGTGTTTTTGCACTCTTTCTTCTCTTCGTGTGCAAACGAAATCTCTTTCAAAGATTCTGAGTCTGCGCCTGCTTGCCTCGTGATTTTGTCGATGTAAGCCATAAACAGTAGTGCGAAAAGACGCAGCCCTGGAGTTTGGGGTCTGTTTAAGAGGGATTCATCGCACTCAGATAATTCCATATGTGCTCAGCCAGCATATACCTGGCAGATTCCCTGAGCCTGCACAAAATCCTATGCGCTGGCTAGATGCAGCTCTTTCTCACTCGTGATGTGACTTCAAATGAGTTAGTGAATTTTTCTGATGTGTGGACTGCAATCATTTTACTTGTACAGATAAACATGATGACGTCCAAAAGGTGACAATGTCCGTAACTTGTCTGTTTACCTTGAAAAATGAATTTTCCAACTCTTGAAGGCAAGCTTCAGTTATTTATCGTGCTTGATTGTCTCTTCGGAAGGTTGCTAATTGATTGATTGATTGATTGATAATTTTGATTGTTTGATTAATTGATCTCATCATTTGCTTTAATTTACAGGTGGGACAGACAGCAAAGCTCTCTGTGAAAACTGCAGAACCTGTCGAAAACCTGATTTACCAGGTAATATTATCTCCCCTATCTCCTCCACCCCCACTCTGTTTCTCTTTCTGTCTCTTTTCTATGTCTCACCAAGTCGACATGATTAAACTCTCTTCCAAAGTGTGAAATAAATACAGAACAGCAAAGACAGGATTCGTATATCCACACGATTGCACACAAAGACTGATATAGCCATACCATCACACACAGACAGGTATATCCACACGATCGCACACAAAGACTGATATAGCCACACCATCACACACAAAGACAGGTATATCCACACTATAAGAAACAAAGACTGGTATATCCACACCATAAGAAATAAAGATTGGTATATCCACACCATCACACACAAAGATAATAATAATAATAATTACAATATTTATATAGCGCAAAATCTTGATAAAATCAAATCTAAGCGCTGAAGCAGACACACACGCAAGCACGCACGCACGCACGCACGCACACACACGCACGCACACACACACACACACATACACACACACACACACGCATGGCTATAAATGGGGAGAAAGAATAAAAGCAATAAAAGCAAGAATAAAAGCAATGGAAAATTATAGAGAGCATAGCATATACAATTATATATTATAACCATGTGATTCCCTCCGAGCGGAGACAGGCTGCAGAGGGGGGTTAGGATTTTATGCGGAGGAGAAAAGGTGAGTTTTGAGAGCGGACTTGAAGGAGACAAAAGTAGGTTGCTGACGGACTGAGAGAGGAAGTTTGTTCCAGGAGAGTGGACCAGAAACAGAGAAGGCTCGTGGACCATAGGTATTGAGCTTAGTGCGTGGAAAGCGAAAAGTCAGAGGATCGGAGGCAGAGCGGAGGGTACGTGAGGGAACATAGATCTCAAGTAGGCTTGACAGGTAATCGGGGGCTGCGTTATTGAGGCTTTTGTAGCACATGGTGTCTAGTTTGTACTGTATGCGCTTTGATACAGGGAGCCAGTGAAGTTGTGCCAGGAGAGGAGATATGTGGTCAGCTTTTTTCTTTTTGAGTACAAGGCGTACAGCATTGTTTTGAATGCGCTGTAGGATGTGAATGGTGGAGGCAGGAAGACCAGACAGGAGTGAATTGCAATAGTCAATGCGAGACATTATGAAGGAGAGAACGAGTTTTGCAGTTGTTTCGACAGAGAGATACTTCCTGATCAGCCTTATACGATGGAGATGATAGTAGCAGGATCTGGCAGTTTGAGAAACAAAGTTGTTCATGGAGAGGGTAGAGTCAATGCAGACACCAAGGTTTTTAGCTGAATCAGAAATTGGGACTGATGTGTTACATAATGGGAGAGAAAGAGGAGGCAGCTGAGAAAGTTTCTGACGGGTGCCAATGAGGATAGCTTCTGTTTTGTCGTCATTAAGCTGAAGTCTATTGTGTGTCATCCAGTTCTTAATGTCCGAGTAACACTCAGTGGTGCGAGTCAACAGGCGCTGTATATTATCAGGTGAGTCACTGTCTTGAAGTTGGGTGTCATCAGCATAGAAGTGGTGTTTTATAGAATGGGAGTTGATGATGGTGGACAGGGGGGAGGTGTAAAGAGTGAAAAGAACAGGGCCAAGGACAGATCCTTGTGGAACACCACAGGTCAGGTATGCAGGTTGAGAGTAAGTGCCATTGATGAGAACGGTTTGTTTTCTGTTGGATAGGTATGAAATGAACCAAGACAGAGCAATGTCAGAGATGCCAAAAGTATGATGAAGTCTAGAAAGGAGAATACCATGATCAATGGTATCAAAGGCTGCAGACAGATCAAGGAGTGTGAGGAGAGAGACTTTGCCAGTATCAGTTGCAAGGAGGAGATTGTTGAGAATGTGTAGTAGGGCAGTTTCAGTGCTATGGCACTGGCGGTAGGCTGACTGGAAAGGATTGAGGAGATTGTTGGCAGACAGGTGAGAGTTCAGCTGGTTGAGGACGACTTTTTCAAGGAGTTTTGACAAGAAAGAGAGATTAGAGATAGGCCGGTAATTTTTCAGTTCATTTGGATCTAAATTGTGTTTCTTGAGGAGAGGGTGAACAATAGCAGACTTGAAAGAATCAGGGACAGTTCCAGTTTGAAGAGAAGTGTTGATGATGTCAGTGATGAATGGGAGGAGATTAGGGAGACAGTCGGCGTAGAGAGAACCTGGAAGAGGATCTAGTTCGCAGGTTTTGAACGACATGGATCTGATTGTGTTGAGAATTTCTTCTTGTGAGACTGGGGTAAAAGTAGTAAGAGGTGTGCCAGAGAAGGAAGGGTCAGGTGGGCATGGTTGACAGGGTGTCCTGTCAAGCCTGTCACGAAGAGTTTGACAGGTATATCCACACCATAAGAAACAAAGACTGGTACATCCACACCATCACACACAAAGACAGGTATATCCACACAATAAGAAACAAAGACTGGTACATCCACACGATCACACACAAAGACTGGTATATCCACATCATAAGAAACAAAGACTGGTATATCCACACCATAAGAAATAAAGACTGATATATCCACACCATAAGAAACAAAGACTGGTATATCCACATCATAAGAAACAGACTGGTATATCCACACCATAAGAAACAAAAACTGATATATCCACACCATCACAAACAAAGACTGGTATATTCACACCATGAGAAACAAAGACTGGTATACACACACCATAAAAAACAAAAAAATTGCTATATCCACACCATAAGAAACAAAGACTGGTATATTCACACCATGAGAAAGCAAAGGTTATAGCTCCTTAAATGTCACTAGGAGTGCTGATTCCGTGTTCTTTTTGAATGATGACAAATCTGTAGGATCCCAACCTCTAGTCTGCAAATTCTTATGAGAAGTATTTAATCTGAAGCCTACCTTACCCTTACACCGGGTTTACCTGGGATGTAGGGGTGATTCATGACTTTCTTAGGAAATGGTCTCCCGCTAAGTGGTTGTCCTTTCCACCTGATTATCACTGAAGGTAATGATGCTATGTTTGTTGATATCGAGTCAGTGGGGCCAGACTCTCTGGCTTATGGATATCCGTAACATATCATGGAATAAAAAAGAAGTTAGAACTTAGAAGTAGGATAGAAGACTTGCTCAAAACCTGAACACCTACACAACATCAGTTGGAACTGTCCTTCGCTGCCTATCGATCAGACAGACTTATTTGCCCAGTTACTTATCTGCAAGCATACCTCAGGTGTCCAGAAGCATTACGAGGCTGTGAAACTAAATTTTTTATCACCTGGCGGGACCCCCATAAAGGCATATCCCAAGACACATTAAGATGTTGGATGAAGATTTGCTTTTCCAAAGCTGGCATAGACATGACTATTGTCACACCACATTCTATCCACTCTGCGGCCACATCAAAAGTGGTAGGAAATGTTCCGTTAAAAACTATCTTGAAAACAGCTGGCTGGAAACATAGAAGCACTTTTGCTGCACACAGGGTCATTTTGACGAACCTGTCCCTCATGGAAATAAAGGCAGTAGACGCAGGTCTCTCAAATCTTACTTGATCCGGAATCCTGATGGAATTCTGGGAGGCAAAACTCCACAATCAAACATACTCGCCATGTGATGTTTGAGTGGGGTTTTGCAGACCAGTATGAAGTCGGGATGGATCGGGTGCCTCTCACCTTAATCTCTGTGAATACTTCCTGTTTTCAAACAAAATAGAATCTCTCAGCTCTCTTGAGTCTGTTTTCTCCCTTGCCTGACCCTGCCTGCGCCATTTCCATGTTCAGTATGACCAACTCCTGTGTTTTCTTGTCTGATCCCATCCGTACTTCATACTGGCGTGCAAAACCCCACTCGGACATCACAAGGTGAGTTCATTTGATTGTCGAGTTTTAAGGTATTCATTCTTCCTGAACTACTCACGCTGTGAGTAACTGCTTTGGCTGCATATGTCTTCATCCAAAGGGAAGGCTTCCCTAGTTGGATTCGGAGGCAAGGCTCACTTGAAGTGCATTCATTCATCTCTCAGGCCAGTTCCTTTTCCTCCTCTTTGTTAAGTTCTGTACCTCTCACTCCTCCCTTCTCATCTGTCAAATTTACCTCGGCCATCTCAGCTGCAACCTCCATTGGATCAGTAGCTCATGGCCCGCTTTGGCAGTTCCAAGCTTGCATCCCAAAGTGATAGGTTCCATTGCACTGTTCAAGCCGACATGCTTGGCTTTATCAGAGCTACTAAGCCTGTGCCTTAACCCTAGTACTATAAGTAGCGCCAATTGCCGATAAAATCTGCAAAACTCGTTCTCTCCTTCATAATGTCTCGCATTGACTATTGCAATTCACTCCTGTCCGGTCTTCCTGTCTCCACCACTCACAGCCTACAGCGCATTCAAAACAATGCTGCACGCCTTGTACTCAAAAAGAAAAAAGCTGACCACATATCTCCTCTCCTGGCACAACTTCACTGGCTCCCTGTATCAAAGCGCATACAGTACAAACTAGACACCATGTGCTACAAAAGCCTCAATAACACAGCCCCCGATTACCTGTCAAGCCTACTTGAGATCTATGTTCCTTCATGTGCCCTCCGCTCTGCCTCCGATCCTCTGACTTTTCGTTTTCCACGCACTAAGCTCAGCACCTATGGTCCACAAGCCTTCTCTGTTTCTGGTCCACTCTCCTGGAACAAACTTCCTCTCTCAGTCCGTCAGCAACCTACTTTTGTCTCCTTCAAGTCCGCTCTCAAAACTCACCTTTTCTCCTCTGCGTAAAATCCTGACCTCACTCAATCCCCTCTGCAGCCTGTCTCCGCTCGGAGGGGAATCACATTGCAATATATAATTGTATATAATATGCTCTCTATAATTTTCCATTGCTTTTATTCTTTCTCCCCATTTATAGCCGTGTGCGTGTGTGTGTGTGTGTGCGTGCGCGCGTGTGTGTGTGTGCGTGTGCGTGGGTGCGTGTGAGTGCGTGCGTGCGTGCGTGTGTGCGTGCGTGCGTGTGTGTGTGTCTGTTTCAGCGCTTAGATTTGATTTTATCAAGATTTTGCGCTATATAAATATTGTAATTATTATTATTATGAGAAACAAAGAATGATATATCCGCACCATAAAAATAAAAAATGACATATCCACACCATAAGAAACAAAGATTGGTATATATCCACACCATAAGAAACAAAGACTGGTATATCCACACCATAAGAAACAAAAACAGATACATCCACACCATCACACACAAAGACTGGTATACCCACACCATAAAAAACACAAAAATTGCTATATCCACACCATAAGAAACAAAAACAGATACATCCACACCATCACACACAAAGACTGCCATATCAACACCATTAAAAATCCCCCAAAATTGCTATATCCACACCATAAGAAACAAAGACTGGTATATCCACACCATCACAAACAAAGACTGGTATATTCACACCATGAGAAACAAAGTATGATATATCCGCACCATAAAAATAAAAAATGAAATATCCACACCATAAGAAACAAAGACTGGTATATCCATACCATAAAAAACAAAGACGGATATATCCACACCATAAGAAACAAAGACTGGTTTATCCACACCATAAGAAACAAAAATTGATACATCCACACCTCACACACAAAGAATGGTATGTTCACACCATAAAAATTAAAGACTGGTGTATCCACACGATTAAAAAAAAAAGCTATATCCACACCATAAGAAACAAAGACTGGTATATCCACACCATCACAAACAAAGACTGTATATCCATACCATAAGAAATAAAGAATGACTTATCCACACCATAAGAAACAAAGATGGATATATCCACAACATACGAAACAAAGACTGGTGTATGCACACCTTAACCCTTTGACTCGCACACCCTGTCCACCAGGATCCTGCATTGCCAACCATACCAGCAAAGCAAAACATCATCCTTTGATTCCCTCATCCTATCCGCCAGCTTCATGCAGGAAGCTGGTGGATAGGATGAGGGAGTCAAAGGGTTAATTTTTTGCAGTTGCTGGATAGGGTCCGGGAGTCAAAAGGGTTAAGAAACAGTAAGGACGTCTCGCTCAACCAAGCAAAACTACCAAAGCAATTTAGGGATACTCAAAGGCCTACGTCATTAGCTATGGTATCAACACCCTCAAGGAAAGCACTCCTAGCGCCAAAGTTTGTGATGTCGGTGCATACAGGTATAACCATTATAAACAATGCAAAACAGCTAGTGTTCAACAGAACAAGGCCAGATGGATACAGGACCTGAGCTGCAGGTCTTTTGCCTGTGGAACAACACATATCTGCAAGATTGGTCATGTATCCCGAATGAAAAGCTATACCATGCCCATGAAGGACCGGTAGGCTTACCCATCAGTCAGTCATATGCTCATATTTTCTCTTATACATTATTTGATTGAGGATCCTTTACATTCGAAACACTACTCTTGGCTAGTGCATCATACTCTTAATTTTAGCCCTGGACCCTCTTCAGGATAAAACAGTATAAACATGGCATGACCACTTTTCAAATTGCAGAATTCATCTCACTTCCGCTCTGACATCATATTTACTCACAAACAGGTTATGATGTCATTTTAGTCAGTTTATTCCTTTTCTCACACTGGACAGAGCAGCAAGGTAGTTTCAGTCTTTCTCTCCTAACTTTCATATCCGGTAATGTTCGTTTGTGATCTTACGCTTGACAAAGGCCAGTTGACCGAAAATTTGCGCCTGTCTTCTATTAAATACGCGTCCTAAACATGTTTGTGTGTTTCTTTTTCTGGTTCTTGTTTGCTTGAACGCGGGCAGTCACACTTGTTTTGGATTTCAAGAAATAGTTGCTATGGTCAGATGAAATTCATAGGTGTTGTGCTCTATTGGATTATAATATAGATGTTATGTCCAGGCATACACTATAGCTATTGTGATGTACAGGTGTACACCAAAGGACTGTTGGTGTTGGAATCCCAGGCTGTGGTTACTGATAGTGAAGGTCAGAAGTTCTCTGTGTCCTTTCCTGTGACTGCCAACATGGCGCCCAATACCAAGGTACTAGTCTTCTACCTGCGCTCTGATGGCGAGGTAGTGGCTGACAGTCTCTCCTTCAAGGTCGACATGTCCTCTGCTGATCAGGTGAATAATACGGTGTTGTGTGTGTGTGTGTGTGTGTGTGTGTGTGTGTGTGTGTGTGTGTGTGTGTGTGTGTGTGTGTGTGTGTGTGTGTGTGAAGTGTTCACGTGATTTGTGTGTGTGTGTGTGTGTGTGTATGAAGTGTTTACGTGTTTTTGTGTCTGTATGTGTTTGTGGGTGTGTGCGTGTGTGTGTGTGTGTGTGTGCGTGCGTGCGTGCGTGCGTGCGTGCGTGTGTGTGTGTGTGTTAGTGCATGTTTGTATATGTGTCTGTATGCATGTATATGTGTATGAAGCTTTCGATTTCGTCTGGAAACAAGACTTAATATTTAAACTCTTTAAGGAAGGTATCGATGGCAAGAGTTTTAAAAACTGTTGTCAGCATGTTCAGTCATTGCTTTTCCTTTTGGAATGGTGTGAATTCCGTGGTGACCGACAGAAGTTTATTCCACAAAAATATCTGTCAGTCAAATCGGTTTTTTCATTGTGTAACCTCGTTTCTGGAAGGAAAAAGATAAACCGAAATTAGCAGAATTTGTCAGATTTTCGTAGAATTGTATAGTTATCTGTCGAAGATTTGAATATTGTGTCGTAAAACAATTTCAAATAAACATTTTTTTCTGTTGAACTAAATTCTTTCTGCTTCAAGTTTTATGATAATCCCGTTAGGTGTTCATTTATTTCTTGTTATCCTCCATGTCTCAGTTCGTGTTAAAGGATTTGTTTAACATTGAAACATTGTGTGTGTGTGTGTGTGTGTGTGTGTGTGTGTGTGTGTGTGTGTGTGTGTGTGTGTGTGTGTGTGTATAGTGTGTGTGTGTGTGTGTGTGTGTGATGTCTATGTGTGTGTGTCTGTATGCAGGTGGAAGTGAGTTACGATCGGCAGAAGGTGAAGCCAGGGGAGGAGGTGGAGATGCGGGTGAGAGGGAGGCCCAACTCTGTGGTCTTTCTCTGTCTGTAGACAAGAGTGTCAACTGCTAAGGCTGCAACGAATCACTCAGGACCTGGTGAGATGACACACGGCAATGATAGCTACATAATAAAATAATAATAAGAGCATTATATAGCGCCTATCTGATGAAAACAAGACCCTAGGCTACAGTTCACGCAGACAAACAAAACACACACAACACACACACACAACACACACACACAACACACAACACGCACACAACCCACGACATCAAGGTCAAAAGACAACAAGGGATTGGGAATAGTGTAGAGTCTTATAGTATCATGAGAGGGACTGGAAGATGGTTTCAGAGAGGACCTGAAGAGTGAGAGTTGCAGAGTGCGACAGAGAAGGAGCCGATCAGATACAGGCTGATAGAAGAGCGTTGACCATAGTTAGTGCACATTCACACAGGCAGACAGTAGATATTGTTTCGGTGACTGTATGACGTTTTGCATTTACTGTAAACAAGATTTATGAACATCTGGTCAAATCTGGCACTTTTTTCAGCCTTTAACTCCTTACATGCTAAGGGGACCAGACCACACCACACCCAGGCCATGCTCCTGGATGCTCCTGTGCATTTACCATTTCTTTTTATAGAAGTTAGTCCTTCACTTGGGTTTGAACCTATGCATCGGTCAGGCATCTTAAGGCCATATGATGGTCACAGTCTGGAAAAGGCCATTAGAATAGGGGATGGACTGATAAGAAAGAGACGGGACACATTTGCAGACATGTAAAAAGGAAGGTGACAGCCAGGCTGAAAACGGAGTTATGGCATTTATCACGATGATTATTTACTGTATTTCATAAATGATTGAAATTGTACAGGGTTTTTCTTTTTATGTTTTATGATAATGTATTTTTTAGTAGATGTGAAAACAAGATACGTATTATGCGAGTCCGGAAATTGCAAAGTAAGTTGTCAATTTTCTAATACCTACCATTGTTTGATCCACTGTTTGAATGCATAACCTTTCTTTATATTTTCTTGAATACGTATCTTGTATGTAGCTTACATCCAGACAGAGCATAGGTAGGTTGAGCGTTACATGCAGTTCAAGACCATTTATTATCAGATTACAACTGTACTGACAAAGCTTTACATGTCAACTGTTGCCTGTGTCAGGTGAACCAAGAGTTGGTGAGGTACGACTATGGTGGCTACTTTCGTTCCTGGCGCTACATGTCTTTCTGTGGCTGGCCCTACCCCTCCCAGGGAATTGATGCCTACAGCATCTTCCGGGTGAGTACAGTGCACCATTCCTTTCCTATCCCAAGCCCTAACCAGAGTGGTCCTTTGGAGGGCTGACGGCACACGGCAGCTCACAGAATCAACCATCTCTGTCTCCATTCATCATCATCATCATCATCATCATCATCATCATCATCATCATCATCATCGTCATGTGCCCTGCCGCATGGCATTGGCAATCATGGCCCTCCATATGTGTCTATCCCTTGTTGCCGCAAGCACATCTTCCACCCTATCTGTCCTCAGCCACCCTGCAAGTCCGTCCAATATTTTCTCCCTGGGTCTACCTGGCGCTCTCTTTCCATCCAGCTTTCCTGTATAGGGTACAGCAGCAAATACACCGAGGATGCTGGAGCTGGTCCAGTCTTTTCATATTTGCAGCCCGACTCTTTGTTTGTCGTTTGGTAGTTGGCTTGTCTTCTCCCCCCCTCCACCTCTGCCCCCCCCCCTCTTCCAGTGGATGTTTGCTTCCTTCACGTCCTTCTTTTCCTCTGACACTGTGTAATTTGCTTTTTCTCCCTTTTCAACAAAGTAATGATACAACTACCGGCAATATTGTTATATTATTGCTCTCGTTCTTGTTATTATTGATTAGGGCTAACATGTATCTATACATGTATCTATTTACATTTGTCTATCTTTGTGTCACATGCTTTTGTAAAATAAGTTTTCTGAAGTCTGAAGTCTGAAGACCTTGGCAATTGGCCTTCTTTCAGGGTATCTTGAGGAATAGTCTTGGACATTATGTCATGGAGGTAGACGTGGTCAAATCACAATTGCTAAAGAATTCTTGTGGACCCATCAAGGTGTCAGTCGAGGAATAGTCTTGGACATTATGTCATGAAGGTAGATCTGGCCAAATCACAATTGCTAAAGAGTTCTTGTGGACCCCAATGGTCGTGGTTCTTGAGTAGTTTCTGGTTTGAAGTTCAATGCACGATATAAGTAAATCTGCTCATGCTCAGTGTGCCCTGTGTAATCTGCACACATAAAGGGAAAGAGGAAACTGTTTGAAAAATGCAATATCCTGACATAAAGTGAAAAATGAAACTGGTCAAGAAGTTAATTTCATGACATTAAATGAAAGATAAAAGTGATTAAAAAGTGAAATTTTCTGACATGAAATGAAAAATGAAATTGGTCGAAAAGAGTAAATTCCTAGCATGAGGTGAAAGATGAAACTGGTTGAGAAGTGTAAATTTATAACAAGTGAAAAATCAAACTGTAACTTTGATGTAGTGAAAGATGAGAATGGTCGAGATGTGTGAATTTCTGAAATAGTGAAAAATGAAAATGGTCGAGAAGTGTAAATTTACGACTTAATGAAAAATGAAAACGGTCGAGAAGTGTAAATTTCTGACATAGTGAAAAATGAAAATGGTCGAGAAGTGTAAATTTCTGACATAGTCAAAAATGAAAATGGTCGAGAAGTGTAAATTTCTGACATAGTGAAAGATGAAAATGATTGAGAAGTGTAAATTTCTGACAGAGTGAAAGATGAAAATGGTTGAGAAGTGTAAATTTCTGACATAGTGAAAGATGAAAATGGTTGAGAAGCGGCGAGAAAGACACCCAGGATAGCAGGGAAAGACCCATGCGTTCATCGTGTGTGTGTGTGTGTGGTGTGTGTGTGTGTGTGTGTGTGTGTGTGTGTGTGTGTGTGTGTGTGTGTGTGTGTGTGTGTGTGTGTGTGTGTGTGTGTGTGTGTGTGTGTGTGTGTTCGTTCTTTAATTTAACGTATTTTCACTATAAGTGATATTAGACGGGGGAGGGGGGAAGGGGAAATTAAAAAAAAAAAGTGAACAAAATAAAATGTAGAACGATAGTTGGACGGGTTGGATTTGGGCAGAGGGAAGACAGAGGAAAAAGACATTAGCAGGTGGGGGAACAGTAAAATGGAACAAGAACTTAACACTAACAATTAACTTCAACAACGTGAAGGGAAATTGTAACACTAAAACACAAACCGAATAAAGTTAAAGTAATGCATTAACAGGACTGTGAACTAATGATTCTGAAATTCTAACTAACAACGTTTGATCTGATGTAATTTTCTGGAAATGATTTTCAGAATACTTTTCTTGAGTAAACATTTTCGGTAAAAAAGAACGTAGCATTTTGCAGTAGAATAAACAGTGAAACAGTGTGAACTGTTTGCCGCAAATACACTTGACATTTTTACAATATTTTGTTTTCAATGCGTTTAGCTGAATACGAAAACAAACAGCAACAATCGATCTCAAATGATACATGGAAGAATACTGCAATTTTTTACATACATTTTGAACGGTAAGTTTTATCATTTGTTGTGACACAAACTGTTCATCTGAATTTCATGAAATCGAGTCCATGAGGCTGATTCGAGCAAGTTGCAAGCTTCTTTTACGGAGGTATGAACATGTAATTCTATAGCATTATCAGCATTCTGGGCGCCTTGCTTAGCTGCTCTGTTAACTACTTCGTTGCCGTGAAGACCAACATGAGAAGGCACCCAGCATAAACTGATATCTGTACCTTTGACCCTTAAACGATGTATAAGATGATTTGCCTCAGTAATTAAATCAGGTCTTGTGTCGGCATTAAAAGACCGTAAGGCATATAATACAGATTTTGAGTCAACAAAGAGAACTACTTTGAAAGACATGGGTTTAAGATTTACTAGATAATGCAATGCTTGATTAATAGCGACTAATTCCGCTGTAAAGATCGATAAGTTTGCCCCAACGAAAAATGACTTTTTTATCTTAAATTTTGGAACATAAAATGCTGCTCCAGCACATTTATTTTCTAAGACTGATCCATCGGTAAAAATGTGAAGGTGGGTACGGTATTTTTCATCGATGTGTTCTCTTGCTGTGGATATCGAAATGTTGACGTTTTCAGATTTCTTAGCGTCTGTATAATCAGTATCAAAAGAGGCTTTTTGCATTTCCCATGTAGGGATAGGTGTTGTTGATGGTGTCTCAGCTATTTCATCCATATTTATGTTAGACTGTTTGACCAAGTCAGATATGTAAGTTGCAACAGTCATTTGTGATGAAATTCTTTTTGCTCGCTTTGGAAAGTCAACATCAGACCTGATTTTAATTTCCTTACTCACAAAATTGTCCGTTTGTGAAGTAGTTCTAACTGCAAATTTTGCTGTCGCTAGCTCACGATAGTTGTTCAGAGGCAGAATTCCAGCAACTTTGTACGTTTCCAGATTAGAGGCATGAGTAGGGACGCCTAGAGCAATTTTAATACTTTTGCAGTCTAAGCTTTGTATTTTTAATAAATATTTTGGTGCACTGAAGAACACTTCTTGCACATAGGATAATTTAGATCTTACAAGTGCTGTTGATAGATGAATTAGTATGTTCGTATCCATTCCCCAAGGTAATCGGCTTATTATCTTTAGAAAATTTAGGGCTTTTCTTGCTTTTGTTGAAATATAATCAAAATGGACATTCCAGTTTAATTTCGATGTCATAAAGACTCCCAGAAATTTTACAACCTGTTTGTAATGTAACACTTCACCAAGCAATCTGAAAGTAGGCAAGTTACTTAAAGTACCACCAGAATTAAACAACGTGTGTGTGTGTGTGTGTGTGTTCGTTCGTTGCTTGATTTAACGTCTTTTCACTATAAGTGATATTAGACGGGGAAAAATGGCATGGAGGATGAAATAAGGGGGGGGGGGGGGGTGGAGGGGAGAGGGGAACAGAGTAAGGGACGTAAAAAAAAAAAAAAATTAAAAGGAAGCGGCAAGGTCTTAAGAAAAAGGATATGGATGAACAGAGAAATGAAACTAGAACAACGCTAACATCAATAATGTAAAAGAAAAATCGTCATAAAAACAAAACAAAACAAAAATAATCATAATTGTAATAATAATCTTAAAGTAACGCATTAACAGGACTGTGAACCAATGATTCTGAAATTTTAACTAATAAAACTTGATCCGATACTACTTCTTTAAAATGCGTTTCAAGATAGTTTCCTTGTGTAAACGTCTTTGGTAAAAAGGAACGAAGCTTTCTGCAGTAAAACAAACAGTGATACAATGTGAATTGTTCACCACAAATACATAAAACGTTGTTACAATATTTTGTTTTCAAAGCGTTCAGTTGAATGCGAAAATATGTCATAACAATTAATCTCAAATGATATAACGAGGAATACTGCAAATTTTTACAGATATTTTGAACTGAAAGTTTGATTCTTTTTTGAGACACAAATTTTTCATTTAAATGTTCATGAAATCGAATCCATGATGCTAATTCTAGCGAGTTGTAAGCTTCTTTTACCGAGGTGTTAACATGTAATTCTATGGAATTTTCAGAATGGAGGGCACCGGATTTAGCTGCTCTGTCAACTACGTTGTTGCCATGAAGACCAACATGAGAAGGCACCCAGCATAAATTGATTTCCGAACCATTTATCTTTAAACAATGTATTAGATGATTTGCCTCAATAATTAAGTCAGGTCTTGTGTCTGTATCAAAAGATTGTAAGGCATATAATACAGATTTTGAATCAACAAAGAGAACTACTTTGAATGACACAGGCCGAAGGCTTATTAAATAATGCAACGCTTGAACAACAGCGACCAATTCTGCTGTATATATAGATACATTTGCCCCAATGAAAAAGGACTTTTTAATGTTAAATTTTGGAACATAAAAGGCTGCTCCAGCGCTCTGGTTTGCTAAGACTGACCCATCGGTAAAAATGTGGAGGTGGGTACTGTACTTTTCATCGATGTGTTCACAAGCTGTGGATAGCGTAATGTTGACATTATCATCTTTTTTAACTTTTGCATAATCGAGATCAAATGTGGCATTTAGCATTTCCCATGTAGGGATAGGCGTTATCGTTGGTTTCTCAGCAATTTCATCCATTGTTATGTTGGACTGTTTGATCAGGCCAGATATGTAAGTTGCGGCTGTAATTTGTGATGAAATGTTTTTTGCTCGTTTTGGAAAGTCAGTATCAGACCTGATCTTAATTTCTTTGCTCACAAAATTATCCACTTGTGAAGTAGTTCTAATTGCAAACTTTGCTGTAGCAAACTCACGATGGTTGTTTAAAGGTAGAATTCCAGCAACTTTGTACGTTTCCAGAGTAGAAGCATGAGTTGGTACACCTAGTGCAATTTTAAGACTTTTGCAGTCCAAGCTCTGAATCTTTTTTAGTAAATATTTGGGTGCATTGAAGAAAACTTCTTGCGCGTAGGATAATTTAGACCTGACCAGCGCTGTTGACAGATGAATCAGTACATTTGTATCCATTCCCCAGGGTAATTTGCTTATTATCTTTAGAAAATTTAAGGTTTTTCGCGCTTTTGTTAAAATATAATCAAAATGGACATTCCAGCTTAATTTGGACGTGATGTAAACTCCCAGGAATTTTACGACCTGTTTGTAATTTAACACTTCACCAAGCAATTTGAAAATAGGCAAGTTATTTGAGTTACCACCAGGATCAAACAGCATCATGTTAGTTTTTTCTGCTGACAACGACAGCCCATTTTCTAACATATAGTTTCCAAGATTATCAAGATCAATTTGATACAACTTCCTGATGTAATTTCGCGTTCTCTGTGGAGTTGTCTTTTTTAAAGTGATATTCATCCAAGTGCATATATCATCAGCGTACTGTACTAAAACAACACGATTTGAAAGAGCTTTCGGAAGATCCTGTATAAGGATATTAAATAAAATAGGTGCTATCACTGAACCTTGTGGAATCCCCATGTCGAGGCATCGTGAAGAAGAATAACTAGCTCCCACTCTTGCCTGAATTGTTCTATTAGCTAAAAACGATTTAATGTAATTGAACATATTGCCCGATAAACCAACAGATTTTAGCTTGAACAATAAACGTTTATGCCAAACTTGATCGTAAGCTTTTTTCACATCAAAGAAAGTAGCTAAAACACTTTTTCTGCGGGCAAACTGTTGTTTGATCTGAGTTGTAAGTTTAACTAGGTGCTCAACTGCGGATCTTCCTTTTCTAAAACCTGCCTGGTTTACCGGAATAACGTTATTTTTATCACAGTAGTGTAAAAGTCTGTTTAAGACCAATCTTTCCATTAGTTTGCTTGTGTGGGACGTTAAAGCAATAGGTCTGTAACTGTTTTTATCGGTTTTCGATTTTCCTGTTTTTAAGATTGGTATAACTATAGACTTTTGCCAGATTTGTGGCACAGTTCCAGTAACCCAGCATTTCTGCAAAATTTTGTGTAAGAAAATAAGGTAGTTTTCAGGGAGATGTTTAATCATTTCAGTCGAAACTGCATCAACACCTACCGAACTCTTTTTGTTGTGTAGAGACAGTACTGTGTTTTTTAGCTCTTCTAAGGTGATTGGAGAATTAAACCAGAGATCATTCTGTGGTACTGGATCAGTGTAGATTGGGTTGTAATCTTCCATTTCTCTGTGATGTTTGCAGTCAGGAGATAAACCTTCAACTTTACTGTTTTTGGCGAACAGATCCACAAAAGTTTCTGCTTTGTCCATGTCTGAAGGAAATGTGTTACATGTTTCAATCATTATCGGACACCTAGGTAAGTTGGTTCCATCCTTCATTTGTTTCATTTTCGTCCAGACTTTATGGAAATCTTTGAAATCTGAAATTTCTTTTGTGCAGAATGATGCCCAATAATCTTTCTTTGCTTCAGCAATGATTTTGTTACATTGGATGTTAGCTTTTTTCATTTCGACATGATCCTCAGGTTTCCGGCTTTTGATGTAGATTTTGTATTTCTCCCTTTTATATTGAACTGCTTTCTCACATGCCTCTGTCCACCAAACATTACCCAATCGATTATTTGATCTAGAAGATTTGAGTTTCGGAATCGATAGGTCTGCAGCGGCTAAAATTGACTCTTGGAATTTAGAAAACATAATGTCTACATTTTCACTTTCATAATGTCTGTAATCTTGATTAGCTAGAGCAGTTCGAAATAAGGACCAGTCAGAACGCTTGTAATTATATTTTGGAATAATTTCAGGAGAGCTGTCTTTCATCCTGATGTTTTTGTCAGTTATGGTTATGATGATAGGTAGGTGATCGCTTCCCAAAGTGTCTCTGTGAGTTTCCCAGGTACAGGATGGTGCTAATTCTGGTGAGATTAGAGACAAATCGATGGCTGTCGCCCTGTGTTTGGATACATCAGGGATCCTAGTGACACTACCATCATTTAGAAGGTAAAGCGAACTATCAACGATATTTTCTACCAAACGATTGCTCGTAACAGTAGAACAGTTCTTTTCCCAAAATGGGGAGTGGGAATTAAAGTCTCCACCTATTAGCCATTTACCACGCTGCTGATCTTGGATAGTGCGCAGCCATTCTGTGTTGTGGTCATTTGGACCTGTTGGTAGGTAGACTGACAAAACGTTAATGTTTAGAGAATTGCTTAATTGGACAGTGGCAGCACAAGCATGCAAATCTTCGCTTGATTTCAAAACTGGGGAAGTAAGTAAGCAGTATTGTAACTCTTTGAGTATATAAATCGCGGTGGATACCTTCTTCCCGTGATTCCCACATTCATAGACTGGAGGATAATAATAATTGGGGAAATTGGGAAGCTTGGTAGCGACAACATTCATCGACTGTAGAATCAAAATTTCACACCTATTTGATGCTAGGAAATGCTCCAAGTAAGCCGAATTGGTGGAAAGGGATCTACAATTCCATTGCAAAAACTTGACTTGGGATTGTTTTCGCATTGCTGATATTGGTTAATCTCCAACTTTCTATTAACTGTTATTTATGGTCGATAATAATGAATACTTTGATTTTCTGTGTCCAGGAGAACTGGACAGAAAGAAAATTACGTAATTACTTAGACTACGAAGTAAAGAAAACAAAATTGTAGCAAAATCAATAAAAAGAAAATTACATAGTCCAACGTACGAATAACTTATAAAGGTGATAATAGATTACAAGGGATAACAAATAACCAAAAATCAAAATAATGGCATTCACGTCTTCAAATGTACAGAGTGTATAGTCTGACCGAGTCTTGATAGTCGGACTAAAACCTAGTTATTGTTTATTTTCAGCAGAAGAAATGTCAGAGATGACGAGGAAAAAGTCCTGTGACATGAACATTAAGTATTGTATATGTAATACTGTTATTTCAAAACATATTATACGGCCACCATGGTGTGTAGTTGTCAAAAGGGTGGTACTGTCCTCTGGAGAATCTGGAAGGGTGTAGCTGTGATGATCTTGATCTTGATGTTCTCCTTGGAGTCTCCCAAAATAGGTCTCGAATGTGTCTTCCAAGATTTCCTGCAATGATGCTACTTCCTCTGGTGGTGGGGTGAATGTCGTCTTTTAGAAATTGTTGAGTGGTACGAAGGTTCTCATGTGATACAAAAGAAATATTTTTCATATCAACAAGTTCAGCAGATAGAAAAGCGTTGAACAGATTTCGTTGAACCTCCATTCGGGCCTGCCGTACAGGGGCAACCTTTCTAACGACTAGTTTAGATTTTGGATGTTCTTGTGCTATTTGTTTTATGCCTGAAGCGAGATGTTTAGTTGTTGCAGGGAGATCTTTGCTGTTCAATTCATGCACACCACAGTGAAAAACAATACAGTCTGCTGAATCATCAAATTTGGAAAAGGCCATATCTAATGAGCTTTTAATGTTATGAGGGTCGTTCACAGGGCACGAGTCTCCTTCAAAACCGTAAGATCGTCCCAGTCTTCTTGAGTTGACACCTTTCAACACAGAGTCGTGGACAGTGAGAACGTACGGAAGATCGTGGGTCTTTTTATGTTGTTTTGAAATATTTTCAGAACGGGATGGTGTAGGCCTATGTTTGGGAAGCGAAATGACGTCTTTAGTTGGTATGACGTCATGACGTTGTTCTTTCTTGTTTTTTATTTTATTTTCAGGCACTTTTGTTGCTTGCTGTTTTGTTTTGCTGCTGGGTTTTGGTGCCTTGAGGTTTCGGGTCTGTTTGTCGTCCTGCTTGCTTGTGTGGTTTTGTTTCAGTGCCTCAGCGTAGGTGGGATGTGTGTCATGTAGATCCGTCTGTGTGTGACAGTTACGGGTTGTCATGGTGATGTTCTTTTTTTGCTGGTTAGTGAGTAGAGTAAGGACCGTCTTTTCCAGAGAATTGACTTGGTCCCGCAGAGCCAGTATGATGTTTTTTAGTTCTGCCGTACTCACGCAGTCCGCCGAGCTGGGAAGAGGCGCTGTGCAGGTTGTCCCACTCTGCGTGTCAGTGGGAGTCGTGGTCGGTGCACCAGATGTAGCGTTAGGCCTAGCGTCAGACTCGGCGACTGTCGATTTCGGGTCCTTTTCAGTCTCTGCTCCCGCGGCACTGGACGATATCTTCTCTCCATCAGCCTTGCCCTCTAATGCGTCTTCTTGTTTCTTTTGGGCAAGGCGGCCTCTTCTCGTTCTTGTCATATTGGGCCTTTTACACGTTTTCTCCGACAGCTGAAAATTTGTTAGTTAGGTGTCTCCGCCATCTTGAATTTCGTGTGTGTGTGTGTGTGTGTGTGTGTGTGTGTGTGTGTGTGTGTGTGTGTGTGTGTGTGTGTGTGTGTGTGTGTGTGTGTGTGTGTGTGAGTGAGTGTGTATACGTATGTGTGCACGTGTGTGTGCGACTGTGTTCAGGCAGGCGATAGGTTTTGTGTATAATTTTGTTATGGTTCTCAAGATGGGGTGAACAGCAAGATGACGTGTGTAGTGTAGTGAACAACAGGCGAAATGTTTGAAATGTTACGTGCTTGTCGCTGGACGTGTGCAGTTGTGGTAGACGTTTAATAGTGTGGGGTTAAAAGTTGCCCCCCCCCCCCCCCCGGTCCCAATCTTGAAATCGTAGATGGAGTGAGGTGATAGAGACCTCAGCTTTTTCTCAAGGCCAGCATCATGAGCACGATGTCCATCTCTTATACATCGCTGGTTTACCTCTTCCTAACTTTGAAGAAAGGACCCGTTCACAGCAGGGCAGACTGGGGGTCGCACGCACATATAAAGTCCTACGGGAGTGTTTTACAGCTGTGCAAGTACTGCAGGCAAACAGGATGGCGGGTATTCTTCCTCTGCACCAACTAGGCCTCATCAATTGGGGTTAACGTCTGCATTACCGTTGTCTTAAGGAAAGAGCAAACACCTTTAGATAAAGTGCAATTGATGGTGTGGTATTCAGCGAATACCTTATTGATATTTGTACTTTAGGACTGGGAGAGCAATGAGATGGTGTCCATGTTCACTAACGATACTCATGGTTTAGTTGCAAGTATATTAAATGAAGCGATTTTATAATAGATGATTGTGCTCAGCTCTTGAACAGACAGAACAGATAGAGGAAAAGAGAAGACAAGAAAACACAAACATGAGAGAGAGAGAGAGAGGGAGGGAGGGAGAGAGAGAGAGAGAGAGAGAGAGAGAGAGATAGAGAGAGAGATAGAGAGAGAGAGAGAGAAAACGAATAACGAATACATGTTTCTCGGTCTACTTTCAGGAAGTTAACGTTGCCATGCTGACAGATGGATATTTATATAGGAAACCTCGGGAATGTGAGTAATAATATCTTACTGTTTTCTTTCTGGCTCTCTCTGTCTCTCTATCTGTCTCTCTGTGTTTCTTTCTGTCTCTGTCTTCATCTGTCTGTGTCTCTCTGTGTGTCTCTCTGTGTTTCTTTTTGTCTCTGTCTTCATCTGTCTGTGTCTCTGTGTGTGTGTGCCTCTGTGTCTGTGTCTGTCTCTGTCTGTCTCTTTGTATATCTATCTATCTATTTATCTATCTTTCTACCTATCTATCTATCTATCTATCTATCTATTTATCTTCTATCTATCTATCTATCTATCTATCTATCTATCTATCTATCTATCTATCTATCTATCTCTTTCTCTGTATACACACACACACAAACACACATACACACACACACACACATACATATATATATATATCTTTCTCTCTCGTTCGCTCGCTCGATCTCTCTCATACATCGATGTGTGAGTGCCTCTGTGTGTGTTCATTGTTTGATTTAACGTCTTTTCACTATACGTGATATTAGATGGGGAAAACGGAGAATGGGAGTTGGGCGGGTTGGATTGGGGGCAGAGGGGAGACAGAGTAAAAGTCATAAGTAGGTGAGAGAATAGAAAAATGGAAGGAGAACTTAACACTAACAATTAACTTCAACAATGTGAAGGGAAAATTAAACACAAAAAATACAAACTGCATTAAATTAAAGTAATGCAATAACAGGACTGTGAACCAATGATTCTGAAATTTTAACTAACAAAGATTGATCTGATGTTACTTCTTTAACGTTAGTTTCAGAATAGAGTTTTTGTATAAACATTTTTGGTAAAAAAAAAGGTGTGTGTGTGTGTGTGTGTATGTGTGTGTATGTGTGTATGTGAGTGTGTGTATGTGTGTGCGTATGTGCGTGCGTGCGTGCGTGTGTGTGTGTGTGTGTGTGTGTGGTGTCGAAGTGTTGCGTGTGTGTGGTGTCGAAGTGTTGCGTGTGTGTGGTATTGCAATATATTGTACGTTTGATTGTGAAAATGCGGTATTGAAGTCTTGTGTACGTTTAGTCTTGAAGCGTTGTGTACGTTTGGTATTGCAGTCTTTTGTATGAGTGGCATTGTCATGTTGTGTACGTTTGGTATTCCAGTATAGTGTATGCCATAGACCGCTGTCTACTTGTGCTCATTAAGTGTCGTGTGTGTGTTGCACACATCTGGTAGTGCTGTGTGTATGTACGCATGGTATTGTTTAATTCTATATGTATGGTATTGTTTAATTCTGTATGCATGGTATTGTTTAATTCTGTATGCATGGTATTATTTAATTCTGTATGCATGGTATTGTTTAATTCTGTATGTATAGTATTGTTAAATTCTGTATGCATGGTATTGTTTAATTCTGTATATATGGTATTGTTTAATTCTATATGTATGGTATTGTTTAATTCTGTATGTATAGTATTGTTTAATTCTGTATGCATGGTATTGTTTAATTCTGTATGCATGGTATTGTTTAATTCTATATGCATGGTATTGTTTAATTCTGTATGTATAGTATTGTTTAATTCTGTATGCATGGTATTGCTTAATTCTGTATGCATGGCATTGCAGACCATTACGGGATGGGAGCATATAGTGCCAGGTTTGCAGCAGCCAACAGCCCAAGCAAAGCAGCATTAGGGGGGTCTGCATCTGCTGTGGAGAGAGTGAGAACCTACTTCCCTGAAACCTGGCTCTGGAACATCGTGCTCATTGGGTAACAACACTGCTGTATTTTTGAAAACAAGGGAATGAGATGTTATTGAGTGCAAAGAATAACACGTTGTGTGTGTGTGTGTGTGTGTGTGTGTGTGTGTGTGTGTGTGTGTGTGTGTGTGTGTGTGTGTGTGTGTGTGTGTGTGTGTGTGAGTGAGTGAGTGAGTGAGTGATGAGTGAGTGAGTGTGTGTGTGAGAGTGAGTGAGTGACTGAGTGCTGAGTGTGTGTGTGTGTTGTGTGTGTGTGTGTGTGTGTGTGTGTGTGTGTGTGTGTGTGTGTGTGAGAGAGAGAGAGAGAGAGAGAGAGAGAGAGAATAATTTTTTATTCAGAATTTTTATTCAAGAAAGGCCATAGCCCCTACTGAAGGGGTGCTTGTAGGTATAACGAAATAATCAGATAGCATATTATACAGGATTAAACAATCAACAACAAAATGAATTGTGCATTATGATAAAGCAGTTTCCCTGATTTTAGCTGGTTTAAGCAGGAACAAATCAAAATTCTTAATATAATCGAAACGAATTGAACACATTAACAAACACAGATTAAACATATCTGGGCATCTATAATATTTTTCAGGAATAAACCTTGAACGGACAACACAGGACAAAACATGTATTTAGTCTTCTTCAGCTTGCATGCATAAAGGACAGCAAATCAGACTCTCTGTGTTGCTTGTGTCTCAATTGATGCGCTTTCAAATTTGATAAACCAGTCTAAATTTTGCTATTTTTTTTCAACTTAATATCCAGATCAAGTCTTATGTATGTTTAACACTGTGAGAATCAATGACAGTTCTGTAAAAATCATATCTTCCACTTGTCTGTATATGGTCGTTCCACTTTTTGCCATCTACAATCAATCAGTCTTTGCGAAAATCACGAATAAACTGTCGCTCATCGCCAGCTCCTTGGAAAAACCAAACATCGCCAAACCCATATTCATTCAAACACATACGTATACTAGTTACCCAATTCTTCTTACCTTTAACATCTAGATCAAATAGCATCTTACAGGATTTTTTGGCAGTCTATTGTCTTCCATGTGCAATAGTTTTAACCAAAACTGAATACATCGTACAACTGAATGAACAAGCAATGGGTATCTGTTTGTTTCTCCATATACTAAATCATTAGATGTGCGTTTATCCAGTCCTGAATTTTTTTTCAAAGCAAATAAGTGTACAGCTTCACAATGCATAACTGCCTTATCTAATCCCCAAATTTCTGCTCCATACAGCAACATTGGCTGTATTTGTGAATCAAATATTTTGACAAGTAAATCAAATGAATTATTGTTCAATGTATTCAATCCTTTCATCACACATAACAATGCATTTTCTGCCCTGCTAGCAATATCTTTACAAGCCAGGGTAAAACTCAAACGTGTAGAAAGATAAATTCCCAGTTACTTATATATATTTACAACAGGCATAACTATATCATTGCACACCCACCTTTCTCTGGCAGCTAAATATCCTCCCTTTCTAAACACGACAACATTACTTTTATTCAAATTTACCTTAAGATGCAAATAAGTAGCTGCTCTGTGTAGAGTATTTAACTGCCTCTGTAACCTACAATCGCTTCAGATAACAACAGCACATCATCTGCCAACAAAAGAATAAACAATTCTGACAAATCTTGTGGAAATTTGGCCCCATGACGCCCATTGCTGATAACCTCTAGAGCAAGCTCGTTAATAAACATAGAAAATAACACAGGGCTACAAACTTCTCCTTGTTTAACTCCAGTTGTACACTGAATATAATCTGTAAAATGAAGCCCACAACGAATTCGACATTTAACGTTTTGATACATTGCCTTAATATTAAACATTGAAACAATTTGCCATTTACACCATTTTTCAACAAAATTGGCCAAAGCAAATTTCTGTCAATAGAATCAAATGCTTTTTCAAGAGGGAGAGAGAGAGAGAGAGAGAGAGAGAGAGGAGAGAGAGAGAGGGAGAGAGGGAGAGGGAGAGAGAATGTGTGTGTGTTTACATCTGGCTCTTGGTAACAATAGTGTACCGAATTATGCAAGTTACCAATTTTGATATCAGTATATCAGTCGAGCGCGCGCACGCACACACAAACGCATACATACACACACATACGCACACACACGCACACGCACACGCACACACACACACACACATACACGCACACACACACACACACACAATCCACTACCACCACCACCACACACATACAGATACACATACATACACATACACACGCGCGCACTTCTAAGAATAATGTGAATGATCAAGATGCACTCGTACTATCGACACAAAATTCAAAACTTGTGCAGAGAGAGAGAGAGAGAGAGAGAGAGAGAGAGAGAGAGAGAGAGAGAGAGAGAGAGAGAGAGAGAAAGAGAGAGAGACACAGAGACAGAGACAGAGAGACACAGAGAGAGAGAGACAGAGAGGGAGACAGAGAAGGAGGGAGGAAGGGAGGGAGGGAAAGAGAGAGAGAGAGCGGTGGCTTGTATGATAATTTGGTGGCTTACGGGTGGATATCAATTGATCTCATCAAAGCTACGAGCGTATAATAAATTATGCTGTTTCACTGGTTTTCTTTCGGAGAGACCAGTGGAAACTTCCTCAGGTAATCGCATCTGTACTGAACTGATGAACTGAGCACAGACCGACTTTATACACAATCCATTTAGATGATTTTGTCGCTGCTCCTCGTCAGTCCCCCCACTCTCCCTTACTCCATATCCCGACGACCACACACAGGTTATAGGATTAGACGATGATGATAATCATGCTGATGATAATAGAGAAAAAGAAGATGATGATGTTGATGATGATGATGACGTCGTGGCGATGATGAAGTGAGGATGATGACGACGACGACGATGATGAGACGATCATGACGAGGGTGATGGCGATAATGATGATGATGACGACGACGATGACGATGACGGTAATAATAAATTGCTTTTATATACGCGGTAGTGATGACGATGACGATAGTGACAGTGACGACGGTAATAACCATGCTGGTGATGACGATGATGACAACGATAATGATGGTGATGATGACGACGACGACAATGACGATGGTGATGATGATAACGGCAGTGTTTCCGTGTATCCATGTCAACAGATCAGATGGCCAGTACGTGATGAAGTCCACAGCCCCTGACACCATCACCACCTGGCTGACGTCTGCCTTTGCCGTCCATCCCCAGCATGGTCTGTCTGTCCTGTCTGAACCTGCACAGGTCTGTCCCTATTGTTGATGTTGATGTTGATTGATCTTGATGTCTGTCTATCTGAACCTGCACAGATCTGTCCCTGTTGTTGATGTTGATTTGATCTTGATATCTGTCCTGTCTGAGCCTGCACAGGTCTGTCCTTTTGTTGATGTTGATGTTGATTGATCTTTATGTTTGTCCTGTCTGAGCCTGCACAGGTGTGTCCATGTTGTTGATGTTGGTGTTGTGTTGATGTTGATTGATCTTGATGTCTGTGCTATCTGAACCTGTACAGGTCTGTCCCTGTTGATGTTGATTTAATGTTGTCTATCCTGTCTGAGCCTGCACAGGTCTGTCCCTATTGTTGCTATTGCTGTTGATTTGATGTTGATGTCTATCCTGTCTGAAGCTGCACAGGTCTGTCCCTGTTGTTGCTATTGCTGTTGATTTGATGTTGATGTCTATCCTGTGTGAGCCTGCACAGGCGTGTCCCTGTTGTTGCTGTTGATGTTGATGTCTATCCTGTGTGAGCCTGCACAGGTGTGTCCCTTTGTTGATGTTGATGTTGATTTGATGTTGATGTCTATCCTGTGTGAGCCTGCACAGATGTGTCCCTGTTGTTGCTGTTTATGTTGATTTGATGTTGTGTCTGTCCTGTCTGACACTGCACAGGTGTGTCCCTTTTGTTGATGTTGATGTTGATTTGATCTTGTGTCTGTCCTGTCTGACACTGCACAGGTGTGTCCCTTTTGTTGATGTTGATGTTGATTTGATCTTGTGTCTGTCCTGTCTACACTGCACAGGTGTGTCCCTTTTGTTGATGTTGATTTGATCTTGTGTCTGTCCTGTCTCACACTGCACAGGTGTGTCCTATTGTTGATGTTGATGTTGATTTGATCTTGTGTCTGTCCTGTCTGACACTGCACAGGTGTGTCTCTATTGTTGATGTTGGTGTTGGTGTTGACGTTGATTTGATCTTGATGTCTGTCCTGTCCGAGCCTGCACAGGTGTGTCCCTGTTGTTGATGTTGATTTGATCTTGATGTCTGTCCTGAGAGCATCCAAGAGACGGGTACGATAAATACACAAAAATAGAATCAGAACTCGTGTTCAAAATAATAACACAGGCACAAAGTTTGGACCAAGTGGCCTTTGTCAAGGGCATACGAAAGAAAACGAAAAACAAATGCAAAAGAACGAAACAAAACAAAACAAACAAAACAAAACAAACAAAACAAACAAACAAACAAACAAAACAAACAAACAAAACAAACAAACAAACAAAACAAACAACACAAAAACCTAACCTAATGGAAAGAAAAACATTTGATGATCTCCGCGACACTGCAACTCTTCATTTTTTGTCACGTTCATAAACGCGTGTGCGTGTGTGTGTGTGTGTGTGTGTGTGGCGTGTGTGTGTGTGTGTGTTTGTGTGTGTGTGTGTGTGTGTGTGTGTGTGTGTGTGTGTGTGGTGTGTGTGTGTGTGTGTGTGTGTGTGTGTGTGTGTGCGTGTGTGTGTGTGTGTAAAGTTGGCCGAAAAATTGCGCCTGTCTCATTTTGTTATCTGAAGTACACATTCTGTTTCTGTTGCTGTTGTCGTTGATGTTTGACTTGTCTGAACATGCACAGGTCTGTCCATCCTGATGCTGATGTGGACAAATCAACCAATGATATGTAGTAAAGTTTTCCTTTGCAGAGAAGTTGAAAATAAGAATGAAGTCGCCTTGAGAACACCATATGAAGAGTTTCAAAGTGCGGAAGACAATGTTTACATAGAATCCCTTCCATACCATGCTGGCACCAACCAATCTCCCCATACAAACTCACATGCTGTGGGTCAGTATCTTTAAGCAAGAAGGAGGAACCAGAAATGCATGAAAACAGACTAAAAACGCGTATATAATGCATGAAACAAGACAGACGTAAAATTTTGGCCGACAGATTTTTGTCAAGCATACACAAAAGATACCAAAGAATACATAAACATAACTTATGGGAAATAATCAGCAACACTTCCCTGATGTTACATTAAGCATAAGAAAATAGCTGATATGAAGTCTGGTAAGTGGGAAGCAAGGGAGATAGTTGCAGTGTGTTGGGGGAAGGGAGATAACTTTTACAACCTGAAAGTGGTTGTGCCAAAGCACTGTTGTTTTATCCTAAGGAAAGTGTGGGACAAAAATACTGGAAATCAACTTGCTGAAATTTGCTCTATAAATTAGCTTATTAAAGTGTGTTTAACCTTTTGACTCCTGCACCCTGTGCACCAGCATCCTGCATTGTCAACCATGCTAGCAAAGTAAGCACGACTTAACCATTTGATTCCGACACCATATCCACCAGATTCCTGCAGGGAGTCATAGGGTTAAGTTTTAGCAGTTGGTGGACATGATTAGGGAGTCAAAGGGTTAAGTAATAGTCTACAAACCCTTCTGTGAATGGATGGTTATATGACTGCGGCGACCCAGTGTTTCCAGTGAGCTCAAGGCATAATCTGAATTCTGGTGGGAGCTGGTTGGGATGGAAAAAGTCAACACTTCAAGAAGGCAATCATCCCATCTTCATTTTTAATGCCACGTGTGTGTGTGTGTGTGTGTGTGTGTGTGTGTGGTGTGTGTGTGTGTGTGTGTGTGTGTGTGTGTGTGTGTGTGTGTGTGTGTTGTGTGTGGTTGTGTGTGTGTGTGTGTGTGTGTGTGTGTGTTGTGTGTTGTTGTGGTTGTGTGTGTGTGTGTGTGTGATGTGTGTGTGTGTGTGTGAATGTGTGTGTGTGTGTGTTGTGTGCGTATGTGTTGTGTGTGTGGGTATGTTGTGTGTGTGTGGTGTGTGTGTGTGTTGTGTGCGTATGTTGTGGTGTGTGTGTGTGGTGTGTGTGTGTGTGTGTGTGTGTGGTGTGTGTGTGTGTGTGTGTGTGTGTGTGTAATGTGTGTGTGTGTGTGTTGTGTGCGTATGTGTTGTGTACGTGGGTAGTGTGTGTGTGTGTGTGTGTGTGTTGTGTGCGTGTGTGTTGTGTGTGGTGTGTGTGTGTGTGTGTGTGTGTGTTTTATACAGCTGACGACGTTCCGAGATATGTTCGTAAGCCTGGACTTGCCTTATTCTGCAATTCGTGGGGAGGAACTGTGTATGAAAGCCTTCGCCTTCAACTATTACAACAGGTCTCTTGATGTGAGTGGACATTCACCATGGATTAACAGCGACACTTGTTCTTTATTTTATGTATGGCGACGAGTCCTAATGCTCAGGGTGTGTGTGTGTGTGTGTGTGTGTGTGTGTGTGTGTGTGTGTGTGTGTGTGTGTGTGTGTGTTCATGAGTGCGTGCGTGCGTGTGTGCGTGTGTGTGTGTGTGTGTGTGTGTGTGTGTGGTGTGCGCGCGCTCACGCGCGCTTCTACGAACTGTATGGTTGGAAAGCCATCTGTATCCGTAGAATTACCTATTCTGTTCCTCTTCTTTGTGCTTTTGACAAGTTTGCTGTATACATATAACTTGTGTGTGTGGTTCAGATGATGATGCTACAGTGTGTTGTGTTGTATTGTGCTGTGCTAAGTTGCGTTGTGCTGTGCTGTACTGTGTTGGTTGTGTCGTGTTATGTGATGTTGTGTTGTGTTGTGATTTTGTGTTTCAGATGGCAGTACTATGACATACTTGCTACAGTATATTGTGTTATGTTGTGCTGTGTTATGTTTCAGATGATGGTACAATGACATGTGTTTGCTACATATGTTGTGTTGTTTTGTATTGTGCTGTGTTGTGTTATGTTTCAGATGAGGGTACAATGTCATGCTTGCTACATATGTTGTGTTATGTTGTGTTGTGTTTCAGATGAGGGTACAATGTCATGCTTGCTACAGTATGTTGTGTTATGCTGTGTTGTGTTTCAGATGATGGTACAATGACATGCTTGCCACAGTATGTTGTGTTATGCTGTGTTGTGTTTCAGATGATGGTACAATGACATGCTTGCACAGTATGTTGTGTTATGTTGTGTTGTGTTTCAGATGATGGTACAATGACATGCTTGCTACGGTATGTTGTTGTGTCATGTCTTTTGTGTGTGCTTGTTGTTCAATGATGTACAATGACATGCTTGCTACGGTATGCGTTGTGTCATGTTTTGTGTTATGTGTGTTTTTCAGATGATGGTAAAATGACAAGCATGCTACGTATGCGCTTGTGTCATGTTCTTTGTGTTATGTGTGTTGTGTTTCAGATGATGGTACATGACATGCTTGCCACAGTATGTTGTTTTATGTTGTGTTGTGTTTCAGATGATGGTACAATGACATGCTTGCCACAGTATGTTGTTTTATGTTGTGTTGTGTTTCAGATGATGGTACAATGACATGCTTGCCACAGTATGTGGTTTTATGTTTGTTGTTGTGTTTCAGATGATGGTACAATGACATGCTTGCCACAGTATGTTGTTTTATGTTGTGTTGTGTTTCAGATGATGGTACAATGACATGCTTGCCACAGTATGTTGTGTTATGTTGTGTTGTGTTTCAGATGATGGTACATTGACATGCTTGCCACAGTATGTTGTGTTATGTTGTGTTGTTTCAGATGATGGTACAATGACATGCTTGCCACAGTATGTTGTGTTGTGCTGTGTTGTGTTTCAGATGATGGTACAATGACATGCTTGCCACAGTATGTTGTGTTATGCTGTGTTGTGTTTCAGATGATGGTACAATGACATGCTTGCCACAGTATGTTGTTTTATGTTGTGTTGTGTTTCAGATGATGGTACAATGACATGCTTGCTACGGTATGTCTGCTGTGTTTTGTGTTAAATAAATAAAACCATGACGTACTTGCTATGATATACAGTGTTCTGCGTTTTTCAGATGATGTTAATAATGGGGAGGACACATGGAATACTTAATATTGAGGTGACCCCCAGACAGTCAATTTTTCAACCGATCAGACGGATCCATCGCTCTTACGAGCCAAACCACCGCATTGGAATGGTACTGTCGCTTTGGTAGAGTTGTTTTGCCTGTGCGATCGCTTTGTTAGAGTTTATTTCGTATAGTGTCACTTTCTTAGTCATTTCGTATATTGCCACTTTAACAAATGTTAGAGTTTATTTCGTATAGTGTCACTTTCTTAGTCATTTCATATATTTCCACTTTAACAAATGTTAGAGTTTATTTCGTATGCTTTTACTTTGCTAAAGTTTACTTTATTTCGTGTACTTCTTTCACTTTGCTAAAGTTATTTCATCCATTATCACTTTAAGAAATATTGAGAATTCTGTTTTGCTGTAGTTGTGTTCCCTAGGTCACTTTATGAGTTACTGTTTTGTGTTGTTACGTTTCTGGGGTTGTTTTCCTGTACTGTCGTTTTGCTAGTTATTTCCCACGTACTCTCCATTTGCTAGAGTTGTTATTTTCTTATACTGTTTCGCTGCTGGAGTTATTTTCCTTTCCTGTCGTTTAGCTAGACTTATTTTCCATGTACTCTCACTTTGTTAGAGTTGTTTTCCATGCATTGTCATTTTGCTTGAGTTATTTCCCTGTACTGTCGTTTTGATAGAATTATTTTTTAGTACTGTCATTTTTTTATGGAGGCAGACACAAGTAGATCACTCATAAGGAAGATTAGGAAAAGACAGGCAACATTTATAGGCCATTTTATGAGGAAGGGGGATTTGGAGCACCTGATCACAACGGGAATGCTGGAGGGAAAGAGAGCACCGGGTAGACCCAGGGAGAAAATGCTGGACGGACTTGCAGAGTGGCTGGGGACGAGGAGGGTGGGGGAGATGCTTGCAGCAGGGCACCTGATGATTATGATGACTGTCATTTTGGTACAGTTGTGTTCCATGTACTGTTGTTTTGTGAGAGTTATTTCCCTGTAATGTGTTTTTTTTAGAGTTATTTTTCCATGTGCCATCGTTTTGCTGGAGTTATTTTCCATGTTCTCTGCTAGAGTTGTTTTCCATGCATTGTCGTTTTGCTAGAGCTATTTCCTTGTACCGTTGTTTCGCTAGAGTTAGCTCCCTGTACTGTCGTTTTTTTCTTGAGTTATTTCCTTGTACTGTTGTTTCGCTAGAGGTATCTTCCAATACTGTCACTGTGCTAGAGTTACATTCCGTGTACTGTTGTTTTGTTAGAGTTCTCTTCTAATACTGTCACTATGCTAGAGTTGTATTCCATGTACTCTCATTCTGTTAGAGTTGGTTTCCAGGCATTGCCGTTTTGCTAGTTATTTCCCTGTACTGTCGTTCTGCTAGAGTCATTTCACTGCATTATCGTTTTGCAGGAATTATTTTCCACGTACTCTGCTAGAGTTGTTTTCCATGCATTGTCGTTTTGCTAGAGTTATTTCCCTGTACTGTTGATTTGTTAGTTATCTTCTAATACTTCACTGTGCTGGAGTTGTATTCCATGAACTGTTGTTTTGTAGGAGTTATCTTCCATCATCATCATCATCATGTCGAGCTTGCTCGGCTATCCATCCTTCTCTGTCAGACATTGCAGTAGGTAGTTCATCATACTGACAGCAAGTATCATCGATCAGTTGGTCGATGAAGGTCTTCTTTGGACGTCCTGGTCTTTGTTTGCCGCGGCTGGGTCTCCACAGTAGAGCATCCCCCACCAGTTCTTCTTTGCTACAGCAGTGTCCTGTGAAGCGCAGTCTCTGTTGACGTATTGATTTACTGATTGGTGGGATCTTACCATATAACTCTTTGTTAGTTGGATGTTCTCTCCAGGATTTGTTCAGAGCTGCACGCAGCATTCGTGTGTATGCTCCATCAATCTTCTTCTCCAATGTCGTTGTTAGGGTCCAAGAGACTGAGCCATATGTAAGAACGGACTCTACTGCTGCTCGGAAGAAGTTCCAATACTGTCATTAAGCTAGAATTATATTCCATTTACAGTTATTTTGCTACAGTTATTTTCCAGTATTGTCATTATGCTAGTTATTTTCCTTTCTTAGTTTCTCTTCTCACTTTCTTATTACTGGAGTTATTTTTTGTACTGCTTTTGCTTTAATCATTTTCCAATAATTGTTGTATTGCCATGATTATTTGCCCTGAACTGTCAAATTGTTACAGTTAGTCAGCCTATACTGTTATGTGAGTCTATAATGTGTGTGTGAGTTTATTTATGTGTGTGTGTTTGTCTTGTGTGTGCGTATGTGTGTGTGCGTGTGCGCGGTGTGTGTGTGTGTGTGTGTGTGTGTGTGTGTGTGTGTGTGTGTGTGTGTGTGTGTGTGTGTGTGTGTTTGAAAACAGGTGCAGCCTAATGGAGTAAAGGAAACGGCTTTTTGCTTCATACCCAGAGCTCTGGGTCGACTACCAATCCGAGTTAATTTGATCACCAGTGGTGTGCCTGGCGATGGGGTGGAGAGAATGCTTCTGGTGGAGGTATGTCTGTCATAATCATCATCATCGGTAACAGCAGCATCATATCATCATCATCATATCATCATGATCATCACCATCATCATCATCATCATCTCATCAGCAGCAGCAGCAGCAGCAGCAGCACATCATCAGCAGCAGCAGCATTATCTTCATCATCGTCGTCGTTTATCATTTTGTCAGTTTGCGTAATGATGTCCTTTATGCTCCAGACAATACAACATTCAGTTATGAAAGATGATGTAATTAGATGGACAGAGGTAGTGCATGCACTCTCTCTCTCTCTCTCTCTCTCTCTCTCTCTCTCTCTCTCTCTCTCTCTCTCTCTCACCTGTCTCTCTCTCTCACTCTCTCTCTCCCTCGTTCTTTTCCCCTATGATATCGCTTTTTATGATGGTGTCTTCTCTTTGGTCCTTGGTCTTTCCTCTTCTGTGGTGGGCTCCTTTGGTGGTTTGATGTTCGTGATGGTGTTTTCTTCCTGTTCCTTGGTCGACCCTCTTCTCTGGTAGACTGTTTTAGGAGTTTGCTTTGGTGACTGTCATATGTTGTTTTTGTGTGGACAGAGTAGCTCTGGCATCAGTTGTTTGTTGCCTTTTTCTTGGGTTCTCCTCTCTTGTTCATGGTTTGTTTCAGGAATCTGTAGGTGCATCATTCAAGGCTATCGCACATTCATTCATTCAGTTAACATTTGGATTAGTTGTAATTCATTCAGTTTCTGGTTAGTATAGCTAGATTCCCGCTCGCATCATATCTCCATTGAGTGTTTGCTCTCTTTATTTTTTTCCTCCTGTTACAAGGCACAAATGATATTACATATTATTTAATAACAGCAAACAATAGTCTTTTGATGTAGGTTCATAGCGCAACATATCTACTTGTCAATCTACGAGATGGACAACAAATCATTCATCACTGTTTCATATTTTGTATGTCAGGGCTGTTTACATATGACTATGTATCCGTACCATAGTTCGTATTTATTATTGGATGGCAAGATTAACGGTACATTCCGCTCTTTTTGCTCTTAGGTTTCTTAGTCGTAGTTCAGTTTCAAATATAAGTTCTAGATTTTTGCCTTTTTGTTATACCGAAAAGTGGTATTTTTTCATTCATATATGTATATCATGATGTGTTAATTTGTATTGTTTTACATTCGTCCAAAAGGGCCTTAGTTTTGAACAAGTGCAGAATGCATGCTTGATGTAGTCTACCTCTTGGCACCAGAGGCATTTGTTTGTGTTGGTGACACCCATTTTTTGTAGTAGAATGTTTGTAAGATAAATGTTTATTCAGGAACTTAAAGTGGAGTAATCTTAGCCGAGATTCCTTTGTGCATTCGTATGCGATGGAGAAGTAGTCTTGTATATTAATGTCTAACTTGCGCTTCCAAAAATTGGTTGCACATATTTCATGGTTTTGTTTTACAGAGAATACTTTCCTGATTTGTTTGTTTGATAGTGAAGTCAGATTTCTGCCCTCTGTCATGATGTTTGGGATTTCGTTTCTTTTAGCGTCGTTATTGAGTTTGTGTTCCCATGTGCGTGGAAGGGAATTAACAAATGCGTTCTATTCGAAGAGTAACGTTGGGCTAAGGCCTATGTTCTGTTGCATTTCTCTATAGGTCATCATGTTTCCGTTTAGCCAGAGATCTTGTACAAAAAGAAAACAAGATGTACTCCATTGCAAGAAAAATAATGACTTTCCTTTGTATAGTATATTTTTGTTGTGCCACAAAGATTCTGTTTTCACTTTCTCTATCAATCTATTTTTTGTTAAAGATGGAAACTGCTTTAATTACGTCTTTCCAGAAGATTGAATTTATCTTTTTCAAGGTGCATAATGTTTTTAGGTGGATTATTACAGTTGAACATGCAGTGGCTGTTCTCAAAGGGGGAAGTGTTTTGTTTAGCCAAGATGCTCCATGGCCAAAATACCTTCTCCATAAGTTTCAGAAAGTTCAAAATAACGCTGCTCGGCTTGTTTTTAATTTCAAATATCAGCATATCTCCCATAATGCTACCAATTTTGAAGAACAAGGTCTCCCAACAGTGTAAAAAATCGCTACTCACAGTTCCGTAGCTTTCGATGGCGTTCTCGCCATCTTCGTCAGCGCTCTAATGCTGTCTGCGTGAATCTCTACTCAGATCTCGCGAACATGGGATGAACCCAGTTCACGAGATCGAATCAGAGAATGGTACACCGGGGGCAGGGTGTAACGGCCCCGGTCCCTGTTGAGCGGGGGGTTGGTGGCTGCGATGTAGATGGCCTCCTTGACTCCTCGCTGGAATTGATGTTTTTCGGCGTGTAGGTGAGCTCCTACTGGAGAAGAGTCCCTCTTGTGTTCTGTTAGTCTCTTCTGAAGGGGGCGTTCAGTTTCACCGACATAATGTTGGTTACAGTCCTGGCAGTCTATTCTGTATATAATGCCAGCTTTGTCGAGTTTGCTGGTTTTGTCCTTGGGGGTGACCAGCTGGCTGCGTATGGTGTTGGAAGGTTTGGAATGTACAGCCACCCCCAGTTTTCTGATCTTTCTGGACAGAGCGTCACTCACACCTCCTACGTATGGGATGGTGATGTGTCCCTTGCGCTGGTGTTGTTTCACTGGCTGTTGGGATGCGGTGTTGGATTTCCTGCCTCCCGGGCTGTTCCAGGCCCACTTTTTGTAGCCCGAGATGGTGAGCACTTTTTTCAGGTGGTTTGTCTCCTTGTCTTTTGCCTCTTGGGTACTGCATATGGTGTTAGCTCTGTGGGTAAGGGTTCGAATCACTCCCAGTTTGTGTTCAAGGGGCTGGTGGCTGTCGAACTGTAAATATTGGTCCGTATGAGTTGGTTTACGGTAGACCGAGAAGGATAGAATGCCATCAGTTCTGGTGATGAGGGTGTCCAGCATGGCTATGGAGTTGTTCTGTTCCACTTCCCTCGTGAATTTGATGGCTGGGTGTTGGTTGTTCAGATGTTCTGTGAACTGTTCGACCAGTTGCTGGGGGAGGATAGTCATGGTGTCGTCTACGTAGCGCCCCCAGTATCGTGGTGGGGAGTGGAAAGAAGCCAATGCTTTCTCTTCAAAATCCTCCATGAACAGGTTGGCTACTATTGGGCTTACTGGGGAGCCCATGGCTGCTCCTTCTTTTTGTTGGTAGAATTCACCTTGGAAGGTGAAGTAGGTGGTGGTGAGGCAGCAGGACAAGAGTTCACATACGTCGTCCACTGTGAGAGATGTACGTTGGTGGAGGGTTTGGTCGTTTTGTAACCTTCGGCGTATGATCTCTATGCTTTCTTTCACTGGTACGCTGGTAAATAGGGCAGAGACATCATATGACACAAGGAGTTCATCATGAGCGAGGGTGTAGTTACTCAGTTTTTCCACTAGGTCAGCACTGTTGTGGATGTGATGATCTGTGTGTCCTACGAGAGGTGATAGGATGTCCGCCACAAATCTAGCCGTCTCATACATGATGGAACCTCTGGATGCGACTATGGGACGGAGGGGGACTTCTTTCTTGTGGACTTTGGGTAGACCATAGAACTTGGGGACGTCGGACACAGTTGGGTATAATTTCCTGTACTGTTCTAATGACAGGCGGTCCGTCTCTTTCAGGCGTTTCAGTGTGTCTTTCAGTTTGTTGGAAAACTTGGAAGTAGGATCTTTCTTGAGGCGTTCATATGTTGTAGTATCTTCCAGAAGTTTGCTTGCCTTCTCATAGTACATGGGTCTAGGCATGATGACTGTGGCACGACCTTTGTCAGCTGGTAGGATCATCGTGGCGTGTTCGTTCTTTAAATCCGCCAGAGCCCGTCTTTGGTCCGGTGTTAAGTTGGATTTCGGTAGTTTGGCCTGTTTCATGATTCTGACACAGTCTGATCTTAAGTGTGTGGCTTCTTCTGAATTAGGGCCAATATACCTGCAAGCTGTTTCAATGCTTGTGATGAGGTCTACCACTGGAAGCTTGTTAGGGGCTACGGCGAAATTTAGTCCTTTCTCTAGTACTTCCTGTTCAGGTTTAGTGAGTTGGCGATCTGATAGATTGATCACCCACCTCTCTTTGGTCTTTCTTTTTGTTTCTTCCGGTACAGGTGTAATCTCGCTTTTGTCATTCTGTTGTCTCCTGTTGTTTTTTGGTGCTAGAAGTTCGAATTTCTTTCGATGGCGTTGGCGTACTTTGTCCCATTCTATTCGTCATATCTCCCCTTTCTAAAATCACTGCATTGGCCATCTCCAGTCTGTAATAATCAAAAACTCTTCTCAGATTTCTTCGTATCTGTTTGTGGAACCTTAACACACCCTTGGTATCTTTCTAACATTCTTATTATGTACCCTACCCCCCCCCCCCCACACACACACAAAGCTTGAATCCTTTTCTGATTCCAGAATTCAGTGTTCCATCTATTTGAACGAATTATTTTGGCCAATGCGGAATCGCTTACCAAAGTCCAACAATATGAACTAAAGTCCCTGTGAGGAATAGACAGCCAACACTTACTTTTTACGATACTTCTCCTAAGACTGTCTTTAATTGTCATTGCTTAGGTATGCCTGTGTGTGTGTGTGTGTGTGTGTGTGTGTGTGTGTGTGTGTGTGTGTGTGTGTGTGTGTGTGAGTGGTGTGTGTGTGTGAGTGTGTGTGTGTGTGTGTATGTGTGTGTATATTTGTCTGCACATGTGCCCCTGTGTGTGTCTTTGTGTGTGTGTGTGTGTGTGTGTGTGTGTGTGTGTGTGTGTGTGTGTGTGTGTATGAGAGAGAGAGAGAGAGAGAGAGAGAGAGAGAGAGAGAGAGAGAGAGAGAGAGAGAGAGAGAGAGAGGAGAGATTGTTCCACATCGTACTTGCATGACTGATTTTGTGAGTGGAAGTCGATTTTTTATTGTTATTTATAGAACTAATTCTTATCGCAGTTTAGTTGACCTACGTCTATACCAGTACAGGACGTGATAATGTTTTTATTGTTTAAAATCAATGTAGCTTTTAAACTTGTACTTAGAAAGCACTTGGATTTTGCGCAACACAGCGGTCATAGAAAAAAAAATCCATAATAAATCAAATACTTCATTGTCACATTCTGTAACTCTCAGATAGATTTACTGAACTATTATCTTGTAGATAAAGCAAATACTTCATTGTCACATTCTGTAACGTTCAGGTAGATTTACTGAACTATCATCTTGTAGATAAATCAAATACTTCATTGTCACAATCTGTAAGTAGGCCTTCAGGCTGATTGCAAATAGATTTACTGAACTATCATCTCGTAGAAGTGTCTCTTGATGACTGAAATGCACATTTACGTTAAATTAATGATGATGTTACATCATTATGGTGATGATTGATTCAGTTTTCATGTCTTATTGTTGCAATCAGCCTGAAGGCCTATGACTGAAATGCATATTTACGTTAAATTAATGATGATGTTATATCATTTTGGTGATGATTGATTCAGTTTTCATGTCTTATTGTTGCATTCAGCCTGAAGGCCTACGGAGAACCACCAGTGTGGCAGTGACGTTGGACGTGAGGAATGGACAGGTGTTTGAACACACTGTGCCCCTCATCTTTCCGAATCGTGTGGTGCCAGGCTCACAGTCTGTCACTGTTAGTGTGGCTGGTACGTATCTGGGTTGCCCTTGTAGTGACTACTTGTGGTTTGTAAGCCAACCTACTTTCCTTTCAGGAGAAGTGTTTTTCTCCATATAGCGACAAACACTGTTGTCGATAGTCGAACTGATCATATTCAGGTTTCCTTCTGTCATGTCTTCATTTTTTCTCTTGACGTTTTCAAATGCCTGTCGGTTGTTTTTTTATGTTTCCTAGGAATCTGTATATGTAATGATATTGATGTTGTTTTTCTTTTCTAGTTCTGCCTGAGCCTGCAATACTGATGAAAATTTTGACAAGAGAAGGGATTTTGATATACAATACGAAGTTTGTTTTCCCATATTTTCATCGTTCTAAAAGTACTGTCTATTCTGTTTGTGCCGTTTTCATCGTTTAGTGCAATGTTTTCACTGGCTTAGAGTATCTATCCAATATTTTCTTTTTTTTCATACCGCCAGGATGTTAGCAAATTTCCTATTTGTGTGTGTGTGTGTGTGTGTGTGTGTGTGTGTGTGTGTGTTGTGTGTATGTGTGTGTGTGTGTGTTGTGTGTCGCACGCGCGCAGGCGCGCGCGTGGTGTGTGTGTTTCTATCTGAGTCATATACCTTCAAAGTTTTCTTATTTAATCTCAATCCTCAAACCTCATCAAACTCGTTTATTTCATTTTGTTATTTCCCGGCGTATTCAATGTTTATTTAAGAGTGTTGTATCATCATTTGATTTTTGATCTTGTTGATATGATTATATTTTCATTTGTTTCATTTGTTTCTATTTCTTCTTTCTATGGATAACAAAATTATTACAATTGTTATGATGTCACATTGAGTAAAATTGTAAATGACTGATATTCCTGATGGTTGTAACAGAAGATTTAACAGACTTACTGAAGGCTTATACAACTTGAAAACTAATGTCCCACTTAATGTGACAGGAGACCTGCTGGGGCCAGTGTTTGAGAATTTGGATGACCTGCTCCGGATGCCATATGGTTGTGGAGAACAGAACATGTTATACTTTGCTCCCAACGTCTTCCTCATCGACTACCTGCAGAACACACACACCTACACACCCGAGAGAGCAAAGAAAGCTGAGAACTACATGTTGATTGGTAGGTTGGCTACAGAACCACACGCTAATTGGTTGGTTGGGTACACAACAGCATGCTGATTGTTTGGTTAAATACACATTTACATGCTGATTGATTGGTTGCGAACATAACCATAAGCTGATTGGTTGGTTGGGCATGGATTGGTTGGTTGGGATGGTTGATTTGGTACACAGCTGCATGCTGATTAGTTGATTTGGTACACAAGTTTGTCCCACACAGTACATGCTGATTGGCTATTGGAACAGGGAACTACATGTTGACTGGCAGATTGGGCAGTGGCGTCATTCTAGTCAAACATGCCCATGGTTCAGTGTGGCTTTGGTTTTGATGCGGAGCACGTATCTCTTAATAATAGGGCCCTCAAGTTCAAGTTCATATTGGTGTAGCCCAACCAACTACTAGAGCCATATCAGGGCTAACACCATGTCAAAAACGACAACCTGGTTAAGATAAAAGACAACAGGTAAAAACCATACTCACTTTAACCTTGCAAATCTAAAATGCAATTAAGGAAAACAGCCGTAAATCATATCAGGTGAAATCTGTCGGTCTCTTTACGAAAACTGGAAAACTGCATCAGGAAGGGTGTCTGGTAAGAGGTTATAGGGCGCTGAACCAAGCGATACGAATAGAAACAGTAGAAATCAAAACATCACTACAACCACAGAAACGCATTCTTCACGACACTGCTATTGACATTCATGACCATAGGTATTCGTACCTTTGTAATTCATTGTAATAAGGGGTTTACAAAGAGCCCTAAGTCACATGTATACTCAGTCATCAATGGCACAAAAATGGATTGATTATCTGACATGTCCATACTGGTACAGTCTTTTAGACCGTCTTCGATCTGCTGTAAACCTGTTTCATATTCCTATCTAAACCTACACATTTCCATTATCTTTTGTGTACTCTTGACAAAAGCCATGTAGCTGAAAACGTGTGCCTGTTTTGTGAATTAGCTACCCTTCCTCGTTCCAGTTTGCTTATTTATTTAATTTATTTTTGCAAATTAATTGTATATTGACACTTATACAAATGTCACACCATTTAACGTGGGATTAAATTCAACACATTAACAACAACAACAACAATAACAACAACAGCAACAACAACTACGGCGGTAGCAGCAACTACAATAACTACAACAACAGCAACAACAACGGTAACAGTACTGTTATCACATTGCTTTATCGACAGACACAAAGAGAACACAGAAGTTTTGTATTGTGCAAATAAAAAAAACAAATTTGTTTTGTTAAATAATGCAAAGGATTGAGGTAAACTTGCGCAGAGACAAGGGATGTTATTACAGGCTTTCAGAAGATCGAGTACTAACATAAGATGTGTTGTTACATGCTATCAAGATATCTAGAACTAATAGATGGGGTGTTGTTTCACGCGCTGAAGACCTCTACAACAAGTACATGGGATACTGTTACAGGCTGTGAAGTGATCCAATACTAACACATAGCATGTTGTTGCAAGTTATCAGAAGATCCAGTGTTAACACATGGGGTTTGTCACAGGATATCAGAAGGAGATCCAATACCAACACAATGATGGCTCCTACAGCGCTTTTGGGAACAGGCATAAGAATGAGACAGGAAGCATGTGGTAAGGAAGTGTTTTTTTGCAAGTATATTTGCTTACTTATTTGCATTTGTATCCACACATGTTTTGCAATGTTATCTCTACATGTTTTGCAATTGCTGTGTCTACATCTTTTGCAATGCTGTGTCCACACGTTTTGCAATGCTGTGTCTACATGTTTTGCAATGCTGTATCTACATGTTTTGCAATGCTGTGTCTACATGTTCTGCAAAGCTGGTCAGTTTCACTTACATGTTTTGCAATGCATGTGTCTATATGTTTTGCAATGCTATGTCTACATGTTTTGCAATGCTGTGTCTACATGTTTTGCAATGCTGTGTCTACATGTTTTGCAATGCTGTGTCTACTTGTTTTGCAATGCTGTGTCTACATGTTTTGCAATGCTATGTCTACATGTTTTGCACAGGCTCCTGACTTTTATGTACCTCCTTCTGTCTGTGCTTCGCAACATGATTCCCATTTAGTTCATCTGACGCACAGCGTTCTAATAGTCTGTGTGTTTGTGAAACCAGTCAGGACCCACAACACAACACCAAACACACGTAAAGTACACACCCAACACAGCATCAAATACACATTGATTCTATTAACACCCACACCCACACACTCGCACGTGTGTGTGAGCGCGAGTGCACACACACACACACACACACACACGCACACGCACACGCACGCGCACACACACATACGCACACACACACTCAGAGCACCTAATACACGTTGTTTCCGCACACAGCACAGCACCAAATCCATGTTGATTCCACACATAACACAGCACCAAACGCACGTTGATGACATACACAGCACAGCACTAAATATACGTTGATTCCACACACAGCACAGCACTAAATATACGTTGATTCCACACAAGCAGAGCACTAAATACACGTTGATTCCACACACAGCACAGTACTAAATACACGTTGATTCCACACACTGCACAGCACTAAATACACGCTGATTCCACACCTTACACAGCACCAAATAAACGTTGATTCCACACATAGCACAGCATTGAATACACGATTCCACAACTTACATTGATTCCACACCTTACACAGCATCAAATAAAAGTTGATTCCACACGTTACTTAGCACCAAATGCACGTTAATTCACACCTTACACGGCACCAAATAAACGTTGATTCCATACATAGCACAGCATCAAATACACGTTGATTCCACACCTTACACAGCACCAAATATACGATGATTCCATACACAATACAGTACAAAATATACGATGATTCCACACACAGCACAGTACTAAATAAAGAATGATTTTACACACAACACAGCACCAAATACACGTTGATTCCACACCTTACACAGCACCAAATACACGTTGATTCTACACACAGCACAGCACCAAATACACGTTGATTCCACACACAACTCAGTACAAAATAAACGATGATTCCACACACAACACAATACAAAATAAACGATGATTTCCACACACAGCACCGTACAGAATAAACGATGATTTTACACATAACACAACACCAAATACACATTGATTCCACACACAACACAGCACCAAACACACCTTCATTCCACACACAGCACAGCACCAAATACACGTTGATTCCACACAAAACACAGCACCAAATAAACGATGATTCACACACACAACACAGCACCAAATAAACGATGATTCCACACACACACAGTACCAAAAACACGTTGATTCCACACACAGCACAGCACCAAATACCCGTTGATTCAGCACCTTCCACAGCACCAAATACACTTTGATTCCACACCTTACACAGCACCAAATACACGTTGATTCTATACACAGCACAGCACCAAATACACGTTGATTCCACACACACAGCACAGCACCAAATACACGTTGATTCCACACACACAGCACAGCACCAAATACACGTTGATTCTACACACAGCACAGCACCAAATACACGTTGATTCCACACACACAACACAGCACCAAATATACGATGATTCCACACCCACAGCACAGCACCAAATACACGTTGATTCTACACACAGCACAGCACCAAATACACACACAACACAGCACCATAGGTTTGCGCAGTGGCGGTACCATAGCCGATGAGGTTTAACCGAGGCGTGGTTATTGCTAGTTGAAAAACACAGCACCAAATATACAATGATTCCACACACACAGCACAGCACCAAATACACGTTGATTCTACACACACAACACAGCACCAAATACACGTTGATTCTACACACAGCACAGCACCAAATACATGTTGATTCTACACACAGCACAGCACAAAATACACGTTGATTCCACACACACAACACAGCACCAAATATACGATGATTCCACACACACAGCACAGCACCAAATACACGTTGATTCCACACACACAGCACAGCACCAAATATACGTTGATTCACACACACAACACAGCACCAAATACACGTTGATTCCACACACACAGCACAGCACCAAATATACGATGATTCCACACACACAACACAGCACCAAATATACGATGATTCCACACACACAGCACAGCACCAAACACATGTTGATTCTACACACAGCACAGCACCAAATACATGTTGATTCTACACACAGCACAGCACCAAATACACGTTGATTCCACACACACAGCACAGCACCAAACACACGTTGATTCTACACACAGCACAGCACCAAATACACGTTGATTCTACACACAGCACAGCACCAAACACACGTTGATTCCACACACACAGCACAGCACCAAACACACGTTGATTCTACACACAGCACAGCACCAAACACACGTTGATTCTACACACAGCACAGCACCAAATACACGTTGATTCCACACACAAAACACAGCACCAAATATACGATGATTCCACACACACAACACAGCACCAAATACACGTTGATTCCACACACACAACACAGCACCAAATATACGATGATTCCACACACACAGCACAGCACCAAATATACGATGATTCCACACACACAGCACAGCACCAAATATACGATGATTCCACACACAGCACAGCACCAAATATACGATGATTCCACACACACAGCACAGCACCAAATATACGATGATTCCACACACACAGCACAGCACCAAATATACGATGATTCCACACACACAGCACAGCACCAAATATACGATGATTCCACACACACAGCACAGCACCAAATATACGATGATTCCACACACACAACACAGCACCAAATATACGATGATTCCACACACACAACACAGCACCAAATACACGTTGATTCCACACACACAACACAGCACCAAATATACGATGATTCCACACACACAGCACAGCACCAAATATACGATGATTCCACACACACAGCACAGCACCAAACACATGTTGATTACACACACAGAGCACAGCACCAAACACACGCTGATTACACACACACAGCACAGCACCAAACACATGTTGATTACACACACAGAGCACAGCACCAAACACACGTTGATTCCACACACACAGCACCAAATACACGTTGATTCCACACACAGCACAGCACCAAGCACACGTTGATTACACACACACAGCACAGCACCAAGCACACGTTGATTCCACACACAGCACAGCACCAAACACACGTTGATTCCACACACAGCACAGCACCAAACACACGTTGTCACACAAATACACGCTGATCCCATGTCGGTCATAAACACAGTGATCCATAGTTAAAAGTGTCAAAAAGTGTGAAAAAGATTATCAATTCATTCTTCAGATCACATGTGTTACCTGGTCTGCCATGTACAAAGCCTGTCAGTTCATTTTTCAGATTATGCATGTTACCTGACCTGTGTTGTACAAGGCTTATCAAATCATTCTTCAGATCACAGGTGATCCTGGTCGGGATTATTTTTTCGTATCATATGTGTTACCTGACCGGCTTCGTACAAGGCTTATCAATTCATTCTTCAGATCACAATTGTTACCCGACCCTCCTAGTTTGAATCCTATCAAGTTTTCTTTCTAACATTTTTTATGATGATCGCACTCAGGGAGATTACCTTCGTGCTCACCTTTTTTTTGGTCACATTTTCTGCGCCACCTTAATGGCCACAGTTTTTTTTTTACAATGCAATGATGATGATGATGATGTCGATGAGGATAATAATCATGATGCTCTGGAGTTCCATCTAGGATTGAGACTGCGTGACAGGGCTGTACTCTACGCTTACTATCATAATATATCCCGGCGTCAACCAGGCCCGAGAGAGACAGACACCTGCGATGCTGGTCAGAAGATTTGAACAACACCCTTAATGACGCATCCGTGAAGTGAATGAGACTCGACGGTGTGGCCCTAGTCTTCCCAATGAGCCCATAGCACGCCCAACTCTGGGTAGGAGTCGGTTAGAGCCGAAAAATCCCACATGATTTTTGAAGGGACTGATGAGAAATCGAACACACAACCTTCCAGTCGGTAGTCTGCTGCGTTGACCGCTACGCCACGGCGACTGGTTTCTAATCTCATCTTTTGCCCCTCTTGCTCAGTGTAAGGCTTATCAAATCCACCCAACGGATTACACTGTTCGCCTACCGCTCTGTGTAAAGCTTGTCAGGTCATCCTTCTAATAACGCCTGTTGCCCCACCCGCCCTGCATTCGTCCCATTACCAGCTTCACTAACGTCAAGAATGAAGATATTTACTCTCACTTTTCTTGAACATGGTAGCACAAGATGAAAAAAAAGCTGACGTGTGTGTGTGTGTGTGCTTGCGTGCATGTGTGTATGTGTGTGTGCGCGTGCTCGTGTGTATGTGTATGTGCGCGTATGTGTGTGCGTATATATATATATATGTTATATATATATATATATATATATTGTGTGTGTGTGTGTGTGTGTGTGTGTGTGTGTGTGTGTGTGTGTGTGTGTGAATATTTGTGTTTTGTGTGTCAGGCTGACGGCATTCGTGACCAAGTGTTTTGTTCAGTCCATGAGTCTGGATGGAGAGGTGGTTACCATTGACCCGACCATCGTCAGCAAGGGTATCACATGGATGGTCCAACAACAAGACAAGCAGGGCGCTTTTCCTGAACCTGGCACCGTCTTCAACCAGAACATGCAGGTACTACATTCTGTCCGTATCATCAGTGTGGGATTTTTCGGCTCTAACCGGCTACTAAGCCCTGATATGGCTCTAGTAGTCGGCTGGGCTATAAGCAATATGAACTGAACTGAATTGAACCGTGCTATGGGCTCATTGGGAAGACTGGGACCACGCAGTCGAGTCTCATCTACTTCACGGATGGGTCATTGAGGGTGTTGCTCAAATCTTCTGACCAGCACCGCAGGTGTCTGTATCTCTCGGGCCTGGTTGACCCAGGATATATTATAATAGTAAGCGTAGAGTACAGCCATGTCATGCAGTCTACTCGCAGATGGAATTCCAATGCATCATGATTATCATCAACATCATCATCATCGCATTGCAAAAACTGTTCCAGCTTCTGTGGCCATTAAGGTGGCGTAGAAAATTTGACGAAAAAAAAAAGGTGAGCACAAAGGTAACCTCAGTGTGTGCAGTGATCCTAAAAAAAAATCTGTCTGTACAATATATAACTTCGACATGGTGATGATACATTCTACCAGCTGTCTTTGGTAGCAATATCACATTGTGCCAATTGTTCTTTGTAATAATAGAGAGTTACTACATTGTGCCAACTGTCATTTGTAACAGTAGACAGGTGTTACATTGTTCCATTAGACTTCTATAACAATAGACAGGAATTACTTTGCGCCAGTTGTCTTTTGTAACAATAGACAGGTAGTACATTGTGCCATCAGTCCTCTGTAACAAAACATATATTACATTGTGCCAATTGTCTTTTGCAACAATAGACAGATACTACAATGTGCCATTTGTCTTTTGAAACAATAGGTATTACATTGTGCCACTTGGTCTTCTTTGTAACAATAGACAGGTACTACATTGTGTCATTATTCCCCCGTAACAATAGACAGGTATTACATTTGCCAATTGTCTTTTGTAACAATGGACAGGTATTGTGCCAATTGTCATTTGTAACAATAGACAGGTATTACATAGTGTCTTTTGTCTTTTGTCACATAAGACTGTATATATTGTGCCATTTGTCTTTTAAACAACAGACAGGTATTACATTGTGTCACTTGTCTTTTGTTAAACAATAGACAGGTAATACATTGTGACAATTGTCTTTTATAAAACAGACAGTATTATATTGTGCCATTCGTCTTTTGTAACATAGACATGTATTACATTGTGCCATGTGTTTTGTAACAATAGACAGGTATTACATTGTGCTAATTTCTTTTGTAACACAGACAGATATTACATTGTGCCATTCGTCTTTTGTAACATAACAGGTATTGCATTGTGCCATATGTGTTTTGTAACAATAGACATGTATTACATTGTGCAATTGTCTTTTGCAACAATAGACATGTATTACATTGTGTCATTTGTCTTTTGCAACAATAGATAGGTATTACATTGTGTCATTTAATCCTCTGTAACAATAGATGAGGTATTATATTGTACCAATTGCCTTTTGTAACACTAGACAGGTATGTGCCAATTGTCCTTTGTAGCAATAGACAGGTATTACATTCTGCCATGTGTGTTTTGTAAAAATAGACAGGTACTACGTTTGCTAATTTGCTTTTTGTAAAAAAGACAGTTACCACACTGTGGCATTTGTGTTTTGTAACAATGTACATATATTTCATTATGCCAGGTGCCCATTGTAACAGCAGATACAAACTACATTGTGCCAGTTGTAATAACAGATATGTATTACACTGTGCCAGGCCCGAGACATACAAATATCTGTGGCATTAGTAGATTTGAGCAGCTTCCTCGATTGTGCGTCTGTGAAATGGATGAGACTCGACTGTGTAGTCTCAATCTTCCGAATTTGTCCATAGTACACTCACTATGAGCAGGAGCCAGGTGGGGCCGAAAATTACCACAGGATTGAGGGAATTCGACCCACAACCCCCCAAGTCAGTAACCTATGCACTAATCACTATACCACGACGACTAGTTGTACGTACTTTTAGTATGAGTATGCAGAAATGCGTTAGTAAATTAAATCTTAATACACATATGTACAATGTGCAGTCCAGTATTTAGTATTATAATCCATGCATCATGTCTTAGCGGTCCCTCGTTTTTTTTTTTTGTGTGTTTTTCTCGATTTTTGGTGGATGTGATAATGTTGCTACTGAATTATTCCAGCATCTTTTTATAAAGATGAATTTCTTACTTAACCCTTTGATTCCTGCGCATTGTCCACCAACATCCAGCATTGTTAACCGTGGCAGCAAAGCAAAAATAACCCTTGACTCCCGTCCCTCACCTTATCCTCCAGCTTCCTGCAGGAAGTGGTGGAAGGATGAGAGAGTCAAAAGGTTAAGTTTTTGCAGTTGGTGGAAAGGGTGCGGGGGTCAAAGGTGTTAAACAGGAATATATTCAATTTATACCATGGCACTTGACAGAAGCGACAGTCCAGTATGACATTGGACTTTGAGTCAAGAGGTCTGGGGTTCGATCTTGTCTGGGTACCTCCCTTCTGGTGGCTGAAGCGTGGAGTTTTCCCCATCTTCTAGCTTAAATATTAGTGCAGGCGTGCCAGTGCCTAAACCTTATGCGTTGTGTGAATGCATACAGAATATTAAGTATATGTATGTTAAAGCTCCCACAAATAATGTTGAAGTCCGGTGGCCCACAGAAACACAAAATTCAATTTTCTCTTTTAATTACCGTACCGTCATATCCTGTTTGAAAGCGACGATGACATGACAACAAGCAGCGAAGAGAGATTAGCTCCCTTGCAAGCCAACTCTTCAGTTCCTTTGTACCATTCACAGTTGCTGTCTTTCAAGATGGGTTGCATTCATCTGTTTCAGGGCGGTTCTGCCAAAGGGGAAGCACTGACGGCTTACGTGCTTATTGCCCTTGCTGAGGCTCAGATGAAGTTTGAACAGCTGAATAGCCAAAATAAGACTGCGGTAAGTGACAGGGAACAGTGACAGTCATATCATATGTCGGTAAGTTAGATAATATGACAGAACGTGTGACAGTCTGTCAGTCAGATCATATGAAAATCAATCAATCCGAGCAAATGATAGATCATGTGACAGATCACTTGAAAGTCAGTCAGATCAAATATAACAGACCATGTGACAGTCAATCAGTCAGATCGTATCAAAGTCAGTCAGTCAGAATCATGTGACGGATCATATCATAGATCATATGACAGTCAAATTGTTTGACAGTCAGATCACTTGAAAGTAGTCAGATCAAATGACTGTTCATGTGGCAGTCAATCAGTCAGATCGTATCAAAGTCAGTCAGTCAGAATCATGTGACGGATCGTGTTACAGTAAATAGATCATATGACAGTCAAAGTATTTGACAGTCAGTCAGATTATGTAACAGAGCACATGATAGTCAATGAGATCATGCTTGTTTTCACATTGTTATATCTCTGAATGTATGTGTGTGTTTGTTTCTTTTGCTTTTGTTTTTACTTTTTGTTTGTTTGTCTGTCAGTTTTTTTTTACAGTTCAGCCACCGTTCTAAGTTGGTGCGAAATAAGTGACATGCACTAAACCCACAGTCTTTAAAGTGATGTACTAAACCCGTAGTCCTTAGAGTGATGTACATGTGACATGTACTAAATCCTTAGTCTTTAAAGTGATGTATATGTGAAATGTATTAAATCCGTAGTCTTTAAAGTGATGTATATGTGACATGTACTAAATCCGTAGTCCTTAAAGTGATAGATATGTGACATGTACTAAATTCACAGTCCTTAAAATGATATGTGACAAGCACTAGATCCACAGTCCTTAAAATGATATGTGACAAGCACTAGATCCACAGTCCTTAAGATGATAGATATGTGACATGTACTAAATTCACAGTCCTTGAAATGATATGTGACGTGTACTAAATCCACAGTTCTTAAAGTGATACATATGTGACATGTACTAAATCCATAATAACCTACATGACCTACATATAGCAGCCATTGTTAGTGAGCCTCGTGCTAATCACCTACATATAGCAGTCATTGTCAGTGAGCCAGATACTAATCACCTACATATAGCAGTCATTTTCAGTGAGCCAGATACTAATCACCTACATATAGCAGTCATTGTCAGTGAGCCACATGGAAATCACCTACATGTAGCAGTCATTGTTAGTGAGCCATGTGCTAATCACCTGTATATAGCAGTCATTGTGAGTGTGCCATGTAACAATCTCATGTATATAGTAGTCATTGTAAGTGAGCCACGTGCTAATCACCTGTATATAGCAGCCATTGTGAATGATCCATGTAACAATCTCCTGCTCTTGTGTGCAGTTACAACAGGCGATCGTTCGAGGTCGTACCTACCTGGAGCAACAACTGACGTCTCTCACCGACTCGTACGATATTGCCATCGTTACGTACGCCCTTCACATCACCAACAGCAGCTTAGCTTACCAAGCTTTTGATCTGCTGAAGTCTAAAGGCATCTCAGGTGAGTGCAGATATTGTTGGTATGTGATCAGTGCTTCACTGTCTGACTGTTTTTCTGGCTGTGTGATTATTTTCTGTCCAGGTTCTGCACAACCTGTGTACAATTGTTCTGCGGTGTTCATTTTTGCTGTTTTATGAGGAAAGGGAATAAGAGCACTTGATAACAGCAGGAAAGCTGGAGTGAAAGAGAGCACTGGGTAGACCCAGGGAGAAAATATTGGACGGACTTACAGAGTGGTTCAGGACAGGGAGGGTGGAAGATGTGCTTGCGGCAACAAGGGCTAATTACCTATGGCAGGCCATGATCGCCAACGCCAAGCAGGCAGGGCACTTGATGATGATGATGATAGCTAGAATGTTACTGTAAACAGCTTAAGTGCACTTCATGTCATAATCTGTAACACTTTGCTAGAATGTTACTTTCAACATCTAATGTGTTTGCTTCAATGCCACAGAGTCTCAAACATCTGATGATTGTACAGCAAGAATGTTGCTTTCAACATCTAGTGTACTTCAAGTCACAATCTGCGACACGTTGCTGATTATGTGGCTAAAATGTTACATTCAACATTTAGTGCACGTGTGTCATAGAGTTTCTAACCAATCCTGATTGTGTAGCTGGAACATTACCTTTTGCACCCAGTGTTTTTCATGTCATAGACTCTAACATTTCATTTGATTATCCAAAACAAGTGTGACTGCCTGCATTCAAAAAAACAGGAATCAGAAAAAACACGACAAAAATCAGAACGCATATTTAATAAAAAAAAACAGACAAGACAGGCGCAAATTTTCGGCCAACTGGCCTTTGTCAAGCGTAGACGTAAGATCACAAATGAACAAACACCAAATACAAAAATTAGGAGAAAAAGACTGAAACTTCCCCTTCTGCTTCGTCCAGTGGGAGACTTGATGTTGAAACAGCACTCTAGCCACACAATGACACGAAGATAACAATCCAGCATATAATCAATCCAGATGTACAATCAGCGAAGTGTTAAATAAAAATAACATTAATATAAAAAAATAACATTGTAGCTACATAATCAATGGCATGAACTAGATGTTGAAGTGACACTCTAACTACACACTGACATGAAAATAACAATCCGGCTATGCAAATAATCCAGCTATACAGTATCGATCTATGTATCGATCTATCTATCTATCTATCTATCTAGCTATCTAGCTATCTATCTATCTATCTATCTATCTATCTATCTATCTATCTATCTATCTATCTATACATACATACATACATATATATGATTTTCAACATCTAGTGAACTTTTCTAACACTACGCAGATTGTGTAGCCAGAATGTTGCTTCAACATCTAGTTCGCTACATGTCGTTGTGTAGCTAAAGTTTTGTTTCATCTAGAGTACTTCGTGACAGACTCTCAACATTTCATGGATTATGTAGCGAGAATGTTATTTTTAACAACAACAAAAAATCTAGTGAACTTTCTTCATCTCACAATCACTAACATTCCCCTAAAGATTGCTACTTTCAACAATCAGTGTATTTGCGTAATGTCACAGAATCTCTAACGCTTCACTGGGAACGGCCCAAACCGCGTTCATCACGTCGATACTACTGGTTACGTCAGACTGACGCCATCAATATCGAAATGACGTCATACGCCTTGCTCACGTTCATCTATCGCAATGACGTGTCTGGGGGATTGCCTATCGTTCGCTGGCTGACCAGTCAGAGAGGACCTCAGGGAGGATTCATCTCCACCCAGGTCAGAAGATGTCTAATGCGGCGTTTTATGTTACATGTGGGTGGGCATGTATGGAGGTGTGGTGGACTGCATCACGAATTTGACAGTACAAGGTTTGTGGTGGGTGGTGTGACATCCATGTGACATAGTACACAGTTTGTGGTGGGTGGGGTTTGACATCCGTGTGACATAGTACACAGTTTGTGATGGATAGTGTTTGACATCCATGTGACATAGTACACGGTTTGTGGTGGGTACAGTGACATCCATGTGACATAGTACACGCTTTGTGGTGGGTACGGTGACATCCATGTGACATAGTACACAGTTTGTGGTAGGTGGGATGGCATCCATGTGACATAGTACACGCTTTGTGGTGGGTACGGTGACATCCATGTGACATAGTACACGCGTTGTGGTGGGTATAGTGACATCCATGTGACATAGTACACAGTTTGTGGTAGGTGGGATGACATCCATTGATATAGTACATGGTTCATGGTGGGGTGACATCCATGTGACATAGTACACGCTTTGTGGTGGGTACGGTGACATCCATGTGACATAGTACATGGTTTGTGGTGGGTGGGGTTTGACATCCGTGTGACATAGTACACGGTTTGCGATGGATGGTGTTTGACATCCATGTGACATAGTACATGGTTTGTGGTGGGTACAGTGACATCCATGTGACATAGTACATGGTTTGTGGTGGGTACAGTGACATCCATGTGACATAGTACATGGTTTGTGGTAGGTGGGATGACATCCATGTGACATAGTACACGGTTTGTGGTGGGTACAGTGACATCCATGTGACATAGTACATGGTTTGTGGTGGGTGGGGTTTGACATCCATGTGACATAGTACATGGTTTGTGGTGGGTACAGTGACATCCGTGTGACATAGTACATGGTTTGTGGTGGGTGGGGTTTGACATCCGTGTGACATAGTACATGGTTTGTTTTATGGGTACAGTGACATCCATGTGACTTAGTACATGGTTTGTGGTGGGTGGGGTTTGACATCCGTGTGACATAGTACACGGTTTGCGATGGATGGTGTTTGACATCCATGTGACATAGTACACGGTTTGTGGTGGGTACAGTGACATTCATGTGACATAGTACATGGTTTGTGGTGGGTACGGTGACATCCATGTGACATAGTACATGGTTTGTGGTGGGTACGGTGACATCCATGTGACATAGTACACGCTTTGTGGTGGGTATGGTGACATCCATGTGACATAATACATGCTTTGTGGTGGGTATGGTGACATCCGTGTGACATAGTACATGCTTTGTGGTGGGTATGGTGACATCCATGTGACATAGTATACGCTTTGTGGTGGGTACGTGACATCCATGTGACATAGTACATGGTTTGTGGTGGGTGGGGTTTGACATCCGTGTGACATATTACATGGTTTGTGGTGGGTACAGTGACATCCATGTGACATAGTACATGGTTTGTGGGGGGTACAGTGACATCCATGTGGCATAGTACATGGTTTGTGGTGGGTACAGTGACATCCATGTGACATAGTACATGGTTTGTGGTGGGTACAGTGACATCCATGTGACATAGTACACGCTTTGTGGTGGGTACAGTGACATCCATGTGACATAGTACATGGTTTGTGGTGGGTGGGGTTTGACATCCGTGTGACATAGTACATGGTTTGTGATGGATGGTGTTTGACATCCATGTGACATAGTACATGGTTTGTGATGGATGGTGTTTGACATCCATGTGACATACATAGTACACGGTTTGTGGTGGGTGGGGTGGCATTCATATGACATAATATACGGTTTGTTGTGGGTGGGGTGACATCCATGTGACATAATACACGGTTTGTGGTGGGTGGGATGACATCTATGCAACGTAGTATACGGTTTGTCGTGGGTGGGGTGACATCCACATGACTTATACACAGTTTGTGATGGATGGGGTGACATCCATGTGACATAGTATACGGTTTGTCGTGGGTGGGGTGACATCCATATGACTTATACACATTTTGTGGTAGATTGGGTGACATCCATGTGACATAAAACATGGTTTGTGATTGATGGGGTGACATCCATGTGACACAGCACACGGTTTGTTGTGGGTGGGGTTACATCCATATGACTTATACACATTTTGTGGTAGATTGGGTGACATCCATGTGACATAAAACATGGTTTGTGATTGATGGGGTGACATCCATGTGACA
>CM060314.1:46364101-46379101 GCA_030674185.1 Monoplex corrugatus | reverse complement strand
ATCTACCAGCCCACGTTCACCCCGATCACAGTCATTGTGCAGTGGACGGTGAACAGGAGCCAACACTACAGGAATGTGACGCTGAACAACCAGAACAGACTGATGCTACACCAAGTCCACGTACCTATTGAGGTGAGAGCGAGAGAAGTGTACTTCGTATTTTGTAATGTGGAATGTTTCTTATGTACATACACTGAGGGAGGAAGATGTATATTGTGTTATATGAATGGAGTGTTTGTTATATGCATACACATGGACGCTGACGGAGAAAAGTCGATTTGTGTTGTGTGGAATGTTTGTTAACGTACATATACACGTTCTGAGGAACAAAACTGTATTTTGAATTATGTGATATGGAAAGTGTGCTGATGTATACATGCCTGTTTGTTATGTACACACAGTGACACTGAGTGAGAAAAGTGTGTTTTGTGTTGTGTATCGTGGTTTGTTCATTATGCTGAGAGTGAAAAATATTTCGTGTTACGTATTGTGGAATATTTCTTGCGCATACACAATGTTTAATTTGAATACACACTGACACTAGCTTGGTTTGCGGTTGGGGGAATTGATTTTGTGTTGTATGATATGGAATATTTGTTATGCATATGTATAAAGAGAGAAAAGTGTATTTTGTATTAGCTGAGTGGAATGTTTGTGAGGTATTTATGCAAAAAGGGTGAACAGTGTATTTTGTATTATGTGATAATGAATGTTTGTTGTGTTTGTACACAAAACAAAGGGAGAAAGTGTATTTCGCGTCATATGATGTAGACATTTTGTTATGAATACACACTGATACTCAACAAACACAACAGATTGCTGAAGCACAAAAAACACACGCCCCTTGAGGCAAGAGGCAGTCCATATTTCAATTTGAAGTTGAATTTTTTCAAAGAGGGACTCTTCGAATAGAACAGTTCCGTGAGCACTCTACCAGGATCTGCCAATGATGATCTGGCCAAGTCATTAAACCTGCACAGATCTTATGCACTAGAAAGATTTTGAAATAGAAGCAGGGAGAATAGGTGGGTGAACTACTTACCTTATTCCACCATAAAGATTAGACCATTCAGATGGGCAGCGGACAGACCAATTTTTGTATTTTGAGTGGAATTTGAATTCGTAGATGTCAGATGTTTTATGTAGAGCTATATCAACTGAGCGAGTCTACCAAAGAACCAAGGAGCTGGGGACAATTGATTTCATCCTGTAGTCATGATGGAGCAGAGATGTGGTTTTATCTGAGACTACTACGTGTCAAATGGACAGATAGAAGAACTGATAAATTGACCTGGAAGAACTTGATACCACCAGAAAACTACTAGTAGACATCAACAAGAGAAGACTAGAATACATTGGCCATGTGTCACGCAGCAGGAACATGGACCTTATGGCAACCATCTTTCCAGGAAAAAACAGTGGCAAAAAGAAAGGCAGACCTCCAATCTCATACATTAAGAACGTAACCGATATCAGTGGCCTGAATATTTAAGAAATTGTCCACGAAAGTCAAGACAGAACGGCCTGGAGGGAAATGATGGTGTCAAAATGTGCAGCAGCCAACACCGAACCTGGTGACACTGACAGGTGAGACAGGTGAGCCCTGATAGAAATATGTTCTTTCAGTCACGATGGTGGTGATGAAAGGATGGCATCCTTCATTGATGTCTTCATGACAATACATTCTGGTTTGTGTGTGGTTGAAACACAAGAGTGTTATTGAGTGAAGCTACGGAGAGTGCCTGCTGTCTGGGTAAGAAAGGCAAATCATCTGTTACACATGCTGTGAACACAGTGTATAGGCACAAAAGCTATTTGTTCCTTACGAATGCTGTGCAATCAGCACTATGCAGTCCACAGTCATCATTTTGACCAGTTTTCTGACTTCTCTGAGGTTTTATATATATTCCTATGTATGTATGTATGTATGTGTATGTATGTATGTATGTATGTATGTTATGTATGTATGTATGTAAGTATGTATGTATGTATGTTTGTACGTATGTATGCATGAATGTATATATGTATTGTACGTATGTATGTGTGTATGTATGTATCTATGTATCTATGTATCCATCCACCATCTCTATCTGTTTTTCTGTCTGTTCGTCCATCTATCCATCTATCTATTTATCTGTGTGTCTGTATGTCTGTCTGTCTGTGTCTGGTGCATAAACAGATGTATGTATGGAGAGAGAGGGAGAGAGAAAGAGAGAGAGAGAGAGAGAGAGAGAGAGAGAGAGAGAGAGAGAGAGAGAGAGAGAGAGAGAGAGAGAGAGAGCTGTATGCTTTCTTGCCATGGAACATGAAAAAGCTCTGACTTTCTTCAAACGTGTATATGTGTGCCATGTGTCCATAGAACGAGGTGATACCTTCCAACATCCTCATCACAGCCAGCACACAGCAGCCAGCCAGTGTTAGAGCTATCGCCCTGGCACAGGTAAGTCTGCAAATAAAATGTCACATACGTAGAAAACACGATAGATATGTGAAACATTGACTGAACGCTGTTGTATTGTGTCAGTGTGATTAGTGTTGGAAGATAAAGGCCGATATAGTCAACCATCCAATGAATGGTTTAATGAATGAACGAACCAATCAATAAAGTACTCGATCAGTCAGTTACAAAGTTCATTATGTATCTTTTTGAACAATCAGGTATTAATAAACAGACTGGAAGCATGCGGATTTGACCGTGTGTGTGTGTGTGTGTGTGTGTGTGTGTGTGTGTGTGTGTGTGTGTGTGTGTAGTTTAGACAGCAAAGTGTCTGCAAAAATTATTGTACTATTTGTGAAAGAATATCTTTTAATTTTGACCATTGTCTATCCCAGTTATAATTAACCAAACTGGAAGCCACAATGGTGCTCGACTGACTGATCTTTTGCCTTCTATGAAAAGACAAGAACTGATCTTTGTCTTCTATGAAAAGATAAGAACTGATCTTTGCTTTCTAGTAAAGACAAGAACTGATCTTTGCCTTGTATGAAGAGACCAGAACATGTATGTATTATTGCAATTTGTTGAAGACAGCTTTACTGCACAGAAAAAAATCACACCCTATGTATGGACGTCTTACAAATCTGTCATTGGTCATCTGGAAGACTCTTACGGCTAAGACAGGCCCATAAATATAGCCAGTGTCTTGGAATGGAAGGAAAGAACGACATTATGGTTACATACAGAACTAAACCACAACTACCGAAATGATTGGCCGATTGAAATGGGCAGAAAGTATGTAAGTTTGGCGGTGCATTAAGCAATAAGACGAGATATGGGAGCTCAAATGAACGACCTTAGCTAGATGAGCCAGTACTGACACTAATCTCTAGGCATGAAATGCAGATTATCCTGAAATAGTGATGCAGAGTATAAGTTTCAGTTTCTCAAATGACATTCTCAGCACTCGGAATGAATGCCATATGCGCTAACGTCACAGGCGCAATGTGATGGAGAAGATCCCAAAATGTGTCAGAAGCGAGATTCGAACCCACGCCCATATTTGTGGACCAGAACACTCTATCCACTTTTACCCAGGGAAGGTTACCATGCCATTTACATGTAACCAACATTATTCCAATGATAGGCGGACACAATATCAGTATGAAATATAGACTAGATAAAACATAGGCTAGGTAGGGCCTCAAGACCTGGCCAGGTCATAGGTTTATGTGCAGGCCTAAGGCTTGTGCCATGATCACCTTACACATGGTACTTGTGACGTTAGTGCATATGGAATTCGTTCCGAGCACGGAGACGTCGTATTGAGAAACTACATGTAAAGCTGAAAAAAGGAAAGTAACAACCTTGAGTCTGGCGCCTTAGACCTCTTGGCCATCCTAACATCTGTGATTGCAGTCTGTCCGAGGGTCGACCCCTTAACCCCTCTGTTATGAGTATGGTGCTCTAACCAACTGGGTCAGTTGGATGTTGCGTTAGTATGCAGAGTGCTAGTACTGAAGCTTCTCTCTAGACCTACAGTGCAGATTATCTTGAAATGTTCACGCACAGTGACAGCTCTTGAGCTGATTGTCCTTCATCCTTTCTACATATCTGACTGTGCACAGTCTCTCTCTCTCTCTCTCTTTCTCTCTCTCTCTCTCTCTTTCTCTCTCTCTGTCTTTCTCTCTCTCTCTCTCTTTCTCTCTCTCTCTCTGTCTTTCTCTCTCTTTCTTCTCTCTCTCTGTCTCTCTCTCTCTCTCTTCTTTCTCTCTCTCTTCTCTCCTCTCTCTCTCTCTCTCTTTAAGGAATCTACCATATCAGCACTTGTGGAATTTCTCAGATACGATGAATCCGTCTTTACGAACTCCAAATGCCAAACGTTTTCGTCATTTGCGCTTGCAGGTAACACTGACGTACAACGTTTACAAGAAGACCAGGTTCAGGACCTTCCGTCTGAAGCCATCAGTGATTCCCTTGGACAGGAAGGGGAAGAGGTTTGTGCTGACGGTGGAGACCAGCCGTATTGACGGCAAGCAGGGGGAATGACGGTGATGACAGTGGGTCTGCTCACAGGATACATGCTGAACCAGGATAGTGCTCTCTATAACGTCACAGGCACCAGCATGACGGAACTCAAGGACGACAGCTTCATACTGTACTTTAAAAAGGTGAGGCATAAGCCAACTCCGGAGATGACTTAGGGTTTGACCAATCACCTAAGACACTAACAACCGAATGATAAAAACTAAATGATAATTACTCTTAACACATTCCGTACCACGTCACGAGATCCTCGTGACTAAGCTTTCTCTCTCCACAGACCGCGTCACGAGGATTTCGTGCCCTGAACCGTAGTTTCAGTTTCGAGTATGTAAATACAAAATGACCGCATTGCTGACATGAATCCTTTTCTGGAGAAGGGAGTGTACTCTTGTCATTTCCTTTCTGCGATTACACGACGTTTGAAGCGGCAAAAATGGCAAAAAAACAGGCGTAATTTAGTGTTTCTGAAGTCTCTCTCCTAACATTACTTGGTCAATAGTTAGTACAGTGACCTATTTTCTTGGTAGAAAAGGGTTTATATTTTTTAAGACAGCTTTTAATGATATCTGTTTTTTAAGTAGAAATAACCCAATGAATCACTTTTAGTGTCAGTTTTCCCACGAGGGATGCTGGGGGCTCTTTCAGTGTAAGTAGTATCTCCACCTTCTGGAAATTCTGTGCTAGGAATTTTCTCTTTTCTATCATTCTCTTTGTTTCTTCCTTGTTCCTTTGCTTTCTGTCATTTCTTCCTATCTTTTCTACCTTGCTGGTCCATTCACCTGTATGTGTTCGATAAAGTCACACATACTTTTCTCTTAGGATAGATAATTGAGTACATGTGTTAGGTGGATTTTATGCTCTAGGGAAATGAGATATGCAAAAGCAATTTTAAGTAATTTAGACCCGTTCCTATTTATGTTTTAGTGTCCTTAGTTATGCTTAAATTTGTGTTCAGATATGTTTTTTAAATCCCCAGTGCAATAGATTGGATGGAGTGGTCGACGCCAGGGCATCTCCCTGGCTTTTACGTGCTCGGATGCATTGATACGTGTACTTAATTTTCTTCTCCTTTTTTTCCTGTTAAAGGACTGTATGTGCATTGAAATGGTTATAGCCCTGATGTGGTTCTACGCAGTCGGATGGGCTTTAAGCAACAATAAGAATAAGAATCAGAATACGTCTCAGTTTATTGAGATGAAGTCTCAACGCTGGAAGTAAATTCCGTATACACTGACTCATCAGATCCAAAGTGATCATAGCATAAGTCCCAATTCTGCACATAAGCCATCCATACCTGCAAGGTCTGGGGTTCTGTCTGGCATACATTTTCTGTTCCTATATCTTGTATTGATTTATCAGCAAAAGAACATCGATTATGTTGTATTGAAATGTGCCTGTTCAGTTGTCATGTTCTTGAAAAATGACTGCACTGTGCTAATGCCCAGTCCGTTCATAGTAACAGAAACCCTTGTGCGGGCAACCCAACAGACAGCTGCTTGTTGCTTTCATACTGCTTATCATTCCCATTACCAGTACCTAAAAATTCTCCCAATCTCTGAGCCTATCATGCACCCTTGATACACACACACACACACACACACACACACACACACACACACACATACACACACGGCATGCATATACGCACAAACGCATGCGCGCACGCATGCACACACACACACATACACACACACACACACACACCACACACACACACCACACACACACACACACACACACACACACACACAGAGGAACGCACACAGAATCTCTGTCTTTTTTTCTCTTACACTCTGCCCACTGTCTTCTTCTTTAATCGCCGTCGATTCGTCTTTTTTTTTTCTTTAAATTTCTTTGATCCCTGACCCAGGAAAAGCCTAGATACTGTCTGTTCCACTCTTCAGGAGACCGATCAGTGTTATTTTTGATACAGTACCATGTAAGTCTTAATTCATGATGAATCTTGTTTTTCTTTTCATTGTAGGTTTTTGACCACTTCTTCAAACTATTCGTTTTTGAGGAAAGCAGTCAATGCTATGATGACCCAAATTTTGTTTGCGAAGGTATGGTTTTAGGTGCCAGAAGATGTCAGACATTCCAATATGTAGACTTTTATTATATTGGCTTTACCTGTAAGTTTGTCACAAGTTCATTTCCACTTCGTACCAGAGTGCCCGGGACAGTAAATCCACGTGTGTTTTTGCAGATTGTAGTGTTCATTGATTCGTTTCAGTCTGGAGTTCCTATTTCACTTTCCATTTGTTTGATGTACATTTACCGGGTTAGTTAGAATGAAGGCTTGACTGTCATTTCATCTCAGCATCCTACTGAAGTTAACTGTTGTAATGTGTGCGTGACTGCCTCTATTGAAATGGTTTGACTGGAGATTGTGATGGTATATGTAGCATTGTCTTCATGTATGGTGCTTCTATTCTATTTGGCAGTGAAGCCCCATCTAAAGATTTGAGTTTTTAAAATGTATTTTTTGGTTTTTGATTTGTATTTTTGTTGTTTATTTGCGTCCACCAGAAATTCCCGATTCTGTACTTTTTAAGGTCAGTATGACCATGGGGAAATTTCATAGAAAATGGAATTAATGCTCAGTGAGGGCAAAGAAGCCCTGTCCAAAAGTAGTGGCAACAGAATTTAAACATTGAGAAAAGTTCACGAGAAAGAAGTGCACAATTGCCATCCTTACAAATTCTGTTTTCAGATACCTGTTGGGCATGTGTGACCTTGACCTTGGCATCTTGACTTCCATATCTGTACATTTGTGAAACCTAATCGGTCCACACATTTGGTCTGTATGTGGTAAAGATTCGACCATCTTGGATGGGAAATCACGCTGACATATTTTTGCCACAGACAGGCACAGACACAGATACACATACTAATACAACACACATCCCTCCTTAGTCACCCGTCAACCATCAGCAATCATCGAGTTCCATGATAGCCGCCGCAGTACGACAAACGTCATAACAATACGCCTCCATTTAATCCAGTCTTGACTTCTCTGTAGATCTTCAAACTGTCGATGTTGGTGGTCTTGCTTATTTCGGAAGTGTTTGATCTGCTCGGATTTCTTTCGGCCTCTATTTTTCCTTGTTGAAACTGCACGATGTGTATTTCACTGTTCTTTTGTTGATTTCTGCTGGCAATCACGTCCGACTGTGAATTTGTCAAAATGCTTTCATTTGTTCTCTTATCGATCCATCTGACTCTAAGAGCCGCCTGTAGAACCACATCTCTGCTGCTTTGATCGTATTTTCATCTGCTTCTCTGTATGCCCAGGCTTCACAGCCACTTAGCATTACTGGCCAGATCAGACATTCTAGAATTTTAATTTTAAGGGTTCTTGATATGCTTTTGTCTTTCCAAATGATACTGACTTGGATCATTCTGTTTTGCCATTCCTATTCTTATTTTGATGTCTTTAGTACAGGTGTCATCATGAGCTTTGGCTGAGTTTAGATATTTATAATCCGTCACACTTTCTCATATAGTCGTGTTTATTTGAATGCCTTTGTCTTCTTAGTACTTAGATTTAGACCTGCCTTCTTGCCTGTTGCATCTATTTGTACAGAATTCTTTTCATGCTGGTGATATTGTCCGACTTTAGTACAGAATCTTCAACATACCTTAGATTTGTGATGTTTCGACCATCAATGTTCTTCCTATTTTTTCAGTGTCTCCTTCTCTCACAAGTTGCCCCGTATGTATGTTGAAGAGGTGAGGTGAAAGGATACATCGCTGGCATACTCCATTCTTCATGCTGAAATATTCGCTGTTTTGGCTGTTCCATCTCATAAATTATTGTTGCTTTCTGGTCGTTGTATAGGGCCGAAATAAGAGGAATAAGATGTTTGAGCAAGTCCATCTTATTCATTTTATCAAACAGATGATAGTGTATAACACTGTCAAAGGTTTTTCCATAGTCGATGAAATTAATGAAGGTATTACCCTCCCAGGTTGTATGAAACAATTTCAGTTTTTCCAGTAAAAATAGAGGGAGAAAGTGGAACTAAAACAACTCCATTTCCCTCAAACTTTCACAATCTAAAACCTGACCACAGACGATCTCATTTTGTTCCGCAGATGGGAAACAAACCCAGTAAAGGTTACGTTGCCTATGGAGGTGGCCAAGGGCAACCCTCTGAAAACCAAACCTGCCAACATCCACATCTACGACTACTACGAAAACGGTGAGTTGGCAAGATAAACATGCTTTTTGCTTGTGTGAATGTGTGTGGCACTGTGTTTGTCGTCATGTGTCATGCCTGTCATAATGTGTTGTGTGCGTTTCGTGTGTCGTGTCTGTCATTTGTATCGTGTGTCGTGTGCCACACTGTGGTTGTGCACATCTGTGGCATTCATGTATGTATGTATGTATGTATGTATGTATGTATGTATGTATGTATGTATGTATGTATGTATGTATGCATGTATGTATGTATGTATGTATGCATGCTATGTATGCTTGTATGCATGTATGCTTGTATGTATGTATGTTTATGTATGTATGTATTGTATGTATGTATGTATGTATATTTGTGTACGTACGTACGTAGTATGTATGTATGTATGTATGTATGTAATTATGTATGTGTGCATTATATATGTAGGTATGCAGATATGCATGTATGTATGCAGTTAGGTTGGTATGTAGACGGGTAGATGAGAAAATGAAGCAACACATTAACAAACAAATGAGCAACTCCAACGAAAACTATGGCAGGTGAAAAACCAATGCTAAAGATAAAAGCTGCAGAAGTCCATGCTTTGACTGATGCTGTCGTCATGAAATCGTTTCATGACGGTCTACACACACGTTGTGGACATAAGGCGTCTGGCTCAGCACAGATCCAGAGCTCTGACCACTCCATGTTTGTAAATGAAAGCTCACATCTTATCACGCTGGACGGAAAATTTGAACATACTGCTACACAGAGAGTAGACAACATCTCAGGATGCTACTGCAGCACATCCCGACTGGTAGTAAAGTAATCTCTGGCAGACCACCCCAGGGACGTGATTGCCCAAGCCTTGAAGCAAACCATGGCTAGAAAAGCTCTAAGAGTTCATGGTATTCATGCAGATGTCTAAAAAAAAGTGTGGGCGAGATGCTTCTGGAGAACTGACAACTGTATGGTCTACATGGCAGGAAAACAAGGTTCCTCAAAAGGTTGTAAGATACTATGATCATCTGTATTCACAAGAGGAAGGATGATTAGATCTTACGCAATAATCATTTGTGGAATCTCCTGTACATTGCAGAGAAGATCTTTGCCTTCATAAACCTTCATACTTAACAGAGTCATCACCCATGTAGCTGAGATAATCATTTCTGGGTTTCAGTGTGTAAGTTTTGTGGTGGAAGAGGCACGAGTGACTTGGTGTTTGCCATACGCCAGCTGCAAGTGTTTCGAGCCAAACCAGGAACTCCATATGATGTCTGTAGATCTGACCAAAGCATTTAACAGAAATGTCAATGGGAGATACTACAAAAGTTTGGTTACTCTCAGATGGTTGCCCTTAGAAGCTTGTCTCGTTGGTCCCTTCTTTCTGCGATATCATGCTGGTTAGGGGCAAGAAATGGGAGGCATCCGAGCCTTTCCCAGTGCATAAAGGAATGAGACAGGGGTGTGTTGTAACATGAACACTCATCTCCATTTCCCTTCCAACAATTCTGATCGATGTGTTCAAAGATTCCAGTAGGAGTGTGTATATCAAGATTCGTTCAGATGTAAAACGTTTCAATGTACGGAAACTTCAAGCCAAGACAAAGTGTTCAAAGCCTTTCTGCAGGAATCTCTCTTCGCAGATGACCGTACATTGGCTGCACATTGGCACGAGGATATCCACTGTACCAATGACCAATTTGCTGTGGCCTGCAAACGCTTCAGCCTTACAATCACCCTCAGCAAGACAGAGGCTATTTTTCAGACAACACCATTCCAGGCTTCTGGCTCTCCACCATCTCATATTGTCAATAACAAGCTAAACTACTAACTGATGGCACAATCAGTAGCTGGAACAGTTCGACGGAAAATATCTGTACCAAGTCTGCAAGATCAGGTGGCAAGATCAAGTGTTCAATCTTCAAATTCTAAACAGATATTGCTCGCTGGGTGCAGAGTGTCTGCACTTCTAATGCCAGCTTAGTTAGAGAAGGACACATTGTCCATATGGAAGATAACCGCACCCAAAGATGCTTCTCTACGGAGAGATGAATCAAGGATGCCATGACAGGGAAGACCAACGATACAAAAATACTCTGAAGATCAACCTCTTCAACTGTGGCTCAGTCTACCAAGCAGAAAGGCACAGCTCGCAACAGAGTGAAATGGAGACAGCAATGCAAAAAGGACAACATCACATTTGAACAGCATAGAAGAGTTGCCATTCAACCAAAGACGGACCAGCGGAAGCAGAAGCAAAATATGCTGGACTCCTTTTCATGCAGTGTCTGCTAACAACAAGTGCCAAGCTTCAGGCAATACGAGATTAAAAGACCAGTATGCCTACCTAATCATTGGATCGACTTGAGAGTCCATCATCACCAAGTTTGTATGTATGTTTTGTGTGTGTATGTGTGTATGTTGTGTGTATGTAGTATGTATGTATGTATGTTATGTATGTATGTATGTATGTATGTCGTATGTACGTATGTATGTATGTATTACGTCTGTATGTACGTATTATGGCAAATGAGAAGTTAGGACCTGTCCATATGCATGTGAATGTATCTATGGAAAATAATCGATAGATAATAGTATTTAGTGTAAATGTATCATGTCTATAGAATATAATCGGTAGATGATAGTATTTGATAAATAATGTTAATCTCTTCTACTGAATATTTTGTTTAACTGGTTGTAGATAAGATGTGCGTATGAATGATTCCCCATGTCTTGCTTGCAGCGTCGGGATGCACACATAATTGTGTTAGTGTCTCCATGTCATTGAGTGGCAACATGGGGATGTATACTTCCTTGTATGTGTATTCACATACTATCCATACTAATTCCTCATGTCTTGTTTATCAACAGGAGGACAACAGCAAGAGACAACTACTTACAACCTAACTCCCAGTGCGACGTCCATCTGTGCAAACCAACCTGGTTATGAAGGGTGTACCCCTACCGCCCTACCATATTTTTGAGTAGATGTGTCCCCCTCCCCACTCCACTCGTTATTCTGTTGAGATAGGATTACCACCCACCACCCCCTCTTCCACTCCATGTACAACAGGGATAGGATATTCTCCCACTCTGTATTCTATTGATGTAGGAGGAATCCAAGCTCGCTGCTCAAACCTTAAAACTTTGAAACACTTTGTGAAACGCTTTATTGCTTAAAGGTAGTAGCACTGGGTCCAGCTGGAAGTATCTCACGACTTCTTCTTTCTACTCTACACACACGAGAAAAGAATAGGAAAAAAATAAAGAAGAAGAAGGAACACGAAAAAGAAGAAGAGGAAGAAAGAAAAAAAAAGAAGAAAAAAAGAGCAAGAAATAACAGGAAGCATTGAAAACAAACAGGGAAGGGTTGAGGCATGGCATTTCTAAAGTTATAATGAAAACAGACAAATCCTTTTCCCGATACCACGATCATATTAATTGCTCTGTTCGGGTAGAATGTTCCGCTACTAACTGATCTGACGAGGTAAGTTGTACTCCCATTCTCTGTATCATCGAGGTAGGGATGTACCCCCCTCCCGTACATATATTATTGAGAATCATGTGCTCTACCCCCTGTATCATCGAGTAGGATGCTTCTCTCGTATACTATTATCGAGGTAGGATGACCACATACTCCCGGTATCACTGAGGTAGGATGTACCCCACTCCCTGTATTATTGAGGTAGGATGCACCCCACTCCCTGTATATTGAGGTAGGATGTACCCTCTATATATTTGAGTAGGATTACCCGCTTCCGTATATTTGAGATAGGATATACCCCACTCCCGTATATTATTGAGTAGGATATAACTCCACTCCCTGCATTATTTGAGATAGATGTAACTCCACTCCTCTATCATTGAGTAGGATTACCCACTCCGTATATTACTGAGGTAGATTACTCCACTCCCTGCATATTAGATAGGATGTACTACACTCCCTCTATCATTGAGATAGGATGTACCCCACTCCCTATATCATTGAGGTAGGATATACTCCACTCTTTGCATTATTTAGATAGGATGTAGTCCACTCCCTCTATCATTGAGATAGGATGTACCCACTCCGTATATTATTGAGGTAGGATATACTCCACTCCCTGCATTATTTAGATAGGATGTACTCTACTACCTCTATCATTGAGATAGGATGTACCCCACTCCCTATATTATTGAGGTAGGATATACTCCACTCTTTGCATTATTTAGATAGGATGTAGTCCACTCCCTCTATCATTGAGATAGGATGTACCCCACTCCCTATATTATTGAGGTAGGATATACTCCACTCCTTGTATTATTTAGATAGGATGTACTCCACTCTATCATTGAGATAGGATGTACCCCCACTGCCCTTGTTAATGAGGTAAATGTACCCCACACCCTGTATAATTGAGGCAGGATGTACCCACTCTCTATATTGTTGAGGTAGATGTCCATCGCACATCATGATAGGTGTATCCCACTCCCTCTATCACTGAGGTAGGATGCTCTCTACTTCCTCTTCTGTTAAAATCAGATATATCCCACTCCATGTGTTATTGAATCGGGATATACCCCATTCCTTCTGTTATTGTGTAGGGATGAACCTCCTCTTTGCACCATTTAGATAGGATGTGCCCCACCTCCTGTATGACTGGGGCAACATATCATCACAGCTCATTCTACAACTTGTCTGGCATGTATACGTGTGTGTGTGTGTGTGAGCGTGTGTGTGTGTGTGTGTGTGTGTGTGTGTGTGTGTGTGTGTGTGTGTGTGTGTGTGTGTTGTGTGTGTGTGTGTGTGTGTGTGTGTGTGATGTGAGTGTGAGTGTGTGTGTGTGTGATGTGTGTGTGTGTGTGTGTGTGTGCTGCGCGTGTGTGTGTGTGTGTGTGTGTGTGTGTGTGTGTGTGTGTGTGTGTGTGTGGTGAATAACTTGTCTTACATGTTATGTTACGGGTTTTTCCCCCTGATCATCTGTGTGTAGAGTAGCAAGGACTAGCAGTAAGACAGGTCCAATAGGACCTAATGCTACTATCCTTGAGTAATAAACTATTCTGAAGTCTGAAATCTGAGTAAGCTGTACTCCATTCCCTGTGTTATTAAAGTAGAATGTGCCCCCACTCTACCTCCTGTTCTGTTTATGTTATTCTCCACTTTCACTGCCTTTCTGTGTTGTTTCCAATGAAAACTATTTTATGACAGTGTATGAATTCAATAAAGATTTTCTCCTCTGCCAATGACTCTGGCGTGTTGTCAATGACAGATGTTTCAGCAATGTGAAATGGGTGTAATAATGACTATAATGACGACGACAACAACAACAGTGATGATAATGAATAATAATAATACTAATAATAATATAATTACTACTACTACTACTACTACTACTACTGCACTACTGCTACTATTACTACTACTACTACTACCACCGCCACTACTACTCCTTATACGCTTGATCTTGACAGCCCTAAGTGCTTTCAAAATCAGAATATAAACGTCAATGATAAATTCTCTGGTCTGTCCAAGAAATATGTAGGCATGATGGTCCTCATCGCTTGGTGTGGGTCTTCATGTGGGATAGAAAGATGATCCTTGAGGCAAGTATTTTTCGGCAGGCACTGCGGACCTGGGTTCTGCTTCAAACCAGTCCGTCTTTCCTCAGAAAGCTGGTTTTCTGTGCCGTTCAAAGACGATCATGCTCTACACGCATAACTTTTGACAAATGGTCTCTTTACGGGCAATATGTTCATCGTATAGGCCATTTTATGAGGAAAGGGAATGAGCACCTGGTCACAACAGGAAAGCTGGAGGGAAAGAGAGCACCAGGTAGACCCAGGGAAAAATATTGGACGGACTTGCAGAGTGGCTGAAGACAGAGAGGGTGGAAGATGTGCTTGCAGTAACAAGGGATAGATACATATTGAGGGCCGGCCATGATCGCGAACGCCATGTGGCAAGGTACTTGACGATGATGATGATGTTTCCCAGTGAGTGGTGTTGATGATACAGCTGTTGAGATTGACCTTCAGAGTATCCGTGTATCAGTTTAATAATATTCCTGGTCACAGTATTCTGTCTTCATCTCTCCATATAGAAGAAGCACCTTTGGTATATGGTTGTCTTCCATACCGTCAACGTGCCCTGTCCAGCTGTCTACAGTTGATGAGAAGCTTGGCAAATCTGACTTTTTCAGAGCACGAATGTTCGACATTGATCTTACCATGCGGTATTGCAGGTCGTGTGCAAACAGAATAACTGAACGCTAAGAAACCTGACTGTTTCTGGTAAAACAGACATTCACATTTTATCTGTGAAAAAATAAGACTTGGATTAGCCTCTAGTAAAACAAT
>CM060314.1:46326601-46359101 GCA_030674185.1 Monoplex corrugatus | reverse complement strand
GTCCCAATTTCTGATTCAGCTAAAAACCTTGGTGTCTGCATTGACTCTACCCTCTCCATCAACAACTTTGTTTCTCAAACTGCCAGATCTTGCTACTATCACCTCCATCGTATAAGCTTGATCAGGAAGTATCTCTCTGTGGAAACAATTGCAAAACTCGTTCTCTCCTTCATAATGTCTCGCATTGACTATTGCAATTCACTCCTGTCTGGTCTTCCTGCCTCCACCATTCACATCCTACAGCGCATTCAAAACAATGCTGCACGCCTTGTACTCAAAAAGAAAAAAGCTGACCACATATCTCCTCTCCTGGCACAACTTCACTGGCTCCCTGTATCAAAGCGCATACAGTACAAACTAGACACCATGTGCTACAAAAGCCTCAATAACGCAGCCCCCGATTACCTGTCAAGCCTACTTGAGATCTATGTTCCCTCACGTACCCTCCGCTCTGCCTCCGATCCTCTGACTTTTCGCTTTCCACGCACCAGGCTCAATACCTATGGTCCACGAGCCTTCTCTGTTTCTGGTCCACTTTCCTGGAACAAACTTCCTCTCTCAGTCCGTCAGCAACCTACTTTTGTCTCCTTCAAGTCCGCTCTCAAAACTCACCTTTTCTCCTCTGCATAAAATCCTGACCTCACTCAACCCCCCTCTGTAGCCTGTCTCCACTCGGAGGGGAATCACATTGTAATATATATTTGTATATAATATGCTCTCTATAATTTTCCATTGCTTTTATTCTTTTTCCCCATTTATAGCCATGTGTGTGTGTGTGTGTGTGTGTGTGTGTGCGTGTGTGTGCGCGCGTGCGTAAGTGTATGTTCAGCGCTTAGATTTGATTTTTATCGAGATTTTGCGCTATATAAATATTGTAATTATTATTATTATTATTATTATGCTTCTTTATGTATTATGCTTCTTTATGTATTATGCTTCTTTATGTACAGTGCTCTCTGTATGTACTGTGCTTCTGTATGTACTATGTTTCTGTATGTATTATGCTTCTTTATGTATTATGCTTCTTTATGTACAGTGCTCTCTGTATGTACTGTGTTCTCTGTATGTACTATGCTTCTTTACGTATTATGCTTGTTTATGTACTGTGCTGTCTGTATGTACTGTGCTTTCTGTATGTGCTATGCTTCTGTATGTATTATGCTTCTTTATGTACTGTGCTTTCTGTATGTACTGCGTTCTCTGTATGCACTATGCTTCTTTATGTACTATGCTCTCTGTATGTATTATGCTTTCTTTATGTACTGTGTTCTCTGTATGTACTGTATTCTCTGTATGTACTGTGTTCTCTGTATGTACTGTATGTACTGTGTTCTCTGTATGTACTGTGCTCTCTGCATGTACTGTGTTTTCTGTATGTACTGTGCTCTCTGTATGTACTGTGCCCTCTGTATGTGCTGTGCTATCTGTATGTACTGTGTTCTTTGTATGTACTGTGTTCTCTGTATGTACTGTGTTCTTTGTATGTACTGTGCTCTCTGTATGTACTGTGTTGTTTGTATGTACTGTGTTGTTTGTATGTACTGTGTTGTTTGTATGTACTGTGTTCTCTGTATGTGCTGTGCTCTCTGTATGTACTGTGTTGTTTGTATGTACTGTGCTCTCTGTATGTACTGTGCTCTCTGTATGTACTGTGTTCTTTGTATGTACTGTGCTCTCTGTATGTACTGTGTTCTTTGTATGTACTGTGTTGTTTGTATGTACTGTGTTGTTTGTATGTACTGTGTTCTCTGTATGTACTGTTCTCTCTGTATGTACTGTGTTCTCTGTATGTACTGTGCTCTCTGTATGTACTGTGTTGTTTGTATGTACTGTGTTCTCTGTATGTACTGTGCTCTCTGTATGTGAGATGTCTGCATCTGTATCTTTGTCTGCAGTTTGTCTATGTGTCTGGGGACCGGGATGGATCACGTCTTTTTGTATAGCATTCTGGTAGAGTGCCTCGATTATTGTCAATAAATACTATTCCTTCACGATGACATGACATGGTACAGGTATTTGCTGTCAATGAATCTCCACGACATGACCTTTTATGGAGGGGCAGACTCAACGTACATCACACATTTCACGTTCAAGATAAAACAGAACAGTCTACATAACAAAAGCCATGAGTTAAAGAATGAGCATTTTTAAAGCTTTGTACGAATAAATATTATGTCGTGTGACATGATCTTCCTGAGTAGATGCCACAAGCAAGCAAAGTCTAAATATTGACGGTTGTTTGTATTATTTTGAAGAAATCTTTTGATATCTAACATTACTCAGGGCAGGACAACAAATTACAAAAACAAACATTATTTTCTCTTCACATTATCATATTCTCTGTAACGGAAGTAATGTACATACATTTCAGAAACCCCCTGTCATAAAATCTTTAAGATGTTTGTTCATTTTGATTGAAACGTTTCTCGGAATAGAATGTGATGGACTGAACTGTCTACGTAATTCAAATCTTCCGAATGAATAGTTCAAATACTTCTTGCCACAACCTTCGACACAGTTTACTTTACCCTTGGCATCTAAATCACACATTGTGTTTATTTTTCCAGTGGCAATATTCTCTCTTCCATATGTACTAATGTAAACAGTAAGGAATACAACTGATAAAAGGATGAAAGAGAGAAAAGAAAAATTGAAAAAAATAAGAAAAATGAGAAAGAGAGACATACACAGAGACAGGGACAGAGAGAGAGAGAGAGAGAGAGAGAGAGAGAGAGAGAGACAGACAGACAGACAGACAGACAGACAGGCAGGCAGACAGGCAGACAGGCAGACAGACAGAGAGACAGGCAAAGACAGAGAAGTTTCCCATCACAACTACCATAAATTGTTAACATAAACTACTAGGTAAGTAAATAAATTAATCACAGAATCATAAATGGAAAAAATGCATCAAATTCGATTAGACTGTTAAGCAGGCTGTTTTTAGTTCTTTCGCTGGAGCCGTGGACCTAAGACCTAATGTCTGGAGTTCCAACCCAGCTGGCAAAATAAAAACTGGCCAAGTTCGTTGCCTGTTTTGATGCTTCAGTCCTTCTGGTATCAGCTCAGTGTTAACAGGCCCCTTCCTCCCCCCATTCACTAATTCAGGACCTTGCCAGATCATATGGTTTTGGTCAGGATCAAGGAGTCCGCCAGGTAATTGCTGGCAGATTTGGGTGGAGCGCATATGAAATTGTCCAAGCGCGATGAACCCGTTATGAACAAATTCCCGACTTTATACTGGCTTTGTATATTTCAAATTAATACATTGGAGAGAGAGGGAGAGAGAAAGACAGAGGGAGAGAGAGAGAGAGAGAGAGAGAGAGAGAGAGAGAGAGAGAGAGAGAGAGAGAGAGAGAGAGAGAGAAGACAGACAGACAGACAGATGGGGTGTGTTTAGAGAGCGAGTGTTTAGAACTAGATAGAGACAGAGTAAATACAAAGGACCTGTGTGTAGTATTGAAGTTTGCTAAATACGTTTGGAATTCTTCTGTTTGTTTGTTATATTCGTATCTTTTAGAACGGTATGTATAGAATTAGTGAAAGGGTTTCAATTAGAATAACGGCCTGCGGTATTTCTAGGATGCATTTGTGAAGCTTGGGTTCACAGCTTTTCAGTGATGTGTATGACTGGATATTTGTGGGCAATGTATTCCTGAGATAAATAGTAAAAGAACAAACAAACAAACAAACAAACAAACAAACAAACAAACAAACATAAAATCATCAAAACAAAACAACAAACAAACAAACAAACAAACAAACAAGCAAAACAAGCAAACAAACAAAAACAACGACAAAAAAGGGAAATGCTTGCTTTGAACATAAAAGATTTTTTTCAAATTTGTGTAGAAAGTTTGGCTTGAAGTGAGTAGCTCTGATAAATAACTTAGGGGCAGATCTGTGAACGGTTCTGTACTTTTGTGTCCTTTTGTTGTGCTCGAAATGGTTTAAGTATCCCCCTCCCCCCACACACACATTTGTTGTTACTTTTTGGTCTGTGATTTGGGAGCTGTCAGTTATTAGAAGTTTTCATACCCCTCCTCTGAGCAACGAAGTTGTTTTTTTTTCATTAACACGGCTGTGTTGCAATATCCTTTAGTACTGATGCATAGTCTCTGTGGAATTTAATATAGAAAGTGTAAAATATCATAATCTTCTTCGATTATGCTTTGTTTTGTTTGTTTGTTGGTTGGTTGGCTGATTGAGCATATACACATTGTACCCTCTCCTTAAGATGTGACTGGAACAAGGGAACGATATGAGGTTATTCAGATGGACAGTAAGTTTTGAAAGAATAATGTTATGGTCATCGAGGTTTAATAAGAGAAAGAAAGAGCAAGAGAGAGAGAGAGAGAGAGAGAGAGAGAGAGAGAGAGAGAGAGACAGACAGACAGACAGACAGACAGACAGACAGAAACTAACACATATAGAAACAGACAGACAGACAAACAAACAGACAGACAGACAGACAGACAGACAGACAGACGGACAGACAGACAGACAGAGTATACGTTTTCCTTCAGTTGTAATGGAATAACTGACGGAGGCCCTCAGACAGAAAAAGGAAAAAAAAGGAAAACATAGATGGCTTTATTATACTGCTGGCATTTTGGTAGTGACAAAAGAGGATCAGGGAGAGAGAACAAAACACTATTGTTTTCCTTCTTCTGCATCACTGCCACAGGCTCAGCAGGCACCAACCTTGAGCACTGCTCTGACACCGCCACTTACTCAGCAGGTCCCAACATGGAGCACTGCTGTGTTATAACCACTTGCTCAGTAGGCACCAGAACTGCTGAAACATAATATGCATTCACCGAATGCAAGTTTACTTCGTGGTGGTTGCCATTTAACAAATACTTAACAAAACAACGGAAGAAACGTTGTGAACGGATGACATTTTTTTTTTATTCGCAGTAACGTGATCACATATGGATGATTTCAAAACATGAGCCAGCCTCTCACCTACTCTCTGCGGGTAACAAAATCACTAACGTAAAAGGTGAAGGGTTTAATACTGCCCTAATGTCATAAAGGAGGCAGGGAATAGAAAACGCAATATTCTGGTGTTAAACAGTATAAGGATAGTATTCTTCTTTTTCCCCCTGAATTTCTTACTTTTCTCGCCCTTACTTTCTTATATTTCCCACCATGAGCTTTGCAATTTTCCCGCTCTTCCCTTTCTTATTTTTTCTCATACCAAGCTTTCTTATCTTTCTTACTTTGGGCTCTCTTATCTTCCGACGCCGAGCGTTCTTACTTTTCCATCCTGAGCTTTCTTACACTTACTGTCTGATATTTCCCACCCTGAGCGTTATTATTATTCCCACCCTTCCCTTTCTTATTTTTCTGATACTACCGGTTAAGCTTTCTTCTCTTTCTTACTCTGCGCTCTCTTATCTTTCGACGCTGAGCGTACTCACTTTTCCATCCTGAGCTTTCTTACCTTTTCCATCATAAGCTTTCTTACCTTTACCATCATAAGCTTTCTTACCTTTACCATCATAAGCTTTCTTACCTTTACCATCATAAGGTTTCTTACCTTTACCATCATAAGCTTTCTTACCTTTACCATCATAAGCTTTCTTACCTTTACCATCATAAGCTTTCTTACCTTTACCATCATAAGCTTTCTTACCTTTCCCATCATAAGCTTTCTTACTTTACCATCATAAGCTTTCTTACCTTTACCATCATAAGCTTTCTTACCTTTACCATCATAAGGTTTCTTACCTTTACCATCATAAGGTTTCTTACCTTTACCATCATAAGCTTTCTTACTTTACCATCATAAGCTTTCTTACCTTTACCATCATAAGCTTTCTTACCTTTACCATCATAAGGTTTCTTACCTTTACCATCATAAAATTTCTTACCTTTCCCATCATAAGCTTTCTTACCTTTACCATCATAAGCTTTCTTACCTTTCCTATCATAAGCCCTATTATCTTTCTCATTTTAAGCTTTCTTATCTTTCCCATCATAAGCTTTCTTACCTTTACCATCATAAGCTTTCTTACCTTTACCGTCATAAGATTTCTTACCTTTACCATCATAAGCTTTCTTACCTTTACCATCATAAGCGTTCTTACCTTTACCATCATAAGCTTTCTTACCTTTCCCATGCTGACCTTACTTACCTTTCCCATCATAAGTTCTACTACCTTTCCAATCATAAGCTTTCCTACATTTCCCATCATAAGCTTTCTTACCTTTCCCATCATCATAAGTTCTAGTACTTTTCCCATCTTGATCCCTATTACTTTTATCATCATAAGCTTTCTTACCATTCCTATCAAAAGCTCTATTACCTTTGCTATCATAAGCTTTCTTACCTTTCTCATCATAAGCTTTCTTACCTTTCGCATCATAAGCTTTCTTACCTATCCTATCATAAGGTTTCTTACCTTTATCATCATAAGCTTTCTTACCTTTCCCACCATACACTCTATTGTCTTTCTCATCATAAGCTCTATTACCTTTCCTATCATAAGCCCTATTATCTTTCTCTTTTTAAGCTTTCTTATCTTTCCCATCATAAGCTTTCTTACCTTTACCATCATAAGCTTTCTTACCTTTCCCATCATAAGCTTTCTTACCTTTCCCATCATAAGCTTTCTTACCTTTACCATCATAAGCTTTCTATCCTTTCTCATTATAAGCTTTTTTATCTTTCCCATCATACACTCTATTAACTTTCTCATCGTAAGTTTTCTTAGCTTTCCTATCATAAACTCTATTACCTTTCTCATCGTAAGTTTTCTTAGCTTTCCTATCATAAACTCTATTACCTTTCTCATCGTAAGTTTTCTTAGCTTTCCTATCATAAGCTTTCTTATCTTTCCCATCATAAGCTTTCATACCTTTCCCGTATGAGCTCTATTACCTTTCCCATCATAAGCTTTCTTACCTTTCCCATCATAAGCTTTCTTACCTTTCCCATCATAAGCTTTCATACCTTTCCCGTATGAGCTCTATTACCTTTCCCATCATAAGCTTTCTTACCTTTCCCATCATAAGCTCTATTACCTTTCCCATCATAAGCTTTAATACCTTTCCCACTCTGAGCTTTATTGCCTTTTCTACCATGAGCTGTATTACCTTTCCCATCCTAAGCTTTATTGCCTTTCCCATCCTGAGCTCTGTTACTTTTCCTTCCTGAGCTTTCTTTTCTTTCCCAATCTGAGCTTTTTTTTTTTTAATGATCATTGCACTCAGGGAGGATACCTTTGTGCTCACATTTTTTCAACTCATTTTCTACGCCACCTTAATGGCCACAGAAGCTGGCACAGTTTTTACAATGATGTCGATGAGTATGATAATCTTGATGCTATGGAGTTCCATCTAGAATTGAAATTGCGTGACAGGGCTGTACTCTACGCTTACTATCATAATACATCCTGGCGTCAACCAGGCCCGAGAGATACAGACACGTGTGGTGCAGGTCAGACAATTTGAGTATCATCATCAATGAAGCAGCCGTGAAGTGGATGAGATTCGACAGTGTGGTCCTAGTCTTCCCAATGAGTCCATAGCACGCCCGAACTCTGGGTAGGAGCCGGTTAGAGCCGGAAAAACCCACAATGATTTTTGAAGGGACTAATGGGGATTCGAACCCACAGCCTTCTAGTCGGTCGTCCGTAGCGTTAACCACTACACCAAGGGGACAGGTACAACTCAAAAGCTTTCTTATTCTTAACACTCTGAGTGGATACGTGCATGTTTACAGGTGGCTGCAATGTGGCTTACGCTGATAAAGTTGTTCCAAATTATGGCTCAAACCTTCTATGCTCGTTTGTTAAACGGGATCTCTATATTTGTGCCCGCATGGCTTGAAAACCACATCATGACCAGCAACTTTCCTGATGCATGATCCATTGTCCACACTTTTAACTACAATGTGTGCCACTTGATACACAATGAAACTGCACAAAAGTGTATTATCTTAAACAAAATATAGACTGCTTTAAACACACCACATACGCCTTCAAACGCAGTGTGCACTGTTTAACATACAATATCAACCGTGTCAAACACAACGTATCGTGTGTTAAAGACAATATCGTAATGTGTTGAACACAATAGCTTGCTTCGTCATTGTCACCATCACCATCATCATCACCATCGTCAGCACCATCATCATCGTCGTCGTCGTCGTCCTCCTCCTCATCTTCTTCTTCTTCTTCTTGCTCTTGTTCTTGTTCTTCCTCTTCGTCTTCGCGTTCTTCTCGTTGTTGTTGTTTTCGTTCGAGTTCGTGTTTTTGTTCTTGTTCGTGTTGTTCCTCTTCTTCTTCTTCTTGTTCTTATTCGTGTTTTTGTCCTTGTTGTTGCTCTTCTTCTGGTTCTTCTTGTTCTTGTTTTTATTCGTGTTCTTGTCCTTGTTGTCGTTCGTCTTCTGGTTGTTCTTGTTCTTGTTCTTATTCGTGTTCTTGTCCCTGTTGTTCTTCTTCGGGTTCTTCTTGATCTTGTTCTTGTTCTGTTCTTCTTGTTCTTGTTCCTCTTTTATCTTCATCTTACCTCCTTTACCTCTGTGAAGAGTCGTTAGATCGCCACATTTAAGAATAGTTCACCAGATTCCTCTGGCTCTGTGGGTCGTGCGCCAAAGGTTAGGTATTTAGAAATGGTTTCTATGTATATTCTGCAATGCTGTCAATCCGTCGCATTTTGTTTGGATGTTGTTTGTTTTTCTGCCTTCCCCTTCGTCTCCCTCCCTCGACATTCTCTGGAAGAATGAGTTAGGTAGGCCACTGGGTGTTGTTACATGGCCATACCAACGTATTTTTCTTTTCCAAACTGACATCAGGAGATTTACTTACGGTCCATTGAGCTGCTTGATGGTTTAGCGCACTTGTTCATTGGTAATATGATCGGTATATCTGATTGTTACTGTCTTGCCTTATCATCTCATTTCTATGGCTCGAATTTGTCTTTTCAAATCTGCTGAGGCTCCATAGCTTTTATGCATACAGTCATGAAGACGGGAATAAACTGTGCACATAAGAGCCTGATCTTGTTTTTCTTAGAGATGTTCTTATCTATGGATACAAGTTTTAATCGGGGTAACGTTAGTGTTTTCTTTGTGCTCCCAAGAATCTTTTTGGATGAGATATGCCGTTGCTAATGATCAATCTCAGGTAAGAGAATTGTTGAATAGATTCAAGCTTCTGTCCATGGACAAGTTTGTCAGTAGTAATGGTTGTGTTGTGGCTGGCCATTACCTTGGTCTTCCCAGCTTTGCTTTCCGTGTCATATGTTGTCGCTCTTTCATCTAGTCCTTTACGAATTAGATCAGTATTTGCCTGCTGCTTACAAACTCGATAGGGATAACAATACTTTTTAACAATAATTTTAATTTCAAAGTTAAAGATGCTTGTAGAGAACGCAAAAGAAATTTCCTGATAGCACGCATATGTACAACGACAATGAATATTCTGTTACTTAACATATGCATGTGTGTATGTGTGGGGACCTTTTTGCAGAGCTGCATGTTCATGTTTTTCCATACACGCTAGGCATGGTCATGCATAATAAGTGTGTTAAGTGTTGAGTCTGGTTTAGCCAAATTCATCTCTAGAGGCTTATCACACATAGCCAAATAGACTGGTCACTTGTATGAAAACAACGTTGTTAAACGGTCAAGCCCCAGGGTTGAATGACTGTGTCAGATCTTCTGGCATCTCCAGGTTGATGATGGACCCCTATGTACTAGACTGAAGGGAAGAAAGTAATGTTTGTGTTCAGGCATGTGGGTATGTGCATGTGTTTACTGTTATTTGTTATTTCCATCTCTTACCTGTTTATTTATCTACATACTCCTTTATTTTGTATTTATTTATTCATCTATTTACGTATATACTTACTTCTTACTTACTTACTTACTTACTTATTTCCTCTTTTCTTTCCTCGGAAGTGAACGACAGACTGGCGGGACTATGATTAAGGAAGTAATGTCTTCAGCTAGTCGATAAACAGCTGAGGCTTTGTGCGTTGATTGGGGGGTGGAGGGTAGTGTCTTTCTGTCATGTGAGACGAGTTTATACAGAATAGCTAGTTATGTTGTGAATCAGACCTTTATTTATTTATTTATTTATTATATACTTATAACTTATATACATATGCTCCTTTATTGAAGATAAGATATACAGATTTTTTTTTTATTGAAGATAAGATATACAGATACACATGTCATTTACATGTAACCAAGATTAGTCAAGTGATAGGCTGATACAATACCAGTATAAAATATAGACTAGGTAAAACATGGGCTAAATAAGGCCTCATGACCTGGCCAGATCATGGGTTTATGTGCAGGCTTAAGGCTTGTGCCATGATCACCATACACATGAACACATGTAACGTTAGTGCATATGGAATTCGTTCCTGGCGCAGAGACTTCGTCTTGAGAAACTGAAACTGAATCCATCGTTCTGGTGTATGCGTTGGGATCGTTCATAGTGCAAGATTATATATTGTCAAGACGTTGTGTACGGATAGCATGGTACCTTGTGCTTGTCGTATAGTTTCGTCAGTTTTCCTGGATATGCGTGTTTGTCGATATCGTACTGTGCCAGAAGTGTTTTAATGTATCGTTGGCAGTTGTAATTTGGTTCTAGAGCAGTCACAGAGAGTGATGACTGATAATCAATTAGTTGAGCACCAGTCGCCGTGGTGTTGTGGTTAGCGCTACGGTCTACCGACTCGAAGGCTGTGGGTTCGAATCCCCATCAGTCCCTTCAAAAATCGTTGTGGGATTTTTCGGCTATAACTGGCTCCTACCCAGAGTTGGGCGTGCTATGGGCTCATTGGGAAGACTGGGACCACACAGTCGAGTCTCATCCACTTCACAGATGAGTCATTAAGGGTGTTGCTCAAATCTTTTGACCAGCACCGCAGGTGTCTGTATCTCTCGGGCCCGGTTGACGCCAGGATATGTTATGATAGTAAGCGAAGAGCACAGCCCTGTCACGCAGTCTCAATCCCAGATGGAACTCCGATCCGTAGCATCATGATTCTCATCCTCATCGACATCATCATCGTTGCATTGTAAAAACTGTGTCAGTTTCTGCAGGCCATTACGGTGGCGTAGAAAATGGGACGAAAAAAAAAAAAAGAAGGTGAGCTCGAAGGTAACCTCCCTGAGTGCGATGATCCTGAAAAAAATATATTCAATTGGTTGAGAGCAGATAGAGGATGTTATTTCTTAAGAAGCCGAGTGGGGATAAAAAGTGCACAGATGCGCAGAGACGTTTTGAAGGCGAAGGGCGATTTGATATTTAAGCATCGCTATCGTTCGGTGTATGCCTGATCATCATCATCATCATCATCATCATCATCATCATCATCTTCATCATCATCATCATGTGCCCTGCCGCATGGCATTGGCGATGATGGCCTCCATAAGATCTATCCCTTGTCGCCGCAGGCACATCTTCCACCCTCTCTGTCATCAGCCACCCTGCAAGTCGGTCCAATATTTTCTCCCTGGGTCTACCTGGTGTTCTCTTTCCCTCCAGCTTTCCTGTTTCCAGTGTATGCATATTGTAGAGTTTTATTTGAGAGCAGAAGTGCACACGATATTCATAAGTGCAATGGTGCCATATGAGTTGTGGTATTTTCATACTGGTATCAGCACCTCGTGTCTTCAATAGTGTATGGTATAGAAATGTTGCTTTTATTATATGTTATTGGGGCATTCCGATAATTTTTTCAATGACTCCTTGTATCTTATTATTATGGCAAGATAATATTATATGATCGAATAGTGGTTTTATGCGCAAAATTACTAAAGCTCAGTGATAGGCGTGCGATAGTGTTGTAGAATTGTATGCTGTCTGAATATGAAGCACTATACATTTGTGCGGTTGGTTGCCGTGGTAAAAATAATGTCATCGAACGTTATCTCATAGATATTTACTATGATAACTGAGGGGAAAAAAACGGGAAATATCTGTTTCTCGTAAATTGACCATTTCACTGTATTCGTGACTGCCTTGGTAAAAATAATGTTATCGAACGTTATCTGATAGATAGTTACTGTGGATAATTGATAAAAGCAAAACAAAACAAAACAAAAGCAAAAAAAAAAAAAAAAAAAAAGAAGAAAGAAAAACCGGGAAATAACAGTTTCTCGTAAAGACCAATTCTCTCTATTCTTTTTTCTTTGTTTTATTTTTCTCTTTAAACTCCTCTGCAATGACCTATGAGCATGCAAACAAGGGAAAACAAAGTGACACTCTTTAGCTGTGGTGGACTCATTCACTTACTATCTCCTCAATTATAATTGTGAAGACCTTGCCAGCGATTAGGATTTTGCGCAGGCTTGGAAAGTCTGTCAGAATTGCTGGCAGATATGGGAGGAGCGCATACGGAATTTTCTGAGTGCTGTGAATCCCTCTTGAACAAACTCCAAACTCCAAGCGCAATTATAAACGGTAGCTATTGTTTACGTAAAAACGTAGAAAACAGACAGAAACTCCCAACACCAGTTGTACAGGACTGATTGCACAAAAGAAAGAAGAAGAATTACACACATGTCATTAGTCAAGAAATACTGACACTCTTCCAAGGGAGCTCAGAGACAGAGAGAGAGAGAAAGCGAGAGAAAGAGAGAGAAAGAGAGAGAGAGAGAGAGAGAGAGACAGAAGACAGAGAGAGAGGGAGAGAGAGAGAGGCGGGGAGGGGGAGAGAAAGACAGACATAGACAGACAGAGATGGCTGTGTGTGTATATATTGTGTGTGTGTGTGTGTGTGTGTGTGTGTGTGTGTGTGTGTGTGTGTGTGTGTGTGTGTGTGTGTGTGCGCGCGCGCGTGCACGTGTGCATTCACACAGAGAAATAGGCAACACAAAGTCATCATCTCTTTCATGTTTGTTTTATCCTGGTGGGTTTTACGAGCAAAATCAGAGCTTTATCTTACACATGTCGCACAATCAGCCTGTATATTCCTTCCAAGTCTGCAACATATCTTTAAAATGTAAGCAATTTTTCTTTTTTTTTTTATTCTTTTGTCTTCGAAAATCTGGAATGCCCATCGATATAAGTTAAAGTCGTTTTTCCTCACATTTCTTCTAATTTTGTCTTACATCTTGTCTTCTACTACAGTCCAGCGTCTTGTGTACTTCACCTTTGACCAAACAAAGTTCCTCCGCTGATGTGCACATCCACCATGCTTCTCTCCCTGGTTTCACTGTGATCCTAGCAAGGGTGGCTGATGGTTGCTCAGCCTTGCCAAAGGGCCTCCCATGATTTGGTCCGGGACTGCTTATTGGTAATTCGCAGTTACCCTACAATAGGGCATTCCCCTATCCGCCACCTGGGGACCCGCTGAAAAGGAACTTCATCCGAGCAGTAGTAGAGTCCGTTCTTACATATGGCTCAATCTCTTGGACCCTGACAAGGACATTGGAGAATAGGAATGATGGATCATACACACGAATGCTGCGTGCAGCCCTGAACAAATCCTGGAGAGAACATCCAACTAACAAAGAGTTATATGGTAAGAGCCCACCAGTCAGTACATCAATACGTCAACAAAGACTGTTTCGCGGGACACTGCTGGTGTAGCAAAGAAGAATTGGTGGGAGATGTTCTACTATGGAGACCCAGTCACGGCAAAGAAACACCAGGACGTCCAAAGACCTTCATCGACCAACTGATGGATGATACGGGCTGTCAATATGATGAACTGCCTTCTGCATGTCTGACAGAGAGGGATGGAGGAAACGTGTCATGGATAGCCGAGCAAGCTCGACATTGACTGATTGATCTACTTCAGTAGAGACTCTTCTTGGTCCTTTCTCTTTTCACATAAAGCCTACACGTGAAAGAAAATCACAATCCACGAAGACATAAGCATTCGATATGGACACTAAGAAACTTTTGCGTAGTTATTGTCAACAAATACGTTTCTCAAGCACACGTAGAACATATGGGCGCAAAGCAACAGAACCCAGAAGTAAACAATGTAAAGCAGATAGAGATTATATACTTACATGGTTCCAGATGTAAACTGTCTGTTGCACTTTGGCAGTCATTGCAATTTTGAGAAAAAAACAACTGAGATCGTTGATCATAACCCCTGAGCATAGACTCTGGTAACAGTTGCAGTTTTGAAAAGAATGGAATCGTTGATAGTAATCAGTGCATATTTTGCAGTAAAAAGAAAAACATACCATGAATATTTTAACGGCAATAGGACTGTTCTAGACATTATTGTATAGGACGTTATCGGTTGGCTTGGGAAAATTAGATGAAAACTGTCATGAAATATGTCTGACATAGCATTCGTGAGAAACTAGAAATTATTCAATAGACTACACGACCAGCAGCAAACGACATGTCTGCTGGTCGTGTAGTCTATTGAATAATTTCTAGTTTCTCACGAATGCTATTGTCAGACATATTTCATGACAGTTTTCATCTAATTTTCCCAAGCCAACCGATAACGTCCTATACAATAATGTCTAGAACAGTCCTATTGCCGTTAAAATATTCATGGTATGTTTTTCTTTTTACTGCAAAATATGCACTGATTACTATCAACGATTCCATTCTTTTCAAAACTGCAACTGTTACCAGAGTCTATGCTCAGGGGTTATGATCAACGATCTCAGTTGTTTTTTTCTCAAATTGCAATGACTGCCAAAGTGCAACAGACAGTTTACATCTGGAACCATGTAAGTATATAATCTCTATCTGCTTTACATTGTTTACTTCTGGGTTCTGTTGCTTTGCGCCCATGTCGTTTGTTTGCTTATTGCTAACATCAAAAGATGTACTCATAAACGTAAAATAACATACGGGACAACTGTTCTGATATATGTTGGCTCTGGTGGCATTGTTTTCAAACTTAAATGTTGACTGAAGGCTCAACTCTCTTGCCAGTATACCAGGACTTCAAGTACTGTGCATTCGGTCTATTTTTGTACCATTTCCTGTTTCTTTATCGTTGATCTCCGATGTCTATTCACCAATGTAGTTTTCTGCTATTTATGGATCTGAATCTTGCTGGAGTGAGTTTCCGTTACCTGGTATTCTTCCATTAGACACTGACTGGATATCACTGCAGGTTGCTGCAGATTGAGAGCCTTTATTGCGATGATGGAAGAAGTCTGTCCACAGACTGAAGACTCGCTTGTTGATGAGCAGAGTGGTGGCCAGCAGCAGGCCTTGCAGTCCCAGCAACAGGACAGACACGTACTCCAGCCAAGGCCGTGTGCCAGGTACAGACAGCAGAAACAGCGACAGCCATGTCAATCCTGTGATCACCGACAGCCGGAAACACGCCATCAGACTTACCTGTGTCAATACACTTTGTGCTATTTACAAAACAACAGCAACAATAATAACAACAGCAACAGCAAATATTAAACAATGGTTGACACACAATACAATTTTGTTGTATATATGGCGTTAACAGCCATGATAATCATATCTGGTTTAGTACAAGAAATGCAACTTCTGCAGCAACCTTTACTAATATCCTATGTTTAGACAATACTGTATAATTAAATCTCATGTCTTACGGCTGTAGCACATAGAAAAAGACTGTATCCAAACAACAAGAGTGTAATCGAATATCAGACTTTAACCACCTCAGTTTCCTTAAAAACGTAACGAATTTTGACACACATGAGTAGTGAAAGAACATGATGTTTACAAAGGGCAATAATTCTTAATGAATCTTATCAGAGCTACATACCTCCTGTCAAAGACAAAACATTAATGTATTGAAACTAGCTTTCCTCAATACGTTCATTTGTCCTGAAGACAACAGCACTGCTAATAAAACTTTTCTTGTCACTGAGTTGAGTTCAAAAACATGATTAAATACTAATTTCATTTTGTTTACTAATCACAATTTCAGAAATTACTGCATCACTCGATCGTAAATTGGTGACGTTCCTTCCACTGTGACTAGATTTTGGTGAATGAAACAATAGGCCCTGTCGTATATATCTACACTATGTGATCCAGCTAGGTTCTCATTTCTCCATTTACTACAGTCATCCTTGAACCCAGTCTGTCACCTACCTACCTACCTACTTACGTACGTATGTACCTACCTAGTACCTACTTACTTACCTACCTACCTGCCTACCTACCTACCTAGCTACTTACCTACCTACCTACGTACCTACCTACCTACCTACCTTCTTACATACCTACCTGCCTATCTATCCATCCATCCATTCATCTAACTATCTATATATCTATCCGTCTGTGTCCGTCCGTCCGTAGGTCTGTCTATCTATCTGTCTGTCTGTCTATCTATCTATCTATCTATCTATCCATCCATCCATCCAGCCAGCCAGCCAGCCAGCCAGCCGGCCAACCAGCCACCTCTCTGTCTGTCTGTCTGTCTGTCTATCTCTCTCTCTCTCTATCTATCATTGTCTGTCTGTCTATAATATATCTGTCTGTCTGTCTGTCTAGATATTGAATTCGTTTAGCTGTCTGATGGCCCAGGACTCGTTCTGCAAAGAAAGAAAAGAAAATGAAGTGAATGCAGTGTTTGCCATTTATTTTACTTAAGTAGTAATGATTTTGATGTCAGATTATACTACGGTTACATTTTTTTATATTCTCATTTAGGTGCTACCATTGATTCTGAGCGCAGATACGCCATCTACTCGGTACGTATTCCACATTTTTCCTTCCCTTTTTAAAATTTTCACCTGAAGTTCTTTCACTTTCGATGAAATGAGACACTGCATATAAAGTAGTCTGTGAGGAACTCACTTTATTCTCTTGGGTACAGCTGATGTTCGGAAGACGACGGACGTAAATCGTTGTGATGATGAAAATGACGATGTTGAGGACAACTGCCAATCCCAGAGGCAGGCCAAAGCCCAGTTGACGGAACAAGGACCGACGGATGAAGCACAAGTATCTGTGTGGGTAGCCCAGGTCTCCGTACATGAGCTGGTTTCCCAACATCACCAAGCTGATGATAACAATGGACAGGCCAAAGGAACAGGACAGAGACCTCTTCAGTACTTTGGAGGCCAGAAATGCTCTTGCCTGAGGAAGAATACCAAGATACGGTTGTGAAGTCCTCATCATGCGTTAAAACCACATCCACAGAACTACAACTTAACACTGTTTTCACGTACACGCACAACTGTATAATCAATTAACAGGAACATCTGATAATGTGTGACTGAGCGAAATCAGACTTATAAGGGTTGCAGAGTTGGGCGTGCTATGGGCTCATTGGGAAGACTGGGACCACACAGCTGAGTCTCATCCACTTCACAGATGCGTCATTGATGGTGTTGCACAAATCTTCTGACCATCACCGCAGGTGTCTGTATATCTCGGGCCTGGTTGACGCCAGGAGATGTTATAATAGTAAGCGTAGAGTACAGCCCTGTCACGCAGTCCCAATCCTACATGGAACTCCACAGCATCATGATTATCATCATCATCGACATCATCATCATTATCGCACTGTAAAATCTGTGCCAGCTTCTGTGGTCATTAACGTGGCGTTGAAAATGGGACAGGAAAAAAGAGGTGAGCACAAAGGTAACCTCCATCTATGCGATGATCCTTAAAAAAGTGATTCTGATGGAACTCACTGTGCCACATGAAAGCAAAATGGAGAAAGCTCATATCTACCAGACTGAAGTTTATGCTAGTGTAACCAGCAACATGAGGAAATCCTGTTCCCCATATATGTTAGAACAAGAGTGGTAATAGGCACATTTGCCAGTGACATCATAAAACAGCTCTCGATTTCTGGGAAAGAGAGGACCAGAGCCTAAAGGTAATGGAAGAAGAAATTGATGAAAAAAATGTCCAGGTGGATCTGATCGAAGAGAAACAAAAGTGAACTTCATGGGCTTAGAATTCCGCTGTATGTTGCTGTTGTTTGATGACTTGGTGCTTATATTTTAAGACATCGTCACAAGCACGACTTGGCCTTAAGACGCTAAACCACCTTGGATGCACGGGTTCAAACCCAAGTGAAGGACTGATTTCTATTAAAAGAAATGGTAACAGCAGAAGGGTACACAGGAATCAATGATCTGGATGGGGCCTTGCCCCCTCAGAGCATATGGAGTTAAGGGCCGAGACATTTGCTTGACAGGGCTTCTCCTTTGAGGATCTTCTGATGTCCTGCTCTCCCCAGAGTTTCATGCAACTGTTACATTTTTCTGGAAGATGTTTCATCGTTTCATTTGCAACAGCATCAAAGCTTATCGAATTCCTTTTGTTACCTAGAGATATCACTGTTGTTTTTTCAGCTATTCCAAATGATTGGACTATTAAATCATCACTTTGAGGCATTGGATCAGTGTTGATCGGACTGTTCTCTTCCATATTTCTGTGATGTTTGCATGTACGAGAGAAACCCTCTACTTTACTGTTTCAGCGAGAAAAATTTCACAAAGGTTTTTCTGCTTTGTCCATATTTGAAGTAATTTGCTACACGCACCAATCATTATCGAACGTCTTGATGCATGAGATCCAACTTTTATATCTTTCATTCTTACAATCTGTTTTATGCAGTATGATGTCCAGCAATCCTTTTTTCATTTGAGATATGCTTTTGTTACTCTGGAATCTGCTTTTTTCATTTCAACATGATCTTCCAGTGTTCTGTTTTATTGTAGTTCTTAATTTTCTCTTCTATTTACACTGATCTGTTTTGGGAAAGTACGATGGTGGTTTCCAGATGCCTTCCATCGGTTTGTGTACGGTCTCTTTCTCTATACTTTCCCAAGTATAGTCATGGCCAGAAAAAAACAAGAAATATGAAGATGATGACGTAAATAGGGGTTCCTATGAAGCACCTTCGTCCGGTAGAGACCGTCATGCTGCGCTGCGCGGGTGACACCAGACCGTCAGCAAGCTACTGAGTTTAATTAAAAAAAATCGCAACATGGAATGTCATGACATTGTTGCAAGGAGGAAAGTTAGAAAATGTCAAAATGGAGATGAAAAGGCTAAACATTCGTATTTTAGGACTAGGGGAAGTGAAATGGAAGGGGACAGGCATGATAACATCAGGAGAGCACACAATACTATTTTCTGGTGGAAACGTACATGAAAGAGGAGTAGGCATCATAGTTGACAGGGACAAATCAAAAGCAGTTAAGGGATACTGGGCTGTGTCCGACGGAGTTTTGCTGTTTGATTGGATGGCAAGCCATTTGATGTCAACATCATCCAGGTGTATGCACCAACATCCGCAAGTACTCAGGACGAAACTGACAACTTCTACGCAGTATTAGAATGGCCAAAGCTCAATGTAAATCACAAGAGGTTACAGTAATAGTGAGAGATTTTATTGCTAAAGTAGGACAGGATAGGGTGGAGGATAAAGCTGGACCTCATGGCCTTGGTACACAAAATGAAAGGGTAGGGAAACTTGTAGAATGGGCACAAATGAATGAGTTCATAGTAGGAAACACCTGTTTGAGCAGCCTAATAGAAAAAAATGGACATGGGTGAGTCTGGGAGATATTACCAAACATAAAATTGACTACATCCTGATCAATACAAGATTTAGAAATTCTTTGCTAACACCAAAAACACTACCAGGCACAGACTGCAACAGTGACCACAATCCTGTAATAGGAATATATAGGCTGAAATTAATAAAAAGGAAACAGACCAAAAGCAACATCAAACTAAAATCTTGGACTCTTAATATTTAAGACAAATGAAGCGATACGTAAAATGTTTAACGTACATGTTCAAGACAAATTCAGTGCTCTGGAAGACGCTCATGACAGTGAGGAACAATGGACAAAAATGAGAAACTCGATAAATGAAACTTGTGAAGAAATTCGTAGAGTAGATGGAAAAGGAAAAAAGAACTGGACGACAAAAGAAATTCTTTGCTTGATGGAAGAATGGGGGAAAGCAAAGGGAAACGAGGAAAGATACAGGAGGATAAACAAAGAAATCAGCAATAGGTTCAATGAAGCTAAGGAAGCTTGGTTGAAAACAAAGTGCAAAGAAACAGAAGACGACACAAAGATATCCTTAGGATATGTACAGAAGAATTGACGAAACTGTCCACATGAAAAAGACATGCACTTCAAATGGTTGCCTAAAATCGAAAGATGGTAGGTTTATCATGGAAAAGACAAAATATTACATAGATGGGGAGAGTACATTCAGGACCTGTTTGAAAATGAAAGCAACGAAGAAAACATTATAAGAAAGAACGTTGAAGGACCACCCATAATGAAAGATGAAGTTAGAGAAGCATTGAAAAAGACGAAACCAGGAAAAGCCCCAGTACCAAACAATATTACTACAGAGATGATTGAAGCCCTGGAGGAGTTTGGATATTGAAAAGATAACAGTTCTCCTAAATGAATTTATGACACTGGAAAAATCCCCAAAGATATGTCAAAATCAATTGTCATTGCTGTTCCAAAGAACACAAAGGCTATAGAATGAGAACTCCATTGCACAGTCAGCTTGATGAGTCATGTAACAAAAATCCTATTAAGAATAATTATGATGAGGACAAGGAATAGAACCAAAAGAGAAATAGCAGAAGAACAGTGTGGATTTGTGGAAGAAAAAGGAAATATCAATGCCATATACATCCTAAGAGCTATCATAGAGAGGTCAATGGAGTTGAATAAGGTATATATATTTTTGCTTTGTTGATTATGCCAAGGCTTTCAATCGGGTAAGACATAAAGAATTGATCAACCAACTAGAAAGGCTCAATATTGATGGAAAAGATCTACGAATAATCAGAAACATGTATTGGGAACAAACAGCTGCAATGAAAACAGAAAACGATGTAGGCTGTTTCCAAAATATCGAAAGAGGAGCCAGGCAAGATTGTGTTCTGCCACCAGATCTGTTTTCATTTTACAGCAAAACCATCATACGAAACTTAGAAGAATACCCTGGATTAAAGGTTGGAGGAAAAAATGATAAACAACATTCGTTACGCAGATGACACCGTGGTAATTGCAGAAAATGAAAGGGACCTACAAACCCTTGTGAATAAAATAGACATAGAAAGTAAAAATAAAGGGTTGGAGCTAAATAGCAAGAAGACTGAAGTCATGGTAATCTGTAAAAAACATGAAATCTCCTCATGCAAAATAACAGCAAATGGCACAACCTTGAGACAGGTTGATCAGTTTAAATATCTGGGTGCGGTCATCTCACCAGACGGCAGATGCACATAAGAAACAGCCAGCAGAATCGGCCAACCCAAAACAGCATTCACGAAGATGAAAGGAATTATTACCAGCAAATGCTTATTAATTAACATCAGGAAGACAGTTCTTGGATGTTGTACAGAACCGATACTGTTATACGGTTTGTGAGGAGTGGACAGTCAACAAGCAAAGCAAGAACAAGATTGAGGCAGCCGAGATGTAGACAGCAAAGAAAACAAATGAGACAGTCTTGATGGATGCAGGCACAAGAAGATCATTGATAAGGAAGATTAGGAAAAGACAGGCAACATTTATAGGCCATTGTATGAGGAAAGGGAAATTAGAGCACTTGGTCACAACAAGAAAGCTGGAGGGAAATGGAGCACCAGGTAGACCCAGGGAGAAAACATTGGACGGACTTGCAGGATGGCTGAGGACGGAGAGGGTGGAAGATATGCTTGCGGCAGCAAGGGACAGATACATATGGAGGGCCATGATCGCAAACACCATGCCAGGGCACTTGATGATGATGATCTGTTTTCTCATAAGCATCTGTCCACTAAACATTATCCAAACGGTTATTGAACTTGAAAAGGTTTAGTTTTGGATCTAATAAGTCTACAGCAGCTACAATACAGAACGTCCACATTTTCATTTTCTAATATCTGTAATCTTCATCAGCAAGAACATTCTGAAATAGCGACAAAATTCCATGCATGTACGTATATTTTGCAATGATATCAATAATGTCATTTTTTATCCTGAGGTTTTCGTCAGTCGTTGTTATGAAAATATGTACAGATTCCTTTTCTTAAGTATTTTTGTAAGTTTCCAAGGAACAGGATGGAATGGATTTTGGTGATATTAAAGTAAATCAATGGCTGTCGCTCTGTATTTAGAAACATCAGGAATTCTGGTGACTACCCACCTTCAAATGATACAAGAAACTGCCAACTATATTCTTTATTAATCGATTACTTGTAACAACATAGCAGTCTTTTCCCAGAATGGGAAGTGAGCATTAAAGTCTCCACCTATGATCCATTTGCAACGCTGCTGATTATGTATCGTTCAAACTCATTAAGTATTTTGGTCATCTGGACCTGTTGGCAGGTAGACAGACAAAACCTTCGGCATTAATGAGTTACTAGATTTGACTGTTACAGCACACGTGTGCAATTTTGCGTTGTTGTCAGATCTGGGGATATTGTAACTCTTTAAGTGATACTGTTACTTTTTAAGTATACTTTCCGCAGTTGATATTTTCTTCCAGACTAAAGGATAAGACACATTTGGTGAAATGCTTACCTGTAAAGGAAACACAACAGAGTAGAAAAACTGCAATGTGCAAGAGGACATCATGAAGACAGCCGCCAACCAAAAGAGGTGGATGAGAACAGCTAGCAGCAGACACACCTCATAGATCTCAAACTGCTCAATGCCCACTTCATACAAGATCTGAGCCAGAAAAAGCAGACAGGCCATAGACAACGTGGAGGTGCCCATGGTGGTTCTCAGTGGTCTCAAAAGTGAATAGGTGACTATGACACACAGCAGTGACAGCAGGGAGATGCACGTGCAGATCACAGACACCAGTCCCAATGTTGTCCTTGAATCCTGGAAACTAACCGAACTCGGTACCTGTATCTTTGTCTGGCACGTGCTCAGGCTGAGAATCCTACGGTAATCCTTCACACATACCAGATAGAACGTCTCGTTCTTCTCTATCACTAGGTCACTTGCAATGTTCCTTTCTGACAGTCCTATCTCGTGTAACTTGGCAGAATAATCTCTGTACTCTGCCGTAGTCAGATTGACATGAGGACAAAAAGAGGTATTCTGCAAGAGAAAGTACATCATTGTTCTAGGATGGTTTCTCAATTCCATTACGTTAGATTTCAACACCTTCAAAGATCTGGTTCTGTTTTTGGTGCTACAGTGGTCAGGAATAGAGTTTAACCACTCAGACTCCTCTAGACAATTTGAAGCTGGGACAAGAACAGTCACATTCATCGGTGGGTCACTGGACCAGGACTGTGCCACTTTGTGATTAGCCGACACAATCATCTGGGCTATGGCTTGAAGATCTGATATGTCGAAGCTATCGGCCCTGCTTTTCACATCCAGAGTGAGAGCTGTGCTGTCATTACAGTCTAATCGAGGGATGACCTTGATGTCCTTGAACTGGAAAGGACGGGCCATCTGCAGGGCCTGAAAAGAAAAAGCAGTTTACAAATTCCCAGTAAAATTGCAAAAGGACATTATTTGCACAGCTCATCGGTAAAAAGGTGTTGTTGCTGTTGGTTCCATCAGTGTGTGTGTGTGTGTGTGTGTGTGTGTGTGTGTGTGTGTGTGTGTGTGCGCTTGTGTGTGTGTGTGTGTGTTTGTTTGTGTGTGTGTGTGGTGTGTGCGTGCGTTCGTGTGTGTGTGTGTGTGTGTGTGTGTGTGTTTGTGTGTGTGTGTGTATATGTGTGTGTGTTTGTGTGTGTGTGTGTGTGTGTGTGTGTGTGTGTGTGTGTGTGTGTGTGTGTTGTGTGTGTGTGTGTGTGTGTGTGTGACCGTGTGTGTGTCTTCAGGAAGAATGTTCCTGAAAGCGAACGGGAAGATGTTTCTGATAATGTTCGACAGTCGTTTTTTGTTTGTTTGTTTCTTTCTTTCTTAATTTCTTGTTATATGCCATGGTCTGCATGAGTGGTTTTATTGTTCACATGTTATCCAGTGCATGTCATATGTTGGACAATGCAAAGCCCTTAAGATTTTAGTTCTTGGAAAGCCACGCTATATATGATTTCATTATTTACTATTGTTACCATCATTATATCATCGTATTTATTATCATCATATCATTGTTATTGTTATTACAATTATCATTATCATGGTGATTACTATTGTCATCATCATTACCATCACCATCCTCCTTCTTCTGCTTAATATTATTATTATTGTATTAATGTTATTATTATTATTATGATTATTATTACTATCATTATTATTATTAGCAGCAGCAGTAGTAGTAATGGTAGTATCATCATCACCATCATCATCATCGTCGTCGTCGTCGTCATCATCATCGTCGTCATCATCATCATCATCATCATCATCATCATCATCATCATCATCAAGTGCCCTGCCGCATGGCAATGGCGATCATGGCCCTCTATATGTATCTATCCCTTGTTGCCGCAAGCACACCTTCCACCCACTCTGTCCTCAGCCACCCTGCAAGTCTGTCTAATGTTTTCTTCCAGGGTCTACCTGGTGCTCTTTCCCTCCAGCTTTCCTGTTGTGACCAGCGCTCTAATTCCCCATTTCCTCATAAAATGGCCTATAAATTCTGTCTGTCTTTTCCTAATCTTCCTTGCCAATGATCTCCTTGTGTCTGCATCCATCAAGATTGTCTCATTTGTTTTCTTTGCTGTCCACGGAACTTTCAGCATTCTTCTTAGAAACCACATCTCAGCTGCCTCAATCTTGTTCTGGCTTTGTTTGTTGACTGTCAACACCTCACAACTGTATAACAGTATCTGTTCTATATAGCACTCGAGAACTCTCTTCCTGATGTTAATTGATAGGCATTTGTTGGTAAGAATGCTTTTCATTTTCGTGAATGCTGTTTTGGCTTGGCCGATTCTGCTGGCTATTTCTTATGTGTATCTGCCATCTGCGTAACGAATGTTGTTTATCATTTTTTCCTCCAACCTTTAATCCAGGGTATTCTTCTAGGTTTCTCATTATGTTTTCACTGTAAAGTGAAAACAGATCTGGTGACAGAACACAACCTTGCCTGACTCCTCTTTTGATATTTTGGAAAGAGCTTATGTCGTTTTCTATTCTCATTGCAGCTGTTTGTTCCTATTTCATATTTCTGATTATTCTTAATTCTTTTCCATCAATATTGAGTCTTTCTAGTTGGTTGATCAATTCTTCATGCCTTACCGATTGAAAGCCTTGGTATTATCAACAAAGCGTAAATATAAATCTTTATCCAACTCCATTGACCTCTCTATGATAGTCCTTAGGATGCATATGGCATTGATAGTTCCTTTCCCTTCCACAAGTCCACACAGTTCTTCTGTTATTTCTCTTTTGATTCTATTCCTTGTTCTTATCATGATTATACTTAATAGTATTTTTGGTACATGACTCATCAAGCTGATTGTGCGATGCAGTTTGCATTCTATAGCCCCTGTTTTCTTTGGAACAGCAATGAAATTGATTTTGACATATCTTTGGGGATTTTTCCAGTGTCATAAGTTTCCTTTAGGAGGACTGTTATTTTTTCAATACCAAATGCCTCCAGGGCTTCAATCATCTCTATAGTAATATTGTTTGGTACTGGGGCTTTTCCTGGTTTCGTCTTTTTCAAGCTGCTCTAACTTCATTTTCCATCATGGGTGGTCCTTCAACGTTCTTTCTTATAATGTGTTCTGCGTTTCTGTCATCTTCAAAAAGGTCTTTAGTGTATTCTGCCCATCTATCTAATATTTTGTCTTTTTCCATGATGAGCTATTTCTTATGTGAATCTTTCGATTTTAAGCAAGTAGTTGATGTGCATGTCTTTTTCCTGTGGACAATTTTTTCAGTTCTTCTGTACCTACCCTGAGGATCTGTTTTGTGTCCGTCGTTTTTTTTCTTTGCACTTTTTTTCAGCCAAGCTGATCATGATCATCATCATTATTACTATTGTTTATTATATTATTATTATCATCATTATTATCATCATTGTCATATAATTAATATCATCATTATTATTATCACTATCTCATCATCCTCATCCTCATCCTCATCACCCTCTTCCTCCTCCTCCTCTGATGATGATAATGATGATCAATATTATAATAATTATTATTACTGTGTTTTTATTCTAGTATTATTATTATCATTTTTATTAGTATTTGTATTATTATTATTATTATCAGTATCACTACTATCATTATCATTATTCATGATGGCCCCACATTTATGATTAGACAATGACTGTGCTTAGTTGCAAAGCAGCGGGAACATTGTAGACTGGCTGAGTGGCAGTCCTTACCACTGCGGAAGCACATGAACGTTGATGGCTGTTATTGGTGGTCGCTGCCGCAGCTTTCCTTTTCTCTCCTGTGTTCAACACAGTCGAGTTCATTTCTCCTCTGCAATGGCAATGCCTGCCAATAACTAAACTCGAGGTTCCAGGGTTCGCTCCCCGTAGAGGCCTCGACTTTTCTCCTCAGTTTGACTTGAAAATCGAACTGAACGTCTAGTCCTTCGGAAGGGGACGAAAAACGAGTCGGACCCGTGTGCCTCCTGGCTGTGCACGCTAAAGATCCTACAACAGTTGAAAATCGTGAAGAGCAAGGCATTGGTTGGCTGCCTTGGTAGAAAACATTGGAGAGATAGGTTGAGATAGGATGATTTCCCAGGTCCCACCCCTTGAAGACAAATGAGCCTTCTTGCCTCTCTGAAGTCTTTGTAAAAAATATGTGAATATGAATATGAATTTGAAGCGAGGGAGAGGGGATGGGCGCAGCCATTGTGGGGTGGCCCAGGAAAAGTTGAGGTCTCTGCCACCTCACTCCCCTACAACCCCAGGGTTATGGCACTATCTAGGTAGGATCACAGTACCTGGCCAGCTTGTGGGTTTATGTGCAGACTTAAGGATTGTGCTATAATCATCCTGAATCTTCTCTATCACATGGGACCTGTGACGTTGGTGCATATAGAATTCATTTCGAGCGTGGAGACGTCATCTTGAGAAATTGAAACTGAAACTGACACTCAAACTGAAACTAGCTGTTTGCTGGGTGCTGTTTCCTACTGTTGTCAGTACAATTAGCTTTGTTTTGTCTTTCCTTTCTCTTTTTCTCTGAAGGGTCTCTTTTGTAGTTGCTCAGAGCTACCTTTTTGGCCGCGTTGATGACAGATGCCATTTCACCATTTCAGATTGGTGAGCAATGAACTGATATCGGGTTTTCCTCTTTTCCCTTAAAGGGATGACAGAACAGTGTTAGAAATGGTGATACGAATGTATTGCCACCTCTCCTCCACGGTTGTGGCTGCATTTACTTTAGAAGCATTTTCCATTTGGTGGTTTACTTCTGTGCGAAGCTCTCGTTGGACATGCTTTCTGCTTGACAGGTCGGATCGTCTACATTGCAATATGTTTCATTACATAATAATAATAATAATTACGATATTTATATAGCGCAAAATCTTGATAAAATCAAATCTAAGCGCTGAAACACACACACACGGACGCACGCACACACACGCACGCACGCACGCACACACACGCACCCATGCACACACACACACACACACACACACACACACACACACACACACACACACACACACACACACACACACGGCTATAAATGGGGAGAAAGAATAAAAACAATGGAAAATTATAGAGAGCATATTATATACAATTATATATTGCAATGTGATTCCCCTCTGAGTGGAGACAGGCTGCAGAGGGGATTGAGTGAGGTCAGGATTTTATGCAGAGGAGAAAAGGTGAGTTCTGAGAGCGGACTTGAAGGAGACAAAAGTAGGTTGCTGACGGACTGAGAGAGGAAGTTTGTTCCAGGAGCGGACCAGAAACAGAGAAGGCTGGTGGACCATAGGTATTGAGCTTAGTGCGTGGAAAGCGAAAAGTCAGAGGATCGGAGGCAGAGCGGAGGGTACGTGAGGGAACATAGATCTCAAGTAGGCTTGACAGGTAATCGGGGGCTGCGTTATTGAGGCTTTTGTACCACATGGTGTCTAGTTTGTACTGTATGCACTTTGATACAGGGAGCCAGTGAAGTTGTGCCAGGAGAGGAGATATGTGGTCAGCTTTTTTCTTTATGAGTACAAAGCGTGCAGCATTGTTTTGAATGCGCTGTAGGATGTGAGTGGTGGAGGCAGGAAGACCGGACAGGAGTGAATTGCAATAGTCAATGCGAGACATTATGAAGGAGAGAACGAGTTTTGCAGTTGTTTCCACAGAGAGATACTTCCTGATCAGGCTTATACGATGGAGGTGATAGTAGCAAGATCTGGCAGTTTGAGAAACAAAATTGTTCATGGAGAGGGTAGAGTCAATGCAGACACCAAGGTTTTTAGCTGAATCAGAAATTGGGACTGATGTGTTACATAATGGGAGAGAAAGAGGAGGCAGCTGAGAAAGTTTCTGACGGGTGCCAATGAGGATAGCTTCTGTCTTGTCATCATTTAGCTGAAGTTTGTTCTTTGTCATTCAATTTTTGATGTCCGAATAACACTCAGTGGTGCGAGTCAGGAGGCGCTGTATATTGTCAGGTGAGTCACTATCTTGAAGTTGGGTGTCATCAGCATAGAAGTGGTGTTTTATAGAGTGGGAGTTGATGATGGTGGACAGGGGGGAAGCGAAAAGTGTGAAAAGAACAGGGCCAAGGACAGATCCATGTGGAACACCACAGGTCAGGTATGCAGGTTGAGAGTAAGTGCCATTGATGAGAACAGTTTGTTTTCTGTTTGATAGATAAGAAGTGAACCAGGAGAGAGCAATGTCAGAGATGCCAAAAGTATGATGAAGTCTAGAAAGGAGAATACCATGATCAATGGTATCAAAGGCTGCAGACAGATCAAGGAGTGTGAGGAGAGAGACTTTGCCAGTATCAGTTGCAAGGAGGAGATTGTTGAGAATGCGTAGCAAGGCAGTTTCAGTGCTATGGCACTGGTGGTAGGCTGATTGGAAAGGATTGAGGAGATTGTTGGCAGACAGGTGAGAGGTCAGTTGGTTGAGGACAACTTTTTCAAGCAGTTTTGACAAGAAAGAGAGATTAGAGATAGGCCGGTAATTTTTCAGTTCATTTGGGTCTAAATTGTATTTCTTGAGGAGAGGGTGAACAATAGCAGACTTGAAAGAATCTGGGACAGTTCCAGTTTGGAGAGAAGTGTTGATGATGTCAGTGATGAATGGGAGGAGCGTAGGGAGACAGTCAGAGTAGAGAGAACCTGGAAGTGGATCCAGTTCGCAGGTTTTGAATGACATGGATCTGATTGTGTTGAGAATTTCTTCTTGTGAGACTGGGGTAAGAGTAGTAAGAGGTGTGCCAGAGAAGGAAGGGTCAGGTGGGCATGGTTGACAGGGTGTCCTGTCGAGCCTGTCACGAAGAGTTTGTATTTTGGTGGTGAAATACTTGGAGAATACAGATGGGAGTTCTTCATTTGTGTGTTTTGTTGGGAGAGGTAAATCTTTTCGTGTGCCAAGGAGATGATTCATGGTTGTAAAGAGTTCTTTTGAAGAAGAGGCATTCAGGATTTTGGTTTGGAAATAGTTTGTTTTTGCAGATGCAATGAGGGTGGATACTTTTGTTTTAGAGGCTTGGAAAAGTTGCCTATGTACAGTGAGTTTGGATTTGTGCCAGCTCTGCTCTGAGGCGGGCACGTCTTGCACAGGCAATCTCATGAGTGAGCCAGGGGGTAAGGGGGGCGGTCAGGTAAAAGACGGGTTGTGGCTGGAGCATGAGTGTCCAGAAGATGGTGGAGAGTAGTGTAGAATTCATCGGCAAGGTTATGTGACTTTTCAGAAAGGAGATGGAAGGCATCAGATGAAAATGAGGAGAGGTCAATAGATTTGAGATTGCGTCGAGTCACTGTGCGCATGGTACGGGAAGGAGGAGGAATGTCAAGAGAACAGAGAATTGCAGAGTGGTCAGATGGAAGGGCTGAAGTTAGACGGGTAGAAAGAACTAAGCAGTTATCAGTAGCTGAATTGTGGTGATCACGAGAAATGATCCAGTCAAGAATGTGACCTTTTTGATGGGTTGGTTCAGAAATGTGTTGAGTCATATTGTGATTGGACAGAGAGTTGATGATATGTCTTGTGTCATAACGGTGAGTGTTGTCATAGTGGACATTGATGTCACCTAGAATGATGAGATTTCCAGGTAAGAGACAGTAGTAATCAAGAAGTTGATCAAAGTCAGAGAGAAACATGGATGTGGTGAGCTTGTTGGCAGAGCTAGGTGGAGGTCGATAGACACAGGAGAAGGTGATGGGGTGAGAGGTGGATTGGAAGGATACTTCAACGTGCTCGAAAGAAGGATGGGAGAAAGGCAGAGACTGCGAGAAAGACAGGCGGGAATGGAGTCGTTGTAGAGGATGGCGATACCACCACCTCGGGATGAGCGATGGAAAGAAGCAAGCCTGTAACCACTCGGAGTGAGATTCACATGTATAGGTTCATGACCAAGGGGGTTAAGCCATGTTTCGGTGATAAAACAATGTCAACATGCTCAACTGCGATAAAGTCAGCAATGACATCAGCTTTGCCATCAGTGCATGTTGACTGAGCGTTAAAAAGGCATAGTTTCAGTTTATCACAATGCGGCGGCCGAGGTGGAGACGAAGGCAGCACCGACGGGACAGAAGACGAAGGCGACACCAGCGGGGCAGAAGACGAGGGCAGCGCCGGCGGGACAGAAGACGAAAGCGGCACCGGCGGGACAGAAGGCGAAGGCGGCACCGGCGGGACAGAAGGCGAAGGCGAAGACGGCAGAGGAGGAGACGAAGTTTACAGCAGCAAGGTCGAGTGCAGGGGCAGTGGAGGAGACGAAGAAGCAGAAGAGTGGTGTCGGACTGGCACAGCAGGAGGCAGATTGTGCCAAAGTCGGTGGAGACGTCCACCACGACAGTATCGCGCAGTGCAGGGCTTAGGACACAGCCCCAGTGTTCGTATGCGCTGGTAGACGCCTCCACTGAACCAGGGCAGTCAGCTTTCTGAGCGCCTGAGTAACTGGATGTATATATGCATACATACATATGTACGTACATACATACATGTACATACAAACGTACATACATACATACATACATACATACATGCATCCATGCATACATACATACATACATATACATGTTCACACATATATATACATGCTGTATTTATATAATACATACATACATACATACATACATACATTACATACATACATACATATATATTAAGTACATAAATATCGGAAAATCGATCTGAACGTCCAGTCCTTCAGACTCGTGTGCCATCTGGCCTTCACACGCTAAAGATCCCACGGCAGCTGAAAATCGTGAAGAGCAGGGTATTTTCCCGGTTACCCTGTTATAAGACAGTGGCGAGATCGGTTGATTTCATGCCTTGAAGGCCAATTAGCCTTCTTGCCTTTCTGAAGTCTTGGTAAAAAAAATTAGGTGGCGCTGCACTGCGGCAACGTGCTCTCAAAGGAGGAAAGCGGCCCGAGTTTCACATGGCAAATCTACTGTGACAAAAGAAATGAAATTGAACATGAACATGAATATGAAATATGAAATGTGAAATATGAAATATGAAATATGAAATGTGAAATATGAAATATGAAATATGAAAACATGTCTCTCCTGGAAGTATCTACGAAATAGCAAAAATTATTCGTATGACTTTTTGAGGTCGGGTCATGTTGCAAATTATCTCTGTATGTGTGTGTGTGTGTGTGTGTGTGTGTGTGTGTGTGTGTGTGTGTGTGTGTGTGTGTGTGTGTGTGTGCCTCTGTGTATGTGTGTGTGTGTGTGTGTGTGTGTGTGTGTGTGTGTGTGTGTAGGCGATGTGTTGTTACAAGGCAAAGTGCAGTGAGTATACTTTAACGTGGATTGTTTGCACTATAAAAATGCATCAGATCATCATCATCATCATCATCGTCATCATCATCATCATCATCACCTTCGATGTCGTCGTCATCCTCCTCATCGTCGTCGTCATTGTCGTCGTCGTCATTTATCATCATCATCATCATCATCATCATCATCATCATCATCATCATCATCATCATCATCATCATCATCACTTTCGATGTCGTCGTCATCCTCCTCCTCCTCATCGTCATCATCACTGTCATCATTGTCATCATCATCATCATCATCATCATCGTCATCGTTGTTGCTATAATCGTCATCGTCATCATCATGATTATAATTATTATTTATTATTATTATCGTCATCATCATCGTCGTCGTCATCATCATCACTGTCATCTCATCATCGTCATCGTCGTCATCGTTGTTGCTATAATCGTCATCATCATCATCATGATTATAATTATTATTTATTATTATTATCGTCATCATAATGGTCGTCGTCGTCATCATCATTGTCATCTCATCATCGTCATCGTCGTCGTCGTCGTCGACATCATCATCATCAACATCATCATCATTTCACTACTGATTGTCTTCGTACCGCTTCAGAAATCTTCTTTGAAAATAGTCTGCAGTTGTATGAATTCAGTCCTGGCTTCAAACAGTTGATAAGCAACCTTTTTCATGGATCATTACAGAATATGCAATAATAATTGCTTTTGGATTTCTGAGGCATTGTGACTGAAAGCTGAC
>CM060314.1:46311601-46321601 GCA_030674185.1 Monoplex corrugatus | reverse complement strand
AAAAATTCACCCACACAAACAGGAAATATCGCTGTTTCAAGCATTCACTCTTGTAGACAAGACAGAAACAATTATACAACCACAAAAAGTAACAATAACAACAATTACATTCCACCAACACGTAGACCAAAGCTTAAATCCAAACCACACCAAATATTACCTACATGAAAACTTCCTTAAAACTAAGCATTTGCCACACACAATAGAATGTAAAAAAAAAGGCCCATCGCAGATTACATGATCACCATTAAAATCTCTGATATCGTGTGTAACATGAAATCATTCCAAACACATGCAGGTGGACAACACGCTTCTCTCATCTCTTGCCTTCCCCTCCTCCCATCCCTCCTCTCACACACATAAAACTTGAACTCAAAGACAAGAAAGAGGGCGCCCTCGAAAGTTAACATTGACTGACTTTACTACTCCCCCCCCCCCCCCCCCCCCCCAAGAAATGCTTCTTTGAATCCATACGAACATGAAGAACTTGAAACTTTACAGATGATGACTTCAATGTAATACAAACAATCACTCACATCCAAATGAGCTCAAAGTGGGTGTATATGTATGCATTTATCTACTGATAGGTATGGTTTTATTGGTGAGAATGTTGCACGTGTTGGCTGTATGTCCAAATGACTGTGGGAATGAATAAATTAATGTAACGGGATGATGTTCGTGTGCGTGGACTTCTAAAACTGAGACTTCTGTCCGACCGTCTACTATTAATATTTTCATGTGATGAATGTGTTTTGTCTGTCAAAATTCTCACGAGCGTACAATGTAAACAGACATTTTAAGAGCACTGTATCTTGTGGTGTACCCGTATTTGTACAAATAAAAATGGACAAGCAATCATTTAATTTGAAAAACTGAGGTCCGTTAGTAAGATTGTTACTGTTATTGTTGTTTAAAGCCCAGCCGACTGTGTAGAGCCATATCAGGGCTATATCCGCTTCAAAACATACAAAACATCAACAGGAAAAAGAAAAGAAAAGAAAATTAAGTACACATATCAATGCATTCGCGTATAATAAAATATAAGGACATGCCCCATAGATTGACCCCTCCGTGAATGAATCACACAGAGAATTTAAAATGACACCTGAATACACATTAACGCATACCTAAGGACACCAAAACATATATTAAAACGGGCCTAAATTACCTAAAATTGCTTCCGCATATGTCATTTCCCTAGAGCACCCCCCTAAAAAATGCACTATCACATGTACCCAATTATTAATCCTTAGAAAAAAGTATGTAAGATAGACTTTATCGAACACACATACAGGTGAATAGGCCAGCAAGGCAGAGAATGATAGGAAGAAATGACAGAAAGCAAATGAACAAGGCTGAAACAGAGTGACAGAAAAGAGGAATTTCTAGCACATAATTTCCAGAAGTGGGGATACTATTCATTCTGAAAGAGTCCCCAGTATCCTCACGTGGGATGTTAGTAAGATGATCACAAGCCCATAAAACAGTAGGAAAACGAAGTCCCACATGCTTGAGCTTCTTTGCCAGAAGGCAAACTTGAGTAGTTTTTTTAAAGCTCTAGAAAAGAAAAACAACCCACACATCAGGACGACACAGTTTCGTGGTTTATCTAGATCTTTATACACGTTGCTCAAGACAAAAAGCATAGCATCATCTGCTCTGATTCATTTCGAAAATTGGTGTGGCAGAAAAGAGAGAACTAAACCCTTACTTTCTACTACATTTTCAAGAGATGTGCATTCTTTGCATGAATTTGTAAGTGCTGTCACTAGTGTGTCTTCTTATCTATCGCAAGTTTCGTATTCAAAGTGCAACATTGTCCTTACTGTGTATTCAGAGTGCAACAAATGTCCTTACTGTGTATTCAGAGTGCAACAAATGTCCTTACTGTGTATTAGAGTGCAACAAATGTCCTTACTGTGTATTGAGAGTGCAACAATGTCCTTACTATGTATTGAGAGTGCAACAATGTCGTTACTGTGTATTGAGAGTGCAACAATGTCCTTACTGTGTCTTCAAAGTGCAACAATGTCCTTGCTGTGTATTCAAAGTGCAACAATGTCCTTGCTGTGTATTCAAAGTGCAACAATGTCCTTACTGTGTCTTGAGAGTGCAACAATGTCCTTACTGTGTATTCAGAGTGCAACAATGTCCTTACTGTGTATTCAAAGTGCAACAATGTCCTTACTGTGTATTCAAAGTGCAACAATGTCCTTACTGTGTATTCAGAGTGCAACAATGTCCTCGCGGTGTATTCAGAGTGCAACAATATCCTTACTGTGTATTCAAAGTGCAACAATATTCTTACTGTGTATTCAAAGTGCAACAATGTCGTTACTGTGTATTCAAAGTGCAGCAATATCCTTACTGTGTATTGAGAGTGCAGCAATGTCCTTGCTGTGTATTCAGAGTGCAACAATGTCCTTACTGTGTATTCAGAGTGCAGCAATGTCCTTACTGTGTATTCAAAGTGCAGCAATGTCCTTACTGTGTATTCAAAGTGCAGCAATGTCCTTACTGTGTATTCAAAGTGCAGCAATGTCCTTACTGTGTATTCAAAGTGCAGCAATTCCTTACTGTGTATTCAGAGTGCAACAATGTCCTTACTGTGTATTCAGAGTGCAACAATGTCCTTACTGTGTATTCAGAGTGCAACAATGTCCTTACTGTATTTCTTCCTGGTTGTGTGAGTGTGTTGAGCAAGCATTAGGTGGAGACCTGGTAGCAGTTTTCAATGTGTATTCACTCGAATGCGTAGTTCTTTACTTCCTTGTCCTTCATGTATAATTCATATTTATACTGCCTGGATGAATTTATGCACATAATCTTTTAATGTGCCCTTGAGTGCATGCATATTTTACCTCGATGGTGATTTACTGAAATAGACCATGTTATCACCATTTTCCCATCCCAGTGAAGTCTTGGCTTTGCGACTGCACATATGCCTTTTTATTTATCTATTTATTTTTTATTTTAGATTGAATCTGTTTTAATTTTCGTTTCACAAGACAGGCCCAGCTGCGTCTGAGCTTTTTTTTCTCCAGGGACTCCGGTTTTCCCTTCAGCCATTTGGGTATTGATTTAGGATTTTTTTTTCTTATTCCAAGGTCAGACCGGATTCGTTGCACTAGGCACGATCCATTTACATCGGCCATACCTCTTCATTACATATTTTCCCATTCAGTCAATCATATACTTATAGTTTCTCTGATGCATTATTTAAATGTAAGATACTTTACATTCCAAAAACTACTCTTAGCTAGTACATCATAGTTCTAGTTTTAGCCATGGACCCTCATCAGGATAAAACATTATTGATATGGCATGACCACTTTTCAAATTGCAGAGTTTATCTCACTTCCGCTCTCACATCATATTTACTCACAAACACATTATGATGTCATTTTAGTCGTTTTAGTATTTTTCTTACACTGGACGAAACAGCGAGGAAGTTTCAGTCTTTTTCTCCTAATTTTTTGTATTTGGTCTTTATTCGTTTGTGATCTTACGTCTACGCTTGACAAAGGCCAGTTGGCCGAAAATTTGCATCTTCTTGTCTGGTTATATCAAATACACGTTCTGGTTCTTTTTTCGTTTTTTTTTCTGGTTAATGTTTGTTTGTTTTCTTTTTTTTTCACCGGCTTCAGTGTAGCTGAGTGAAAGTTGACCCCAGATTATGGGAAGGCCGACCCGAAAACCTTGTAATCAGGCTGCCATTTATGAACTATTCAGAGTAACTAACGTGTATTGAGATGACCCATTAGTCCCTTCAAAAATCATTGTGGGATTTTCCGACTCAAACTGACTCCTACCCAGAGTTAGGCGTGCTGTGGGCTCATTGGGAAGACTGGAACCACACAGTCGAGTCTCATCCACTTCACGGATGCCTCATTGAAGGTGTTACTCAAATCTTCTGACCACCACCGCAGGTGTCTGTATCTCTCGGGCCTGGTTGACGCCAGGATATATTATGATAGTAAGCGTAGAGTACAGCCCTGTCACATAATCTCAATCCTGAATGTAAATCCATAACATCATGATTATCATCCTCATCGCCATATCATCATCATCGCATTATAAAAACCATGCCAGCTTCTGTGGCCATTACGGTGGCGTAGAAAATGGAACGAAAAACAGTGAGCACAAAGGTATCCTCCTTGGGTGCGATGTTCCTAAAAAACATACTTACACTGAGATAAAACATGCACAAAATCATAAGGACAGCATATTTGGCTTAATTGCATAAATTACTGAAAAAATGATGTGATTAACTGTGCGCCTAAAAAGGGACTGATAATTTCAGACAAGGAAATTAAAAGAAAACAACTAGAAAGACAAGTACTAACATGGACGTCTAAGTGAAGCCTGGAGGGAGCAAAATAAAAAAAAAGTGCGACTGCCCGCGCTCAAGCAAACAGGAACCAGAAAAAAAAAACACGAAAAAAAATCAGAACGCGTATTTAGTAGAACCAGACAAGACAAAGACAAGACACAGGGTTAAGCAATTGCACAGCACTGTAAACCCCCTGGGGTATTTTTTCTGCTTCTCTGTCAGAAGATGAGGTATTCATCTGATAAATACTTTCAATATCTCAAGTTTATACCACAGGATCTGTTCAAGTGTGCCATATGAACCATCATCAATTTTACTTTCTGCAAAATATCTAATGGTAAGACTGAACGTTCAGGCAAAATGTCTCCTGCATGATATCTAGTGGTAAGACTGAACGTTTGGGCAAAATATTTTCTGCATAATATGTAGTGCCAGGAATGAAAGTTCGGGCGAAATATTTTTGCATAATATCTAGTGGTAAGAATGAAGGCTTGGGCAAAATACCTTCTACATAATATCTGGTGGTAAGAATGAACGTTCGGGCAAAATATTTTCTTCATATCTAGTGGTAAGAATAACGTTCGGGCAAAATGCTTTCTACATAATATCTAGAGGTATGAATGATCGTTCGGGCGAAATATTTTTTAACATAATATCCAGTGGTAAAAATGAACGTTCGGGAAAAATATTTTGGGGTATTGTAGCTAGTGAAGTCACAATACTCCAATCGAACTATCATAAAACATTTAGCTCTTGCCTGAGAAGGTTAATAAAACACTGTGTAGAGAGGAGGAGAGTACTTCAAGGCCAAAAAAATCACATGTGTAGAACTGTTAATTTTTTTGTTTTGTTTTGCAAAAATAACTGATCAAATTTTTTGGCCACCCTCTTATCTCCGCTAAGACAAAACCTCTCTGCATACTCAAGCCTGGATAGTTCTTCGGCCCAACATTTGAATGAAGTAAAACGATTTTTTTCGATCAACTGAATACAAATGGACGAAACATTTTTGACTCATGCATTCATGGGCAAACAAGTTTGTTCTGGTTGTTAAAGAAGTTACTACAACTATTGTATGCATTTTTCAATGACTGAAGGCTATGACAGAAATATATTTCATGTTCAGAATTGTGTTTCAAAAATATTTGGTATCTTGAGTAGCTACCTTGACTTGGGAAATAACAATAAACTATGCAAACATCAGATTAAGTTCATCACGTGCTTTGATTTAAAAATAAAAAGGGACTGAAACAGGGTTAATAAACCTGTAAAACAAACACACACACACACAAACAATCAAGCAAACACACACATACGCACACACGCACACACATACACACACAAACAACAAACAAACACACACACACACACACACACACACACACACACACACACACACACACACACACACACACACACACACACAAATTCAACAGTACCCTCGTCTGCTGTACCCTAAAAAATAAAACAAAACAAAGGAAAGAAAGGAAGCAAAACAAAAAACAAACAAAAACGCTAATCTAACAAGCAATACAAAACAAACTACTGCCATTTTGGGAAAGCTGCATAGGGTTATGTAAAGTATTGGCTTGAACATAAACTTGAAAATCAAACATCCAAATATATGATATGTACCATACCGATGGTATTTTTTTAATATCGAAATGGTTGTGTATCATCAGACTTTTGTGGTAGTCCACTCGAGTTGTCACCTGAAAAACTTCATTCAAATTCAAATATTGCAAATCAGTCAATGAATGAATGAACCAATGGAATGAATCAATGAATCAATAAATGAATGAATCAATGAATCAATCGATCGACTGATCGATCGATTGTTCAATCACTCAATCACTCAACCACTCAACCACTCAACCACTCAACCAACCAACCAACCAACCACAATCAACCAACCAACCTACCAACCAACCAACCAACCAATCAATCAATCAATCAATCAATCAATCAATCAGTCAGTCAGTCAGTCAGTCAATCAATCTCAAAGGGAAAAAAATACTGAAGGAAAAGGTAATTGTGATATACTGTTCAGTATAAGGTGAGGATGGCAATGATGACATTGATGATGAATATGAGAAGCTGAAGAAGGGGGGGGGGGGGGGGCAGCTATGTAACAACAATCAAAAACCTACCTGTGGCTGAAGAGAATGCCAGCAGTTCACGAGCTTCTTTACAGCTCATGGCGACGTTCCACTTCGTGAGGTTAGCAGCCTGCTGTCCATGACACCGAGCGCAATATTCATTCCTGAACACCACCCCGTTGCTAGAAGTCACAGGCCTCGTAAAATTCCAGTGTGTGGAGTTTTCAGTGTTCTTACACTTTGCCTCCAGGGCCTGCCATGCGGCCATGGTCTGCTGCTCCTCTGTGAGATCGCTGTTATTTGTTCGTTGACTTAAAGGACCGAAACGACCGAATGAGCCGTCTGAAAAGTTGTTGGGTGGACAATAGTTCACCATTCTGTAATGAATAGAAGATTGAGTGTCCCTCATACTCACGAAAGATGGTTCACAGTTTAAAAAGCCTTTCCCATGAGACAGTTCCTTGATTTCCTCCAACGAAGCAGGAAATTCAGAAGGCATGATGGTTGATGAGTTCACAAAGAGGATATCCGGACAACAGTCATCATACACGTGACACAGATGATCACAGTAACAGCGAGAGCATATTTTCGTGCCTTGTAAAGGTAGAAGGTCTAAAGCAGAATTGTTGCACCGTGAGTTACAGATCAACACATGGGTAAATGCCATCTGAGATTCGAAATCAGGATACAACAACACAGCGTTATCAAATATGCTTGTTTCATTTTCGAATTCTAAGCCATTATAATCAGAACCATTTTCGGCAAAAATTGAGGCAGTCATATCTATTCTGATCTCTATATTCCCTAAAGTCACTGCTGGAAAAAGCACAAGGTATATCGACCAGTATACCATTTTGTCCTGTTCTTCAGGGTGGCTGAAAACAAAAGTAATGACATTCATCAGCAGACCTCTGTCATGATTTGAGTAAGGACTCACGCATTTTTGTTTGTTTGTTTGTTTGTTCGTTTGTTTGTTTGTTTATTTGTTTGTTTGTTTGTTTGTTTTCGGGAGTCAGGTGGGGGAAGCTGACCCAAGCACCACACTCATTGACATGGCGGACTACAGTGGCCGGCAGAAAAACGAAAAATTCTTGAGCTTCATTGGCTGTGCTCTAATTTGTAAAATCTACGGTAACACATTCATCAATGAATCTATTAAACGAGCCATTACCTCACTATTCGTCTGGTCAATAAACAGGTCTGTCACTGGAGCTTAAAACACAACAACAACACACAACCACACACACACACACCACACACAACAAACACACACACACACACAACACTATATATATACACACACACACTCTCATCTCTCTCCCTCTCACACACACACACACACACACACACAACACACACACTCACACAGACACACTCACACAGACACACACACACAGACACATACACACACACACGTACACACAACACACACACACACACACACACCACACACACACACACACACACATATATTATATAATATAATATATTGAGGTCACGGTGGCTTTACTGTGTTTAGCGCCTGTTACTGGCAACTAGATGCTATTTCTCTTCAAAAAGTGTCATAATGTTGTATATCAACTGGCCAACGTGATAGGCTGTCTCTAGCTGTCAAGTAAACTGTAGCACTGACTTTGACGAAGCAGGTGCCATTGATCTCCCTTTGCACGTGTATGGCAAAGGCTAAAGATCAGGATGACATGGCCCAATCACCTGGTGTTGGATTGCCATAAATTGACATACTTTCTGTGAGTGAGAGCAATTTGTAAGAAAACCAGTTCAGGATGCTGGGGGAGGCTACAAATATGATCAAGGAGCGTTTGCCAGGTGCCCAAAGTCGTAAAGATAATAGACAGCTTAATCTGTAGGATCGGTGATCGTTCATTGGACCTTGCGTCTTTGCTCATAAAGATTGCTTCGTATCAGTCTTTCAGTTCCTTACATGAAAACTATGACAATCCTAGTGAGATCAAACAAATTTCAGTTTCGTTTCTCAAGATGATGTCTCGTACTCGGAACAAATTCCTATGCACTAACATCACAGGTGCATGTGTATGTGATAATGGCACAACCTTAAGCAGACTTCTATGGAGAGCTCAACCATCTCACTGTTAAAAACCCTTGAGTGCTGACGTTTTTTGACATTTAGTGTTTTCCATGTGCTCGGGAAAAACGTTGCATCGCTACCATGTACAATAAAAACTGTTGCTTCCATATTTATGGGAATCTATGCATGACATTACACAGAATTGTGCATTAGGCATGACTAAATGTAATTTCATTTGTAATATTTTGTGGAAATTCCATGAAACAACTCATAACCACTCACGATAGAACCAAACAAAAAACGAAAAAAAAGAAGATTTGTCCCTCCTGACGAAATCTAAAAGAAATTCAGACTTTGGCTGACCTCCTGCTGACAGATCACTGACAGTTGACGAATTACAAAGAGCTGCTGCGTACTAGTCTGCTAAGTGGCTTGATCTGGTCAAGTCGTTCACTGCCACCACGCCCCACATCCCCACCACAATCATCACCCTAGTCCTCCCTTGCTACTTCTAATATACTCATGAAAGTGTTGTGGTATTCTACAAAGTGGGTCCTGTCTGTATGAAGTGTGAGTTGTGGATAGCTGCCAGTATTACTGGGGCCAAAACCTTTTGTGTCACGTGCTCATAAAATCAACACTTTCGTGTTGGGTCTGTCTGGTGCATGGTTAGAAAAAAACTCTGAATGATTAGTAATAATGAAAGATGAAGTTAGAGTAGCTATGAGAAGGATGAAACAGGAAAAGCCCCAGGACCAGATAATATTACTTTAGAAATGACTGAGGCTCTAGATGAATTTGATATTGAAAAAAAAACAAAAAAAAACAAGAAAGCAATCCTCCCAAATGAAATTCATGGCACAGAAACCCCCTAAAACATGTTGAAGTCAATTCTCATTGCGCTTCCAAAGAAAGAAGGGATTACAAAATGCGAACTCCATTGTACAATCAGTGACAAAGATTCTGTCAGGAACAATCACGATGAGGACAAGGAATAGAATCAAAACAGAAATAGCAGAAGAAAATGTGGATTTGTTGAAGGGAAAAGACTGTTATTGCCATATATATCCTAGAATTCTCATAGAAAGAACAGCTGAGCTGAAAAAGGATTTATATATCTATGTTTTGTTGATAATACCAAGGCTTGTGATCAGATAAGACACGAGAAATTGTCAACCGATAGGAAAAGCTCAATATTCATGGAAAAGATCTAAAGATAATAAAGGAAACTATATTGGAAGAAAGTGCAGCAACGGGAACTGAAAATGATATAGGCTCTTTTCAAAATATCAAAAGAAGGATCAGACAGGGATGTGTTCTGTCACAAAATTTGTTTTCACTTTACAGCGAAATCATTGTCATAAGAAACACAGAAGAATGCCCTGGGATAAAGTTTGGGGGACATCAATAAACAATCTGTCTTATGCAGATGACACCTTTCTAATTTCAGAAAATGAAATAGACCTACTAAATCTTATAAATGTGATAGAAATACAAAACAGAAATAAAGAGCTACAGCTA
>CM060314.1:46301601-46306601 GCA_030674185.1 Monoplex corrugatus | reverse complement strand
TGTATTTAAACCAACATCACCCCAGTCTTCCTTAATGGCACAAAGCGATGAGTAGAATCGATCAACAAAATCTCACATGGATCTACTGACTCAGTCATGCTGGTGTTAAAGAAAATGAACGTGCCAACAAATTTGCAGGCAATGCCACTACAACAAAAAGTCTCCATCCCGGAAAGTCCGAGATCCTTAGACACTTAAACTCTACCTTTACGAACAAAATTTGAGTCATCATACAATTCATTATCGTCTTACTCATGCTTGTGGGTTTATGTGCAGGCTTAAGGCTTGTGCCATGATCATTTTGGATCTTCATCACGAGACATCTGTAGTGTTAGTACATATATAATTTATTCCGAGCACAGAAACGTTATCTTGAGAAACTGAAACTGGCTTTGCAGTTGGAAAAGTGTAAGTGATCATGACTTAGGTTACTAATTTCCGCTTCTTTTGTGCGTCTTGATTTTGTGAAAGCGTTCAGAAATTTCCTCTTTACCTTTAGTTTTTTGGTTCGGATTGGTGCCACCTAGCTGACAACGATATTGGGATAAGGAGATTGTGTATCTATAGTCTTCATAGTGTTCGATGCCTGCGCTGCAATCATTAAGCTCTTTATAAGTTATATCAGTTAAACTCACATAGAACAACACACTCCGAAGCAGGAGAATAAATAATGATTGCTTTAATGTACATTATTCAAAGTTAATAATCTTTCTTCTGACCACCTGAATGCCGTAGCGTGTGTTTAGTTGCTTTCCACCCACAGCAAAGTTCTGATTCAGATGGAATCTAAAGCGATAACTAGATCACTGGCTGATACTAAAGATCTGACTTGATGCTTAGTTGTATTCTTGGTATGTTTCAATTGAAAGTTTATGTTTGAATGTGAAGCTATGATTCTTGGGGCCACGTTCAAGTCCTGTTCACCATCAATTTATAGGGTCAGACATTATTGGCGGATTTACCCAGTGGTCATCAAGTCTGGTCTTGAAAGAGTAAACAGGAGGTGCTGTAACCATCTGATCTGGGAGGCTATTTCAGGCATTGACAAACTGTACAGAAGTCCCTCCCAACCTGCAATCTGCTGTGACTCTTTAAACATTTCAAACTGTTGCCTCTAATCTCTCTGTTGTCAAACAGCTTGAACATAGGATCTCCCACATTGTATATGTCATGGATATATCTGTACAAGTCTATCATGTCATTGCAGGCTTGTCCATGCTCAGGACTAGGAAGGTGGAAACCGACCGGGCCTTCTTGACAGGGTTTGCTCTTGATCGCAGACAGAAACTTCGTCGACCTTGCTGACCATCTTTAACTTCTGCGCACAAGGTTTTGTGTTGTGGTTGTTATGCCGAGTGCCCATACTCTCGGCCTATCTGACATGGTCAAAATGATTACTAAGCAGTACATATGGCATCAGCTTGGTTGCTGGGCTTTATCAGAAATTTGTAATTCACGAGGACTGCATATCGTTTCCGTTTATGATTTGTCTTTTTTCTGAGCCATGTCTGCTTTAAGACTAGTAGCTTTTGTTTTAAATCTGGGACATGTTATCCTCTGTTAGAAATGGCTTTTGTTGCATTTTCCTGCATATCCTTCTTGGTTATTTTTTCAATATAAAGATACAAAGATAAAGCAATCACCTGCAGTTAGCGAAGAAATCATCAGGAGAATTTGGTAATAGAATACACAAGTAAAGTGCCTCGTCCCAGGCAGCTCTGCGAGTCCGTCCGGCGTTCTCTCCCTGGGTCTGCCTGGTGCTGTCTTTCCCTCCGGCTTTCCCGTTGTGGCCTGGTGCTCCAAGTCCCCCTTCCTCGTGAAGTGGCCTATGAATGTTGCTTGTCTTTTCCTGATCTTACTTGTGAGCGATCTGCTTGTGTCTGCCTCCATCGGGACTGTCTCATTTGTTTTCTTTGCTGTCCATGGGGCTCTCGATATTCTTCTGGGAGACCACGTTTTAGCTGCCTCGATCCTGCTCCGACTTTGCTTGCTGACTATCCACGCCTGCTGTGACTGTACAGTGCCCAAAGGAAATCCCGCTCGACGCGATGAGGGAAGGAAGGACAATTTTACCTGTTAACACACCCTTTACTTTAGCATGAGTGTGTGTGTGGGTGCGCATGTGTGTGTGGGGGTGCGTGTGTGAGAGTATGTGCGTGTGTGTGTGTGTGTGTGTGTGTGTGTGTGTGCGTGTGTGTGTGTGTGTGTGTGTGTGTGTGTGTGTGTGTGTGTTTGTGAGTATGTGAATGTGTGTGTGTGTGCGTATGTATGCATGTGTGTGTGTTTTTAGTATGTGTGTGTGTGAGTGTGTGGAAGTGTGTGCGACTCTGTGTGTGTGTGTGTGTGTGTGTGTGTGTGTGTGTGTGTGTGTGTGTGCGCGCGCGCGCGTGCAGCGGCGTAAACATGTATGTTAGAAAAATTCATGATAAATGTGAACATGTTCGATTGAGACAGGCAAGAGACATGTAGATTTAACACTAATCACTTTATCACTTTTATCATTGATATGAACTTTAATCACAAATTCTATGTTTTAAATAGCTATGCTTTGTGGTCAGTGGACATTTTGATTTTACTTGAGAAAGACATTAAAGTCGAAAATTTGACCCCTCTACAACAAGGTGTTCGGCTGTTGTGCACAGTAAGTAAATTAGCTTTATAAGACCAAGAGATTTCAAAAGACCTACTTTATTAAGAGATGCAAATTGTCTTCTATCTATACTGCAGATAGCAATTTAACTTCATATTTGTTTTTCTGAATGATTTAGAAGTTCACAACTATTTACGTAACTGGTTACCAAATTCCAAGATTTTGAATTTCAGTAAGTTCCAGTCTATTGCTAGGATGTGCACATAAACATCAGGTGAGGTTCTCTTGTGTCTGAGCCCAGTTGAACTAGTTTTATCAGCATCTAAATGCAAACCCGATCTTTTACCCAAATCTGTAAAGTATGTATATCATGTTTCAAACGATGTTTCGCTTCCACCCATTATTTTTGTTTTCTATTATGAATTTTGTATCAGCAACATACTGTGGTATTTTATGTACAACGTTATTTTTGATGATACTCTTAACATCCCTCTTGTCCCTGGTCATGATTTCCAATATCTTAATACACAAAATAAACAAATGGGGTAAATTTTGGTCTTCCTGTCTTCACCCTCTATAGGCAGAGAACCAAGGAGAGATATACCATTCACAACTAGAGTTGATCTAATATTGCAATAAAAAGATGGCATCGATATGAACATTGTTTTGGGCCTTGTCTTCATTAAGATAAAGTCAATGGTGATGATAGTGATGATGATGATTATTATCTTCATTACTATATTATTATCTTCATTACATGTACTATCATTGGTGGTAGTTGTGGTGGTAGTGGTGGCAGTAATAGTAGTAATAGTAGTAGCGGTGGTAGTGGTGGTGGTAGCAGTAGTAGTGATAGTAACAGCAGCAGCAGAAGTAGTAGTAGTAGTAATAGAGGTAGTAGTAGTAGTAGGATGAGGAGGAGGAGAAGCAAGAAGAGAAGTGTAGTTTGTCAGGGCCCGTTGGTATTCGAACCTTTGCGTTTTGAATTTTTCGATTGTCACTGTATATGACAGCTACTTTATCCACTATGCTACATGTTCCTCTCCCTCAATTTGGTTCTCCTAAATTGAGATTCCAACACTCATACACACACGCATGCACACACACGCACACATACAGTTTCAGTTTGTTTCTCAAGATGACCTCTCCGCGCTCGAAACGAATTCAATATGCACGTGTATGGTGACCATGGCACATGCCTTAAGCCCGCACATAAACCCATGAGCTGGCCAGGTCCTGAGACCCTACCTAGACTATGTTTTACCTAGTCTATATGTTATACTGGCATTTTATCAGCCTACCACTGGAATAATCTTGGTTATATGTAAATGACATGTGTACGTGTGTATCTTACCTTCAAAAAAAGGAACATAATTATATATAAAGTAAATAAATAAATAAATAAAGGTCTGAATCACAACACAACTAGCTATTCTGTATAAACTCGTCTCACATGACCCCCCCCCCCCCCCCCCCCTAATCAATTCCGAAATGCTCAGTCGTCTAATAACTTCCGGTAGGGTGAAGACACTATTTTCTTAATCATAGATAGGTAAGTAAGCAAGTAAGCAAGTAAGCAAGTAAGTATGTAAGTAAGTAAGTAACTATGTAGTTAAGTAAATAAGTAAGTAAATAAGCAAGTAAGTAAGTAAAACTAGTCTGCAAATGAAGGACACGAAGGTATATGAGAGCGATGTTCACATCGGAAGAAATGTAGCCATAGTTCATTCAGCTAAGCGACAATCGCAACGCGAACAGTAAATGTCTGGAAATGTGCACAGGATCCTGTATCTTCAATAACTCCATGAATCCAAAGGAAATCGTTAAGCTCTTCAAAAAACAAACAAACAACAGCAACAATTCTTTGGGTCCAATGTGCCTTAAGTCTGGCTATCACACTGACAGATTTATGACAGTTCACGGTGAGGTTGTATTCATCACACACTTTGTTGACAGAAGTGTAAAAGTCAAGAAAACCAAGGATCGATGAGAGATTCTGTGGGTATGAAGAATTAAAATGGAATTCTATGGTGGTTAATGTTAATTTATTTCTTACCTGAAATCCTGTTACTTTCATTTGCTTTCGTGTCAAAAACCACAAAATTCTGTTACCGTCATTTCATTTGTTTCTTGTGTGCAATTATGTTATCATCATTATTTTTTCCTGTCAGAGAACATGATATTCTGTTCGTGAGATTATTTTCTTACATTCTGTTACTTTCAGTAAGTTTTCTTTTCTTTTCAAAAAGTACGATATTCTGTTGCACTTATTTTACTTTCTCACACTAAATTCCACTAGCATCCACTTTTCTTTGTCTCCGTCGCTATCCTCCTTATTGTTCCTCCAATCGTCTTTTGTACTTCAAGTTAAAGTGAAAGCCACAAGCAAAATAAAGTAAAGGTAGGAAAG
>CM060314.1:46281601-46296601 GCA_030674185.1 Monoplex corrugatus | reverse complement strand
TCCACAAATCCACACTGTTCTTCTGCTATTTCTCTTTTGATTCTATTCCTTGTCCTCTTCATGATTATTCTTAACAGGATTTTTGTTACATGACTCATCAAACTGATTGTGCAATGGAGTTCGCATTCTATAGCCCCTGTTTTCTTTGAATGAAAATTGATTTTGACATATCTTTGGGGATTTTTCCAGTGTCATAGATTTCATTTAGGAGGACTGTTATTTTTTCTATGCCAAATTCCTCCAGGGCTTCAATCATCTCTGTAGTAATGTTCAATCCCTCAAAAGAAAAATAATCCACTTGCCGTCTACGAACGATTTTCAGCGCGGGATATTGGGATTTGTTTTTAACTGTTACTAGTAATAACCATGCCTCCGTTAAATCTCACCGGTTATGTTACTACAGCCACTGCTCAAAACCAGCAATGACGGCAGGCAGTACTCACTGATTCATCCAGCACTCATCTACAGTAAGAAGAATCCATGAGCATGTAGCAAAACAATAATTGCTCGGAAGCTCGAAAATCTTAAAATGGGGGAGAAAGGGAGAGGAAAATAGGACCAGCCAAACACGAAGCTAACATCACTTCATGAAAATGACTTCCACTTTGTATGTTGCATAGCCAATGTTGAACTCGAGATATCAGATCTTGAGTCTACGGATATATTAACACTTTGGCATCGTCAGCTGGCTATTTGACTTACTTCCCTGCAGACATGCCAGCTGCCACTGACTACTTTCCTTGGAAACTTGCATTTTTAGGCCACTTTGAAGGAAGAAAGAGACGAGGAAGAAAGAGACGAGGAAGAAAGAGATGAGGAAGAAAGACGAGGAAGAAGGAGACAAGGAAGAAGAAAGAAAAGAAGGAGAATAAGAAGGAAACGAGGAATAGGAGACGAAGAGGGAGGAGAAAACGAAGGAGGAGAGAAAGAATATGAAGGTGCGTGGTTGTGTATGTTGTATGTTGTACAGGTGATGGGTGAAAGTTAGTAATAATAAATGTAAAAAAAAGAATATATCGCAGTTTGTTTAATGCCTTTGGTTGGAAGGAGTGCGTGCTGTTGCGTGACGGACGAATGCTTTTTTGCATGTGTTTGAGTGCGTGAACATGTGTACACTAAAAAGTATGACACACACACACAAATTCCACAATCCTGAGCGAACGGCGACATCGCGCATTCGCAGGGCGCTCCATTTTGCCTTTGTTTCAGTGAAGCATGCGGTTCGGGTGACGTTGTTCTTGCGCCCAAAAAATTCTTCAAATAGACGTTTTACTCGGGAAATCACTCTCACAGTATTTAGAAATGGTTACTTGATACTATGATAGAGATTTTTTCCCTTAGACCGTAACTGGCTTTACGTAGGAATTTTCTAACGCAAGACGCTAGAATCCTAGCGTTACGTTGTCAGCGGCGAGCTTGCTGAACGATATATCCCTAGTGTTCCGGCACCTGCGGTTCTCCGCGAGAACGCTAGCAGGTTAGCGTTACGATGTGAAAAAGTTAACAGTGAGCCAGACAGCCTGCTTACAAACAAACAAACAACAAAAACAAAAAACAAACAAACAAACAAACAAAACAAAAAACAAACAAACAAACAAACAAAACAAACAAGCAAACAAACCAGCAAGCAAACAAGCAAACAAACAAAAAACAAACAAACATACAAAATGAACGAATGGACAATATAGAGATCGAAACAATGACTTCCATGCACTTTCTATCACACTGAGAGCCAATGGCCTGACCATGCCACTTTGAAAAACAGGCTCTGATTTGATCGTCTACTGTGGAAAAGAATCTGTATGTAACATTACCACCATACAAAGCTCAGGAAAGTAGAATGCTATGAAGCTCATAGAGAACTACATGTATGTAGCAGCTGAGATCCTGAGATCTGTTAAATAATGTTTCGTCGCTCAGTTCTTAAATTTCAGAAACATTCATTTAGAATCATTAGCACGTGTGCGCGAGTTTGTAAAATTATACCTCCAGAGGGTATTTCGTCGTGCACACACACACACACACACACACACACACACACACACACACACACACACACACACACACACACACACACACACACACACACACACACACACACACACACCGTAATAACAAAAAGCAGACAAACAAAGAAACAACAAAAGCAAAAAAAAAATACCAGTTTTTCTCCATTTACAGTAAGTGTTGTTCCCACTTCCCTCCCCTATCTACTTCTGAAATTGACAGAAAAGATGAAAGAAGGAAAGAAAGAAAATAAGAGAGAAGGAGAGAGAGAGATGGAGGGAGGGAGGGAGAGAAACAAAGAGTGTATGTGTATTGATGTGTCTGTGTGCGCACACGGCGTGTGTGTGTGTGTGTGTGTTGTGTGTGTGTGTGTGTGTGTGTGTGTGTGTGTGTGTGTGTGTGTGTGTGTGTGTGTCTGTGTGTGTGTGTGTGTGTGTGATAGATAGATCTAATAGAAGGAAAGAAGGAAAGAAAGAAAGAAATGGGTTGATAGATAGGTAGATGGATAGATAGATAGATAGATAGATAGACAGACAGATAGATAGATAGATTGATAGATAGATAGACAGATAGATAGATAGATAAATGGATGGATGGATAGATAGATAGATAGGTAAATGGATGCATGGATAGATAGATAGATAGATAGATAGATAGATGTAGATAGATAGGTAGATACATGTAGTGAAAAGACGTTAAATTAAAGAACGAACGAATAGGTAGATAGACAGATAGATAGATAGATAGATAGATAGATAGATAGATAGATAGATAGATAGATAGATAGATAGATAGATTAGACAGATAAAATCGGATAAATGTGCGGGTACCTTCATTTACAAGCAGACACAGCTAACACACACACGCGCGCGCGGGCACGCACACGCACACACACATGAACACGCACGCACACACACACACACGTGCGCGCTTGCACTCGCACGCAAACACACACACATACATACATATATATATATATATGTATCATCATCATCATTCTCCTGCCCGTGATGGGCGTAGAGGAGAGATGAGAGACACTCTTGAAGCCAGCCGTCGCCAACCGGTCCTGTCCTCCGCCTGTCGCACCAGCGTGGGGCCATCCAACCTGGTCCATTCTTTGATGTTGTCCATCCAGCATTTGGCTTGTCGTCCCCTTCGTCTGCCGCCTCCCAGTGTACCCTGGAGGACCGTTTTGGGCAGTGAGTTGTGGCGTGTGACATGCCCGAACCACGACAGCTTCCTGTTCTTGACTGTTGCCAGGAGGGGTTCTTGTGGGCCTGCGAGTGTTGTTATTTGGCTCCACACAAAGTCGTTTGTCTTCCGATCTTGCCAAGAGATCCCGAGCAAGCGCCTGAAGCATTTAGTTTCAAACGTCTGGATTTTCTTGGTGGTCTCTGCTGTCATGGTCCAGCTCTCGCATCCATACATATATGTATATATATATATATATATATATATATATATATATATATATATATATATATACATATACATATATACATACCCGAGCACAAGCGCGCATACACACACGTGCGCGCTCGCGCTCGTCTACACGCCACGATGTAGATACGGAACCACAATAGAACCATTGTTACTGAGAAACAGTCGCGGCTTTGTTAGAACACAATGGTTCATCAAGACACCAAACTGAAATATGATCACTGGCACGATCGTATACATATACTTTCCCTATCTCTATTTCTATCTCTGTCTGTCTGTCTGCCTGTATATCTGTCTGACTGTCTTACACATACACATTCAAACACAGACACACGTGCACACACATACACACACACACAACACGCACACTCACGAGCGCACGCGTGTTTGCACACTCACTCTGCAACAAAGCTGTAACAGAAAGTAAAGACCTAACACATAGACAGACAGACAGACAGACAGACAGATAGATAGATAGATAGATAGATAGATAGATAGAAAGTGAAAGTGAAAGAGAAAGAGACAGAGAGAGAGACAGACAGACACACAGTCCCACAAACAGACACACAGATAGACACACAGACTGATAGAGAGATTGATAGACAGACCAGACAGACAGACAGATAAATAGACATAATCAGACAGACAGGCAGACAGATAGATAGATAGATAGATAGATAGATAGAGATAGATAGATAGATAGAGAGAGAGAGAGAGAGAGAGAGAGAGAGAGAGAGAGAGAGAGAGAGAGAGAGAGAGAGAGAGAGAGAGAATCGCTTTTGTTTTTGTCCTGTGTGTCCCGGGTCTTAGTTGCTTGAATACTTTCCAATTGAATCAGGAGGAAACAATATTGGGTCTTCTTTCTGCTCTTTCTCCTCCTTGCCGATCCTACTTTGCAAAGAATACAGTATCTTACTTTCATGTCGTTCCATATTTTTGTCTAACCATTGTTTCTGAACTCTAAAGGCAGACTTCATTTGTTTGTTTGTTTGTTTCTTTATTTGTTTGGTTGGTTGTTTCGCTGGTTGATTGGCTGGCTGTTTGTCTGGTGGGTTGGTTGGTTGGTTGGTTGGTTGATTGGTTAGTTGGTTGGTTGCTTGCTTGCTTGATTGGCTAGTTGGTTGGTTGGTTGGTTGCTTGCTTGGCTGGTTGGTTTATTTGTTGTTGTTGTTTTTTAGATTTCTTTCCTTTTTCCGGATGTTGTCCGTTTCACGTTGACGTCTCCATTTCTGGGGATGCGTTTTCACCTTTGGCTGTTTCACTTCATGGGCGCCATGCATGTACAGTATCCCTGAATGTGGCTAGTTTTTGTTCCAGAGAGCTCTTTCCTTTCATCGCATTTGGTTCATGGACTATTTCTTTAGCCAGATTTTCCCATCCCTGTTTTGCATGTGAGGGCTGCAAGCTGATTTTCTGGCTTTTGCATCAAGAACCCGTATGAATTCCTCGTCTAAATAATCGGTGTGGTGGCCGTTGCACTGTGGATTGATTCCTACACTTGATTTTCAAACGTCTTAGCTGCTGGCGTGGCGCGTTGATGCTAATTCATCAGCCTTCATATGGCCCTATCTATCCCGTAGATCTGATGACCTAACTTGGCAAAGAATCTTCTTCCTTAGACACACAGCAATTCAGTTTGTTCTGTAATCATCGTTTGTTTCGGATGATAAGGTCGGCGCCGGTGAAGTCATCATTCAGTCTTTTGGTGAATCCTAGAAGCATCTGTCATTAAAGGGACTAGAGGCAACTTGGAGGAAGTCAAGATGGGGAGTCCAGACCACACAACCTGTACATTAAGTCTGTCTCATTGTTCTTCTTCTTGTCACAGTTACACCTGGACCCAGCTTTCGAGATAAAATTGGCTGAGTTGTACAGCATCCACAGGCCCATACAGTTTCTCAAGGGTAGTTGGCTTCAGTTACATCCCCTCTGTCAGCAGCCAGAGATTCCTGTAGACCTGAATGATAGGGTTCGTATCCTGCTCAGCCTCTCCATAAATACACACTAGGGATGGCATAACTTTCTTTTTTTTCTTAAAAAAAAGTTTGGTCAGCGTGCTGTGTCCAGTTCTCAGACGGAAGGTAACTATCTGTTCTGATCTTAACAGTTGATAGTATCTGTCATGCATCTGGGGCATTCTAAACAGAGACTTGATGATGGCATTCATCTTTTCTGAGGGAGACTTCACTCGCTTACTCTTTGTCTTCTGCACTAGCTTTCAGATCATGTCTGCCTTTTCATTTCTTTCGGTGCCGCAGTGCAAGGGCCACACCGCCGCCCTAAGGCACTTGCGTTTGTATTCTGTGTTTTCCAGTTGTGGCTGCACGTTGTTGGTGAAAGCCTTCAGACAGATGGTCAGTCCAGAAGACGATCTGCTGTTGTGATCCATTCTGTTCCTGCTGATGTTTGCTGCATGAATCAGTTCTCCACTTCAGCCTTGTACAGTACAGCCCTGTTTCGAATGCTTTGTCTGCCATTGTCCATTTTGGTATTCGATGTACAGCCCTGCTCCGACATGAAGGCATCATCCGGTACGAGGACAGCATGTCCGAACCTTCTGATGCCAAAAGCGGCGTCAAGCAAGGCTGTGTCCTTGCTCCCACACTGTTCAGCATTTTCGTTCCCATGATCCTGGAGCGTGCTTTCAGGATTGCAATGGAAGAAGTGTACCTACGCACTAGATCCGACGGGCGACTCTTCAAACTCGCAAGACTGAAAGCAAAAACAAAGGTGCGCGAAACCATTATCAGAGACCTGCTCTTCGCCGTGAATTTTTACCTCACACACTGAACAACAAATCCAGTACCTCACAGACAGGTTTTCCCAAGCCTGCAAAGACTTTGGTTTGACTATCAGCCTGTAAAAGACGAATGTGCCGAGCCAAGACGTGGACACTCCACCTGTCATCATCATCGATAACTATGAATTGATATCGTCCACCAGTTCACATTCCTTGGGTCCATCATAAGCAACAATCTGTCCCTCGATGCTGATATCAACAAGCGCACTGGCATGGCTGCAGCAACCTATGGCCAAGTTACTGCTTGCGTCTGGGAAAACCCAAAGCTGACAACTCCGACCAAGATGGCAGTGTACAAAGCCTGTACCATCAGCACTCTATTGTATGGCAGTGAAACATGAACAACATATGCCAAACAATAGCGAAAGTGAACAGCTTTTACTTGCGCCGCCTTCGCCACATCCTCAGCATGAAATACCAAAATACCAAACGCCCAGGTCCCAGCAAGCACTTGTTTCCCCACCACGCATACACTGTCTAATATCATTTATAGTGGAAAGACGTTAGATCAAAGAACGAACAGTGGCTGCTGATGTTGAGAGAGCTGTCACAAATGATATGCTTGACTTCCAGGTATTCTGCTTTCTACAAAAATCTTGATGTTCACACGGGCAGTCATGTTGTTTCTAACAAGTGTCATTACTCCCCCTTTTCTCCTCTCCTGACGTCACTGCTAAAGATCTGATATCCTTTGATCATACAGAATTTCCTTTATTGCAGGCGAGTTTCTTGCATACAGCAGCTGTTGATGTTGTTGTTCTCATATAGAAAGTGTTGTAGTGTCTTTCTCTTGTTGATTACCCCTTCTGCGTTTCTGTGCACGATACTACTACTTTGATCTCTTTGTTCTTGTGTAGCTTTTGGTCAGTCGCTCTCCGTGTTCGTCCCTCGACTCACTAGACAAAATGAAGGGAAATGAAGGGACCTCCAATCTCTGAGAGTGGGCACCTTTGAAGCACGGAGCTGAGTGCTGCACCTGTCTGGTGGATCCTTGCAGGGTGAGCACTATTTCTGGTGATCCTGTCTCCAAGTGTCATGATGGCTAAAGTTGTGTGGTGTCATGTTCTTTTTGAGTATGTTGTATGGTCCAACACCGCTGTCTTCAATATGATAGGTTTCTATCAGGGTTGTCCTGCCATAAGCTTCTGGCCCAAAGACTTGCCTTGACAGCACACAGGGGATTGTTCACTGGGGATCCTTATCCCAGATGCACACTTTCGCCTGACATCTACCCCACACAGACCTGTAGGACCTGGTTAGACCTGCCAGGAGCACAAGGCTCCCGCTGACATAGCTCTGAGAGTTGCCAAAGCACCCATGTCATCACACCACGCCAAGGAGTCAGGCATCATTGTGATGGATTTCCCATTATCATCTGGTCTTTACTGTACGTCCTCCAGACTCGTCCCAGAAGTCAGTGGCCTGGCCATGTTCTAATAGCAAAGAAACTGCATAACTCAACAGCAGAATGTCCTCATAGGGGAGCCTACCTCCTACCCCTCCCTCAAGCAAATGTTTTGGCCCTAAAACCCTTACACATTAAGGGGACAGGGCCGCATCCAGTTCATGGATCCTGGATGCCTGTCTGCTGTCACCTTTTTTTCCTTTTAGAAAGAAGTTGTTCACCAGGTTTGAATCTATGTACTAGGATGGCCACACGTTTCAAGGCCAAGTTACTCTCGTGACAAATGTCTTAACCACTTAGCTGTTGGGCACTTGCTAAACCGCGTATGTATAGGGAATTTTTATGACTTATAAAGTTTACTTTTGTTGATGATCGACCAGATCCAATTTTTTTCAGCTGTTTCTGTCTTGTCATTAGGAAGTATCGAGACATGTTTTATGAGATCATGGGCACATGTGCCCACCACCACCCTTACTCCAACCTCTACGGCAAGGACTTTTGCTCGAAGGCCAGATTACCTCAAGTTGCTAGCTAGACTGGCTTATTCTTCAGTCTTTCAGAAACTGGCTTCGTCCATTGTATCTTCATACGGCACAGTGAATTTGATCAGAATCATTTGTTTTGTAGATGAGGGTGGAGTATTATATCCAATCTCATGCCAATCTTCGTGAAGATTTCTTGATGTAACCATTTTGCACTCCCAGTCATCCGTTCTATCCAGCACATATCGCTTGCATGTTCGGAATGTCACAGATTTTTCAGGCCACAGTTTGCTGCCACCAGCCTTGTAGAAGGTTGTATGAGTTTCTGGTGGCGTGTTTTTTTCTGGCAGTACTGATCACTTGTGCGATCGCTTTAAGCACTTGACTTCCTACAGGAAGATGGTGGGCAAGGTGAGGGAGTCAAAGGGTTAAGTTCTTGTTTTGCTAGCATGGCTGACAACGCAAGATGCTGGTGGACAGGGTACGACTCTGTCCCATTCTGTTTTAATGCCTTCTTGTAGTGTCTGTGGTGTCAGGTCAGGGTTTGCCTGCCACTGATAAAACGTACTCCAGTACAACCTGTCGCATTGGTGAGATGGGGCTCGTAGCCTTGGATGACTGCTCATTTAGGAGACGGAAAACTCTGACCTCAAACCTCTGCTGCCTTGCGGCATATCCGGTCATGGGAAGGGCTTCGGGAATAAACTCTGAGAAAAACTCCGGAGCTGGAGACCGTAAGGCGGTCTGCTGGAGTTTTCAGCAACGTTCTGGCAACTCCTGCGACATTGCTGGTGCCGAACTGTACCAGCCTTCGCCGTTCCTTTGGTCCCATCGACAGTGTGGAAAGGGGGGACCTGCTGCAAGGGCAACAGTTTATCCCCCATATCACCCCGCCCTGGCTTCACATTGGAGAGGTCTCTCAAGCTTCGTCTCATGGTGTCGAGATAATACGGGAAGCAACAGTCTACCGGTTACAAGCTGCGGCTCAATTAGCGTAGAGTGTACCAACAAGCAAAACAGACTGTCCAACACAATCTGTGGCAAAAGAAGAGCCAATGGTCGGAAATAAAAGCTGCAGCTGATGCCAAAGACATGAAGTCACTCCATGACAGTGTCTTCACAATGTAATGGATAAAGGGTTCTGGCTCAACACCTATTCACTTCTTCATCCGCTCCACATTGCTAGACTGAGCGCTATAACATACACTGAACAGTCACTTGACAATATCTGATGACGCTTTGCAGTGGGCCCCAAACTGCCAATAAAAGAATTTCTAGCAGACCCACTTCGCAGCCGTCGGCTATATCACCTGAGGTGAGAGCCAACTTGAAAACTAAATCCAACCGAACCACTTCGGAGTACAGCGAGCCTCAGTGGCTCGGTTGAGCGTCGGATTCACATGCTAATGGTTGAAGGTTCGATTCCCTGGGTGAGCTACATTAAAACTGACCTTCTCATTGTCCCATTTAACATTATTGTTCTGCTGGTGTCAGTACAGGATGAGATAAGTCTCTCCCCCTTCCCCCACTTTCCTGGGATGGTTATCCCCGTCGGCCATATCACCTGTGAGGTGGGTGCCGACGTAAAAAATTGAACGTTTACCAAAGCCCTGAGGAAAACATCGCCTGGAAAAGGCAACAGAAGCCGAAGATAATCTTGCTTTTATCTACAGAAATGAAGACAAGATGATCTTGGAGAAGCTGACAACCTTGTACTAGTGTACATCACGGAAGGAAGAGGTTCCTCAATATTGTAAAGATGCTATGGTTATCTACATTTGCAACTATAAGGCCGATAAAACCCTGATCATCGTGGGATGTCCGTCATTTGCTTTACCGGGAAGGTCCTAGCCAGAACTACCTTACCTTTGATCCCATACCCTATCCACCAACTGCAAAAACATAACCCTTTGACGCCCTCGCCCTATCCACCAACTTCCTGCAGGAAGCTGGTGGATAGTGTGAGGGAGTCAAAGGGTTATGGATTTGCTTTGTTGGCACGGGTGACAATGCAGAATGCTGATGACCAGCGCACAGGGTTCAAAGGGTTAACTGATATATAATCCTGGTATCAGAGCACATCATTCTTTAGTCTCACCGTGGCTTTCACGGTGGAAGGGACAAGAGTGACAACACAGTCTTTGACATACGTTGGGTGCAAGAAAAAGTGCATTGTTCTTACAATCATCATTATTCATTATCAGTTTTTGTGTGTATGTGTTGATGTGTGTGTGTTTGTGTGTTTGTGTTTTGAGTGGGTGCGTGTGTGTGTGTGTGTGTGTGTGTGTGTGTGTGTGTGTGTGTGTGTGTGTGTGTGTGTGTGTGTGTGTGTGTGTGTGTGTGTGTGTGTGTGTGTGTGTGTTCTTTCTTCTTTCTTTGATTTAGCGTCTTTTCACTATGAGTGGTATTAGACGAAAAAAAAAAAAAGTATGTGAGATGAGAGATGGGCGGGTTGGTTTTGGGGCATAGAGGAGACATAGTTATAGACATAAGTAGGTGGGAAAATAGAAAAATGGAACAAGAACTCAACACTAACATTTAACATCAACAATGTGTATGGAAAATTTAACTCTAAAGTACAAACTTCATAAACTTAAAGTAATGCATTAACAGGACTGTGAACCAACGATTCTAAAATTCTAACTGACAAAAATTGATCGGAAGTTACTTCTTAAAATGAGTTTCAGAATAATTTTCTTGTGTAAACAATTTTTGGTAAAAAAGAACGTAGCATTTTGCAGTAAAATAGACAGTGAAACAGTGTGAATTGTTCGCCGCAAATATACTTGACATTTTTACAGTATTTTGTTTTCAATGCGTTTAGCTGAATACGAAAATGAACAGCAACAATCGTTCTCAAATGATATATGGAAGAAAACTGCAATTTTTTACATACATTTTGAAATGAAAGTTTTATCATTTGTTGTGAACAAACTTTTCATGGAAATGTTCATGAAAACGAACCCATGAGGCTGATTCTAGCAAGTTGCAAGCTTCTCTTACGGAAGTATTAATACGTAATTCTGTAGTATTATCAGAATTGTGTGCACCTTGCTTAGCTGCTCTGTCAACTACTTCGTTGCCGTGAAGACCAACATGAGAAGGCACCTAGCATAAACTGAGATCTGTACCTTTTATCCTTAAACGATGTATAAGATGATTTGTCCTCAGTAATTATATCAGGTCTTGTGTCTGTATCAAAAGACTGCAAGGCATATAATACAGATTTTGAATCAACAAAGAGAACTACTTTGAAAAATGCATGTGTAAGGTTTACTAGATAATGTAACGCTTGTAAAATAGCGACTAATTCCGCTGTAAAGATAGATATATTTGCCCCAATGAAAAATGACTTTTTATTTTATATTTTGGGACATAAAATGCTGCTCCAGCACATTTATTTTCTAAGACTGATCCATCGGTAAAAATATGGAGGTGGGTACGTATTTTTCATCGATGTATTCTCTTGCTCTGCATATCGAAATGTTAACGTTTTCATATTTCTTAGCATCTGTATAATCAATATCAAAAGTAGCTTTTAGCATTTCCCATGTAGGGATGGGCGTTGTGGATGGTGTTTCAGCTATTTCATCCAGATTTATGTTAGACTGTTTGACAGTCAGATACGTAAGTTGCAACAGTCATTTGTGATGAAATGTTCTTTGCTCGTTTCGGAAAGTCAACATCTGACCTGATTTTTATTTCCTTACTCACAAAATTGTCCGTTTGTGAAGAAGTTCTAACGGCAAACTTTGCTGTCGCTAACTCACGATAGTTGTTCAGAGGCAGAATTCCAGCAACTTTGTACGTTTCCAGACTAGAAGCATGGACTGGTACACCTAAGCAATTTTAAGACTTTTGCAGTCTAAGCTTTGAATCTTCTTTAGTAAATATTTTGGTGCACTGAAGAACACTTCTTGCGCATAGGATAATTTAGATCTTACTAGTGCTGTTGACAGATGAAGTAATATGTTTGTATCCATTCCCCAGGGTAATCTGCTTATTATCTTTAGAAAATTTAAGGCTTTCCTTGCTTTTGTTAAAATATAATCAAAATGGACATTCCAGGTTAATTTCGATGTTATAAAGACTCCCAGAAATTTTACAACCTGCTTGTAATGTAGCACTTCACCATGCAGTCTGAAAGTAGGCAAGTGACTTAAAGTACCACCAGGATTAAATAGCATCATGTTAGTTTTTTCCGCTGATAACGACAGTCCATTTTCTAACACGTAGTTTCCAAGATTATCAAGATCAGACTGATACAACTTCCTGATGTAATTCTGTGTTCTCTGTGGAGTTGTCCTTTTTAAAGTAATATTCATCCAAATACATATATCATCAGCGTACTGTACCAAAACAACACGATTTGAGAGTGCATTAGGAAGATCCTGTATAAGGATATTAAATAAAATAGGTGCTATCACTGAACCTTGAGGGATTCCCATATCAAGACGTCGCGAAGTAGAATAACTTGTTCCCACTCTTGCTTGAATTGTTCTATTGGCTAAATAGGACTTAACATAATTATACATATTGCCAGATAAACCAATAGATTTCAGCTTGTACAATAAACGTGTATGCCAAACTTGATCATACGCTTTTTTCACATCAAAAAAAGTTGCCAAAAGACTTTTTCTGCGGACAAACTGTTGTTTTATCTGAGTTGCAAGTTTAACCAGGTGCTCAACTGTGGATCTCCCTTTTCTGAAACCGCCTTGGTTTACCGGAATAACGTTATTTTTATCACAGTAATGTATAAGTCTGTTTAATACCAATCTTTCCATTAGTTTGCTCGTATGGGACGTCAAAGCAATAGGTCTGTAACTGTTTTCGTTGTTTTTAGGCTTTCCTGCTTTTAATATAGGTATAACAATAGACTTTTGCCATACCTGTGGTACAGTTCCACTCACCCAGCATTTCTGAAAAAATTTGTGTAAGAGAGTAACATAGTTTTCTGGAAGATGCTTAATCATTTCAGTTGAAACTGCATCAACACCTACCGAACTCCTTTTGTTGTGTAGAGACAAGATTGAGTTTTTTAGCTCTTCTAAGGTGATTGGAGCATTAAACCAGCGATCATTCTGAGGTATTGGATCAGTGTAGATAAGGTTGTTAGCTGCCATTTCTCTGTAGTGTTTGCAGGTAGGAGACAAACCATCTACTTTACTATTTTCAGCAAAAAAATCCACAAAAGTTTCAGCTTTGTCCATGTTGGAAGGAAATTTGTGACATGTATCAATTATTATTGGACACCTAGGTAAGCTGGCTCCATTTTTCATTTGTCCACACTTTATGGAAATCCTTAAAATCTGAAATTTCTTTGGTGCAGTATGATGCCCAATAATCTTTCTTTGCTTCAGCGATGATTTTATTACATTGGATGTTAGCAGTTTTCATTTCCTTATGATCTTCAGGGTTTCTGCTCTTGATGTAGACTTTGAATTTCTCTTTTTTATACTGAACTGCTTTTTCGCATGCCTCTGTCCACCAGACATTACCCAAACGATTATTGGACTTAAAAGATTTGAGTTTCGGGATTGAGAGGTCTGCAGCAGCTAGAACTGACTCCTGGATAGAAAACATAACATCTACATTTTCACTTAATCATAATTATATTTTTGTTTAGCAAGAGCAGTCCGAAACAATGACCAATCAGCGTGTGTATAATTATATTTTGGTATAATATCAGGTGTGCTGTCTTTCATCCTGATGTTTTCATTAGTTATTGTTATGATGATAGGTAAGTGATCACTTCCCAAAGTATCTCTGTGAGTGTCCCAGGTACAGCATGGTACTAATTCTGGTGATATCAAAGATAGACGATGGCTGTTGCCCGGTGTTTGGAGATATCAGGAATTCTAGTGACACTTCCATCATTTAAAAGTAAAGCGAGCTGTCAACTATATTTTCCACCAAGCGATTGCTTGTAACAGTGCAACAGTCTTTTTCCCAGAACGGAGAGTGGGAATTAAAGTCTCCACCAATTAACCATTTACCGTGCTGCAGATCTGGTATCGTACGCAGCCATTCTGTATTTTGGTCATTTGGACCTGTTGGCAGGTAGACTGACAAAACATTCAGGATTAATGAATTACTGAATTGTACTGTGGCGGCACAAGCGTGTAAGTCTTCAGTTGATGTTAAAACAGGGGACGTAAATATGTGATACTGTAACTCTTTAAGTATATATATAGCAGTGGCTACCTTCTTCCCGGAATTCCCGAAGTCATATATTGGAGGATAATAATAATTTTGAAAGTTGGGAAGTTTGGTTGGCATAACATTAAGCGACTGTAGAATCAGAACTTCACACTGATTTGATGCGAGGAAATGTTCCAGGTATGCGGAATTGGTGGAAATAGATCTACAATTCCACTGTAAAAATTTGATTTGTGATTGTTGGCGCATTTTCATTGTTGTCTAATCTCTTATTTTAAATTAATGGTTATTTGTTTGATAATCACGAATACTTTAGTTTTCTGTGTACAAGAAAAATGGCTAGAAAAAAAACAAAAAACAAAAAAAACATTAATTACTTAGACCACTAATGAAAGGTAGAAAAAAGATGTAGTTAAAACTAAGGGGAAACGTCCTTCTAATACTAGTAATAGAGATAAGAGTTAGATTCAGAACAGAAATAAGTAAATAAAAATAAATATAACAATGGTATACACGTCTTCAAGTGTACAGAGAATATAGTCTGGCTGAGTCCTGATAGTCTGACTAAATCCTAGTGTTTATAGACTTTGAACAAGAGAATTGTCAGAGATGACGAGGAAAAAGTCCTGTGACATGAAACGTTGATAACTCTAGATCTACTAAAACATATTGTATGGCAGCCACCACGGTTCACAGATGTCAAA
>CM060314.1:46269101-46276601 GCA_030674185.1 Monoplex corrugatus | reverse complement strand
CGGAATGTCACAGATTTTTCAGGCCACAGTTTGCTGCCACCAGCCTTGTAGAAGGTTGCATGAGTTTCTGGTGGCGTGTTTTTTTCTGGCAGTACTGATCACTTGTGCGATCGCTTTAAGCACTTGACTTCCTACAGGAAGATGGTGGGCAAGGTGAGGGAGTCAAAGGGTTAAGTTCTTGTTTTGCTAGCATGGCTGACAACGCAAGATGCTGGTGGACAGGGTACGACTCTGTCCCATTCTGTTTTAATGCCTTCTTGTAGTGTCTGTGTGTCAGGTCAGGGTTTGCTGCCACGATAAAACGTACTCCAGTACAACCTGTCGCATTGGTGAGATGGGGCTCGTAGCCTTGGATGACTGCTCATTTAGGAGACGGAAAACTCTGACCTCAAACCTCTGCTGCCTTGCGGCATATCGGTCATGGAAAGGCTTCGGATAAACTCTGAGAAAAACCTCCGGAGCTGGAGACCGTAAGGCGGTCTGCTGGAGTTTTCAGCAACGTTCTGGCAACTCCTGCGACATTGCTGGTGCCGAACTGTACCAGCCTTCGCCGTTCCTTTGGTCCCATCAACAGTGTGGAAAGGGGGGACCTGCTGCAAGGGCAACAGTTTATCCCCCATATCACCCCGCCCTGGCTTCACATTGGAGAGGTCTCTCAAGCTTCGTCTCATGGTGTCGAGATAATACGGGAAGCAACAGTCTACCGGTTACAAGCTGCGGCTCAATTAGCGTAGAGTGTACCAACAAGCAAAACAGACTGTCCAACACAATCTGTGGCAAAAGAAGAGCCAATGGTCGGAAATAAAAGCTGCAGCTGATGCCAAAGACATGAAGTCACTCCATGACAGTGTCTTCACAATGTAATGGATCAAAGGGTTCTGGCTCAACACCTATTCGCTTCTTCATCCGCTCCACATTGCTAGACTGAGCGCTATAACATACCACTGAACAGTCACTTGACAATATCTGATGACGCTTTGCAGTGGGCCCCAAACTGCCAATAAGAGAATTTCTAGCAGACCCACTTCGCAGCCGTCGGCTATATCACCTGAGGTGAGAGCCAACTTGAAAACTAAATCCAACCGAACCACTTCGGAGTACAGCGAGCCTCAGTGGCTCGGTTGAGCGTCGGATTCACATGCTAATGGTTGAAGGTTCGATTCCCTGGGTGAGCTACATTAAAACTGACCTTCTCATTGTCCCATTTAACATTATTGTTCTGCTGGTGTCAGTACAGGATGAGATAAGTCTCTCCCCCTTCCCCCACTTTCCTGGGATGGTTATCCCCGTCGGCCATATCACCTGTGAGGTGGGTGCCGACGTAAAAAATTGAACGTTTACCAAAGCCCTGAGGAAAACATCGCCTGGAAAGGCAACAGAAGCCGAAGATAATCTTGCTTTTATCTACAGAAATGAAGACAAGATGATCTTGGAGAAGCTGACAACCTTGTACTAGTGTACATCACGGAAGGAAGAGGTTCCTCAATATTGTAAAGATGCTATGGTTATCTACATTTGCAACTATAAGGCCGATAAAACCCTGATCATCGTGGGATGTCCGTCATTTGCTTTACCGGGAAGGTCCTAGCCAGAACTAACCCTTTACCCTACCCACCACAACTGCAAAAACATAACCCTTTGACGCCCTCGCCCTATCCACCAACTTCCTGCAGGAAGCTGGTGGATAGTGTGAGGGAGTCAAAGGGTTATGGTTTTGCTTTGTTGGCACGGGTGAAATGCAGAATGCTGATGACCAGCGCACAGGGGTCAAAGGGTTAACTGATATATAATCCTGGTATCAGAGCACATCATTCTTTAGTCTCACCGTGGCTTTCACGGTGGAAGGGACAAGAGTGACAACACAGTCTTTGACATACGTTGGGTGCAAGAAAAAGTGCATTGTTCTTACAATCATCATTATTCATTATCAGTTTTTGTGTGTATGTGTTGATGTGTGTGTGTTTGTGTGTTTGTTTTGAGTGGGTGCGTGTGTGTGTGTGTGTGTGTGTGTGTGTGTGTGTGTGTGTGTGTGTGTGTTGTGTGTGTGTGTGTGTGTGTGTGTGTGTGTGTGTGTGTGTGTGTGTGTGTGTGTGTTCTTTCTTCTTTCTTTGATTTACGTCTTTTCACTATGAGTGGTATTAGACGAAAAAAAAAAAAAGTATGTGAGATGAGAGATGGGCGGGTTGGTTTTGGGGCATAGAGGAGACATAGTTATAGACATAAGTAGGTGGGAAAATAGAAAAATGGAACAAGAACTCAACACTAACATTCAACATCAACAATGTGTATGGAAAATTTAACTCTAAAGTACAAACTTCATAAACTTAAAGTAATGCATTAACAGTACTGTGAACCAACGATTCTAAAATTCTAACTGACAAAAATTGATCGGAAGTTACTTCTTTAAAATGAGTTTCAGAATAATTTTCTTGTGTAAACAATTTTTGGTAAAAAAGAACGTGGCATTTTGCAGTAAAATAGACAGTGAAACAGTGTGAATTGTTCGCCGCAAATATACTTGACATTTTTACAGTATTTTGTTTTCAATGCGTTTAGCTGAATACGAAAATGAACAGCAACAATCGTTCTCAAATGATATATGGAAGAAAACTGCAATTTTTTACATACATTTTGAAATGAAAGTTTTATCATTTGTTGTGAACAAACTTTTCATGGAAATGTTCATGAAAACGAACCCATGAGGCTGATTCTAGCAAGTTGCAAGCTTCTCTTACGGAAGTATTAATACGTAATTCTGTAGTATTATCAGAATTGTGTGCACCTTGCTAAGCTGCTCTGTCAACTACTTCGTTGCCGTGAAGACCAACATGAGAAGGCACCTAGCATAAACTGAGATCTGTACCTTTTATCCTTAAACGATGTATAAGATGATTTGCCTCAGTAATTATATCAGGTCTTGTGTCTGTATCAAAAGACTGCAAGGCATATAATACAGATTTTGAATCAACAAAGAGAACTACTTTGAAAAATGCATGTGTAAGGTTTACTAGATAATGTAACGCTTGTAAAATAGCGACTAATTCCGCTGTAAAGATAGATATATTTGCCCCAATGAAAAATGACTTTTTATTTTATATTTTGGGACATAAAATGCTGCTCCAGCACATTTATTTTCTAAGACTGATCCATCGGTAAAAATATGGAGGTGGGTACGGTATTTTTCATCGATGTGTTCTCTTGCTCTGCATATCGAAATGTTAACGTTTTCATATTTCTTAGCATCTGTATAATCAATATCAAAAGTAGCTTTTAGCATTTCCCATGTAGGGATGGGCGTTGTGGATGGTGTTTCAGCTATTTCATCCAGATTTATGTTAGACTGTTTGACAGGTCAGATACGTAAGTTGCAACAGTCATTTGTGATGAAATGTTCTTTGCTCGTTTCGGAAAGTCAACATCTGACCTGATTTTTATTTCCTTACTCACAAAATTGTCCGTTTGTGAAGAAGTTCTAACGGCAAACTTTGCTGTCGCTAACTCACGATAGTTGTTCAGAGGCAGAATTCCAGCAACTTTGTACGTTTCCAGACTAGAAGTATGGACTGGTACACCTAGAGCAATTTTAAGACTTTTGCAGTCTAAGCTTTGAATCTTCTTTAGTAAATATTTTGGTGCACTGAAGAACACTTCTTGCGCATAGGATAATTTAGATCTTACTAGTGCTGTTGACAGATGAAGTAATATGTTTGTATCCATTCCCCAGGGTAATCTGCTTATTATCTTTAGAAAATTTAAGGCTTTCCTTGCTTTTGTTAAAATATAATCAAAATGGACATTCCAGGTTAATTTCGATGTTATAAAGACTCCCAGAAATTTTACAACCTGCTTGTAATGTAGCACTTCACCATGCAGTCTGAAAGTAGGCAAGTGACTTAACCCTTTCGCATTCGCACTGCTAGATGTAAAGCTAGCTCCTAGTATTCGCATTTTTCTGACATTTTTTCATCCGAGTACAGTCATGCTGATAAACATACTGCCATTCACTTGTTTGAAAGTACAGAAGAAAGATTTTTTGCACACATATACACAATTGTCCATAGTTTGATTTGAGTGTGGTTTTGTGTGTCCTGGGTCTAGTGTGCGTGTCCCTGTCACCAAAGATGTCACAGACAGAGGTATTTTTATGGTGACAATACAATGGTTAGCATACAAACAAGCTCTATTGTCTAAAAACAACATTTGTTAGTTGTACACACAACATCTGTCCTACCCGACGCTGTCTCTGCTCCTCCAATATAGTATCCAATACACAGGCACAACACAAATGTCAGAAAAGAATTGTCACGATGTCACCAAATGAACATAAACAGAAAGAAACAGAAATGTTTTCCAAAGATATTTGGTACATGTTCGTCTACAGATTTCATTCCCTATACACTATTTACACATATGTGCCTATACAGCAACTTTGCAGCTACTGTGATGATGGTGAGATGTTGTTGTCATCGTCACTGTGATTGTCACCGTCATTGTCAGTGGCAGTGTCACCAGTGGTGTCACAAGCGCTGGTTGTAGCCTGTGTCGTGGTGTTTAGCGCATGATAGTCCCGGAAACAGTCCCGGACAGAAAGTTGACCAGTAGCACCATAGACGGGACTGATGTTTTAGCCCCATCATGATGAGAATAGACAGGTATGCCCTGATTTCATCAGCTGTCATCTCTTTCCAAAGTGGGTCAGGTTGCCCCTTTGCCGCAATCTTCTGACCAGCGTAGTTGTTGGTCTCTTCAGCAGCACTGACAAAAAATTCTAGTGGCAAAAACAAAAAAAAATAGTCTACTGGTTTCGCATCAGCGGGCAGCGAATGTTTAGGCCCAACAACTTGTGAAAATTCCCTGACTTCACAGCCACGTGTCACCGGTCGCCATGCCTGCACCAGTGCAGCCAGCGGTACATCATCGTCTATGTCACTGTCATTTCCATCTTCACCATCACCACCTACTTCAACATCCGACTCTACATCTTCCTTTTCTTCTTCATCTTCTTCTTCAATTTCTAAACGATCTATTTCTCTAAAAATTTCCTGAAACTCGCCATCTTTCCCACGCTCACAGTTGTGAATGAAAGCACGTACCACAGCATCAGTAAGTTGAGTAACTAAGTCTTTCAGTAGGCCTAGTGAATGGAAAGTTCCTTGCATCCCAGAATGCTCGTACTATTTCTAGAACATTCAACGCGGGACTGACCAAGATTCTAACCACATGTGCGATAAGACAGCAAGGCCAGTAGTGATGGAAATTCCCCACACGTGTGCGGAAAAGGTAGGGCGATCTCGACCGCTATGAACGGATCAGCACATTTTTTCCGCAGGGCGGTTACGGGCCTTGTGAACAGCTAAGGGTTAAAGTACCACCAGGATTAAATAGCATCATGTTAGTTTTTTCCGCTGATAACGACAGTCCATTTTCTAACACGTAGTTTCCAAGATTATCAAGATCAGACTGATACAACTTCCTGATGTAATTCTGTGTTCTCTGTGGAGTTGTCCTTTTTAAAGTAATATTCATCCAAATACATATATCATCAGCGTACTGTACCAAAACAACACGATTTGAGAGTGCATTAGGAAGATCCTGCATAAGGATATTAAATAAAATAGGTGCTATCACTGAACCTTGAGGGATTCCCATATCAAGACGTCGCGAAGTAGAATAACTTGTTCCCACTCTTGCTTGAATTGTTCTATTGGCTAAATAGGACTTAACATAATTATACATATTGCCAGATAAACCAATAGATTTCAGCTTGTACAATACTTGATTTCAGCTTGTATGCCAAACTTGATCATACGCTTTTTTCACATCAAAAAAAGTTGCCAAAAGACTTTTTCTGCGGACAAACTGTTGTTTTATCTGAGTTGCAAGTTTAACCAGGTGCTCAACTGTGGATCTCCCTTTTCTGAAACCGCCTTGGTTTACCGGAATAACGTTATTTTTATCACAGTAATGTATAAGTCTGTTTAATACCAATCTTTCCATTAGTTTGCTCGTATGGGACGTCAAAGCAATAAGTCTGTAACTGTTTTCGTTGTTTTTAGGCTTTCCTGCTTTTAATATAGGTATAACAATAGACTTTTGCCATACCTGTGGTACAGTTCCACTCACCCAGCATTTCTGAAAAAATTTGTGTAAGAGAGTAACATAGTTTTCTGGAAGATGCTTAATCATTTCAGTTGAAACTGCATCAACACCTACCGAACTCCTTTTGTTGTGTAGAGACAAGATTGAGATTTTTAGCTCTTCTAAGGTGATTGGAGCATTAAACCAGCGATCATTCTGAGGTATTGGATCAGTGTAGATAAGGTTATTAGCTGCCATTTCTCTGTAGTGTTTGCAGGTAGGAGACAAACCATCTACTTTACTATTTTCAGCAAAAAAATCCACAAAAGTTTCAGCTTTGTCCATGTTGGAAGGAAATTTGTGACATGTATCAATTATTATTGGACACCTAGGTAAGCTGGCTCCATTTTTCATTTGTCCACACTTTATGGAAATCCTTAAAATCTGAAATTTCTTTGGTGCAGTATGATGCCCAATAATCTTTCTTTGCTTCAGCGATGATTTTATTACATTGGATGTTAGCAGTTTTCATTTCCTTATGATCTTCAGGGTTTCTGCTCTTGATGTAGACTTTGAATTTCTCTTTTTTATACTGAACTGCTTTTTCGCATGCCTCTGTCCACCAGACATTACCCAAACGATTATTGGACTTAAAAGATTTGAGTTTCGGGATTGAGAGGTCTGCAGCAGCTAGAACTGACTCCTGGATAGAAAACATAACATCTACATTTTCACTTAATCATAATTATATTTTTGTTTAGCAAGAGCAGTCCGAAACAATGACCAATCAGCGTGTGTATAATTATATTTTGGTATAATATCAGGTGTGCTGTCTTTCATCCTGATGTTTTCATTAGTTATTGTTATGATGATAGGTAAGTGATCACTTCCCAAAGTATCTCTGTGAGTGTCCCAGGTACAGCATGGTACTAATTCTGGTGATATCAAAGATAGACGATGGCTGTTGCCCGGTGTTTGGAGATATCAGGAATTCTAGTGACACTTCCATCATTTAAAAGTAAAGCGAGCTGTCAACTATATTTTCCACCAAGCGATTGCTTGTAACAGTGCAACAGTCTTTTTCCCAGAACGGAGAGTGGGAATTAAAGTCTCCACCAATTAACCATTTACCGTACTGCAGATCTGGTATCGTTCGCAGCCATTCTGTATTTTGGTCATTTGGACCTGTTGGCAGGTAGACTGACAAAACATTCAGGATTAATGAATTACTGAATTGTACTGTGGCGGCACAAGCGTGTAAGTCTTCAGTTGATGTTAAAACAGGGGACGTAAATATGTGATACTGTAACTCTTTAAGTATATATATAGCAGTGGCTACCTTCTTCCCGGAATTCCCGAAGTCATATATTGGAGGATAATAATAATTTTGAAAGTTGGGAAGTTTGGTTGGCATAACATTAA